>CM052898.1:109744846-109829805 GCA_028534135.1 Potos flavus
AACTGAGCAATGCTGGACTTGTTCCTAGGACCCTGGGGATCATGCCCTGAGCCGAAGGCAAGCACTCCCCCTCCTTCCCCTCCTCCCCCTGCCACGACCACCTGGGCGCCTGGCACAGCCGGCTCCTATGCCGTCATCTGTGCCTGGGGCGCCATTGGGTCCTGCTCCTCCTACCATCACCATCAAGGAGCAAAAATCACCCCAAGCTGTCAGGATACTTCCTATGAGGTTCAAACTAAAGAACCTCCCAAATCAGCATGCAGAGGCCCAGGGGCTCCCCTGGACTTATAGTGCCCACTTCACATTTCCCCCCAGGAGCCCCAGGTAAAATTGACAGTGGGGAGCAAACTGAGTGCCTGCTTAGTGGACACAGGTGCAACGTATTTGACATTGAAACGAATCCAGGGTTGTTGGTTTAATTAAAATAGACGTGTCTTTAGAGTTATCAGTATTAAATATAAAACTTACCCTACCAAGGTTTACAAAAGGTCAAATAAGCTCATGTTGTATCTGTTGCAGTGTGTCAGCAAAAATGACTTAAAACGATGGTTAATTTTGTCTCATGAAGTCTTCATGTTAAGAGCAAATAGGTTAATAAAAAGGTTTATAGGCAAACTTCTAAAGAGCTTTCAAAATCTTTGGTAACTTGAAATTTTGAAGTTTTGCTATTCAGTGATAAATTGGGCTGAAGTCATTGGATTTCTAAGCCTTTTCCAAAGAAGATAAATACTGAAACATTAGTTACTAGCCATAAGTTTATCTACTTTTGGCTTCTTATTACAGGCAATAATACTTGGGTCTGCTAGTAGGCATGTTTTATGCTTTATGGAAAGTTGTATGAAAAAACATGTCTAAAAATTATGGCATATATATAAATTTGCCAGTCTAAAGAATTATGGCTTAACGGACAGTTCACAAGTAGTTGCTATTTAGTTTTCACTAGAAACTAAGGTTTCTAAGAACTAACATTCTACTAAATGTAATTAAGACTGCTAGAAGTGTTAAGGAAAGCAGCTCTATATGTAGGGGACAGTAAGATGGGTTTTTGATAGGATTGAGGAATGGAAATACATTTTTGTTGAGGGAAAATAAAGTAATTTTGTTCTAAGACGAGACTGGTTATTTAGAGAGAAGTCTTAGGAAAAAATACGAATGTTTAAAAAAAACCGTAGAAAGTTTGTGAAGAGGAATCTTTGGAAAAGAATTTTATGTGTGGTCAAGGCTAAGATTGGAATGAATGAGCTTTAAAAGTACGCTTGTATAAGATTAAAATTTGGCTTTTCTCTCTTTAAAAAAGACAAAGTTTTCTCGGATTATTTGTCTGTCTTTTTGTTAGAGAGAGAGCACATGCACATCGGGGGTGGAAACCTAAGCAGGCGCCATGCTCAGCTGAGCCTGATATGGGGCTTGCTTGATCCCATGACTCCAAGATCATGACCTGAACTGAAATCAAGAGTCATAGGCTCAACTGACTGAGCCACCCAGGTGCCCTGGTCTGCTTTTGATAAGAAATTATAAACAATGTGTTTTTTTTTTATCCATCTGCTCAGAAAAACAAGGTTTCAGGGCGCCTGGGTGGCTTAGTCATTGAGTGTGTGTTTCGGCTTGGGTCATGATCCCAGGATCCTGGGATCGAGCACCGCATCAGGTTCCTTGCTCTGTGGGGAGCCTGCTTCTCCTTCTCCCACTCCTCCTCCTTGTGTTCCCTCTCTCGCTGTCCCTCTCTGTCAAATAAATAAATAAAATCCTAAAAAAAAAAAAAAAGAAAACCAAAGTTTCTGTGTTTTGTCTTTGCCTGAGTTTGATTACTTAAGAAAGTTAAAACTTCTCAGTATTAAAGGAGCTAAGTTTTGTTAACAACTATATAACCTTCCGTAGAATCTCTTATTGCCACGTTGGTTAAATAGGTAATTATTTTTATAATGATCTGTAATCCTATTTAGGCAAGAACTTTAAAACCTTTTAAGATTTTTAACAAAACTTCCCCCAAATCCAAATTCTAAATAAAGTCTTTTTGACTAACTAGGCTTGTTTATTTGGTGTGTTAAATTACACGTGATGCATTGCCAAACAAATGATGGTAAATCTTCTTAGATTATATTGTATGGGTTGATGCTATAACTGTTCCGGAAATTATATGAAATTCCTGAAGTTATATGGGGCACCGGGGTGGCTCAGTTGGTTAAGCATCTGACTTTGGCTCAGGTAGTGGTCCCGAGGTCCTGGGATTGAGACCCATGTCGGGCTCCCTGCTCAGTGGGGAGTCTGCTTGTCTCCTTCTACCCCTCCCCACCTCATGCTCTCTCTCCCTCTCTCTCATGTAAGTAAATAAAATCTTAAAAAAAAAAAAAGAAATTCCTAAAGTTGTGATTTGTTCTGGTATAAAGTCATCACTTGACATTCTAATTTTTGAAATGTGTATCACACAAAAAACTGGATTTTCTTGTCAACTGCATTATAATAAACTCTCTTCATTATGACTATGTCCATTTCTGAGTCTTTTGTCATTTACTGTGATTCTGATGCTCTTACAAAATGTGATTCATCTTCAGGGAGATTCATAAAAACGACTTTGACAAATACAGGTTTCTGATATCTTCAAGATCATAAAACTAAACTGGGTAAGAATTTCTGCAACTAATGGAAAATCTGCATTCAAGATTAATAACATGGGACTGAATGAATTGAGGAAGATGATTTCAGTTTTTATGACTTGTTTGAAACATTGCTCTTTCTCTAATGTTTGCTCTTCCAGATTTAAGGAAACTTTTGCTCTTAAGATATCTATGACTTATAGAAATATGATAAAATATTCTTTTGTGAAAAAACTGAAACATTTTTCTCTCTACCTGAACCTTCCAGAATTCATAAACTCTCCATGAATATTCTTTCTTTCATGGCAATTATAACTGTTTTCATAAGTTCAATAAGAATCTGTTTTCTTTGTAACAGGACTCCATTGAAAACATTGGCTAGATTACCAAGGCTTTGACTGGAATGTCATATTTGAGAGAAACATGCATAGACTTAGATATGACCCAACAGCTCTAAGGAACTATGGTTGACTTTTTGGAGCCAATAGAGCCCCTTGGAAATGTTGGCCTGGTACCTTGCTTACAGAGTTCCCAGCAGCCTTACCCAGTGAGTAAAGAATGTTACTTCCTGGCAGGTGCAGGAATGTCAGGATATTTGGGGGACCTAGAGAAGAGGAATTCACCCAAGTATATAGGTATTACAGGTAAATCTGATGACAAGTATTTGACTTGGCTTCTGGTCTTGAGAGACTATTAGAAGTTCTATCTGAAATTCCTTATAAAAAGTTCCAACCAAACAGATTTAAAAGAGTTTATGTTATCAGTCACTATTCTTGCTATGCTTATGTATATAATTAAGCTATGTTTGTTAAAACTGGACTTGTTTTACAAACAAATTAGTCTTAATTTGGATATCTTTGATGGGAATGAGGGTGATTTTAGAGAGAAAAATTGTATTTCAGTAACACACCTTTGTGGGTATGAGATTCTAGTTCTAATCATCTTTAAATGTTTGTTATTTGCCTAAGGGAGACAACTTGAGGTAAACTTCAGAAAAATTGCCACAATAACTCATGTACAGACAGCTTTCATGCCTGTTACTCTGTGTGGGTAATCAAAAGACCCTGTGGGCATCTGATTGAACAGTTGGACAATGGGAGACATTGCTTGTTAGAAGTTCTTACCACTCCCTTCTCAGTCCACAGTAAGTCTCAAGCAGATCCCTGGACTAGCTCTTTCAAATTATTCACCTGTGTCAGGCAGGACCTCCCTGGGGAAATGCCAGATGGAGATGACTCTTTCTTGGGTATACTTTGCTCCCCAGTGGGAAGTTGCCATTCATCCACATGTGGCATGAAATCAGTCTAAAACCTTAATTCTCATTGCTAATGAAACCGCTAACTCCCTCACCGACCTGCAGAAATTTCTGGACTTCTTGGCTAAAGCGGTAAGTAGACCAGAGAGCAGCCTTAGACTATGTTTTAGCCGAACAAGGAGGTGTGTCCGTAGTAGCCAACTCCTCTTGCTCTATTTATATCAACACCACCATGCAGGCTGTAACTAGTGTAGACAAAATTCAACAACAGGCCACTTGGTGGAGCAAACCTACAACAGCACATCCCTCTGTATCAAGGGGGCTGGAATTGGTTTGCTGGCCTATTTTCTTGGGTACTCTCTAGTATCAGATCTATGCTAGGGGGGATGACAAGAATGGGCCTTACAGTATTACTGATACTGGAATATGCTTAGGGGCAAGACTGATAATACTATGCGCCACTACATGATGCAAGAAGGTGCCCAAAGTTTTAAATACAGAACGACCCCAGATACTACCAGCCCCATGCCCACTTAGAAAAAGGGATCAACAGTTACACTGTGTACGTGTCAGGGCCTTCCCTTCCAGAGCCCCTTCTGTGCCCTGATTCAGCTTGAAGCATCTACAGAAGGTGGACTTTTGCCCAGATTCCAGAGATGGAATGAAGGAATGACTGTGGGGATATGTAACTGTGTTCTAAGCAGCCTAAAGGCTGCATGTCTCTAACTCTTGACCTGTGTCTAGCTTGACTTATAGCTTGATTAATTACAGCTTCTTTGAGATTTCAAAAGAACACTGACCCTGGGGAAACAAGGAGCCAGATGTTCCCAGAAGATGAAGCTTGGCCATATGAGAAAATAGTCTTTCCTGACGCCAGGAAGTTGGCTTCCCCTGCATGGTGACCCTTGTCACTGCCCTGTGCTCCCTTTTAAAAACCCCTGCCTGTTCCGAGACTTTGGAGATGCCCTTTGGACATTAGTCCGCCATCTTCCCAGGTTGCCAGCCTCCTAAACGAAGCAACTTTTCTTTTCCAACCAACGCCTGTCTCTCGAGTATTGGCTTTTGAGTGGTGAGCAGCCAAACTTGGGTTTTGGTAACAAGAATACTGAAAATAATTCAATGTAAAATTATTGATGTTTAATTATTGATTGACAAATTGAAAACAGTTTGTGAATAGAAACTATTTTGTAGTTCCATTGATAAAGTAAAATCAAAGTTTTTTCTAAAAATAAAATCTGTGTACATTAAATCAAAATAAAAGACTATTTTTTCTTTCCAAGTTTTTGTTTAAATTCCAATTAATATACAGTGTAATATTAGTTTCAGGTGTACAGTTTAGTGATTCATCACTTCCAACACCCAGTTCTCATCACAAGTGCCCTCCTTAATCCCCATCACCTGTTTAACCCAGCCCCCCACCCACCTCCCCTCCAGTAACAATCAGTTTGTTCTCTGTGGTTAAATTTGTCTCTTCGTTTTCCTCTCTTTTTTTTTAATAAAAAGACTTTATATTGATTTTCAGAATGTTTAAAAATAACAAATAGGAAAATTATTCTTGGTATACATTTGTATAATCAGGCTTCTTTTTTTTGGCCTTATCTATTACTCATACTATATCACTAATACTTTGATGAAGAATACATCTTTTTCAATATAATCTATTAATTTTTTTTATAAAATTACCTTTGGTCTCCTTCTCTGTTAACATTTGTGGTTAATAAGTTTGAAATTCTTGGCATCTTTGATTGCTCTTTCTAGTAATGTCAGAACAAATCCTGAGAAAAAGGAAGATTTTTTTTCTGTTACCTTTTTTCTTGACATTTTAATTTCTGTCCAAATTTCTTTCCATATTCCATCACTTTGTCTCTATTGAGAGTGCCTTTCTTTGACAAATACTTTTATATAACAAAACTTGTCAAATAAGTTGACTCCGATTCTTTTGAATGTTTTGTCATTTTTAGACCTTAGAAAATAGTAGACCTCAATTTTGTTCCATCAAAAGATTCAACTCAAACTTTGAGATAGTCCAAAGATCAATTATAGAATGTCAAAATTAAGTCTATACAATTTTGAGTCCTCATTATATAATTTGTTCAGTTTCTTCCTGTTTTCAGAGGGATATAGTTTAATGTTTTTCTGTTGCAAGCTGTGTTTTCAGTAACTTTACACATTTCTCAGAGCTTCAAATGCTGATTTATTTTTATTTTTTTAGTTTTTAGGGGTTTTTTTGGTATTCCATTTGTTGACTGCTCTGATTAAACATTTCAACTGATTTTAAGCAAAAGACAAATGTAGAAGACTCATTTACGATTCTATTTGAGAACACTAAAGTTGATTTACAAAGTAGTTCTTCAAAAGCACAAGCATTTCTTTGAAATTCAATTGATGATGGGTAGCAAAGAGAGAATGAATACTACTCTTCTGATACATTTTGTGTCTCAGTTACTCTCTGTGTGTGTTTTGTAAATTTTGGCAATACATCTTCTGTTTTAATTGGTGGAATATCACAACTTCTTTGGATGAATTGCAAATTATGTAGGTACCACAGTTCCAAGTTCTGTTCTCTGTTCCATAAGATTCATCATTTAGTAAGAACACTATTTTTATCATGGCACTTTGCCTCACCAAAATTATATTTGTATTATCACCCCCAAATGAATACATTTAACTTCATGGGGAAATGTTTAACCAAAATTACAATTATTCTCAGTAACATAAGATGCTTCGCTTTGGCAAAATAACTCCCAAAAGCTTTATTTCATCAATTGGATGAGAAAATGCAACCCACTAGTGAGAGTAAATAATCTTTTATTTAAAGTGTCTGATGGCATAGATATAAAACTGGCCTCCTTCCACCTTGTGCCAAGATCATCTTCTGACAACAGAGCCCACACGGTAACAGCGGTCATGAACTTTTGGTACATGGGTGAGAAGCTATAGAATCAACAATGAGTAAGATTAATTTAGAAGAATATTCAAATGAAATTATTTACGTTTTGGGGCATCTGGGTGGCTCAGTGGATTGAAGCCTCTGCCTTTGGCTCAGGTCATGATCTCAGGGTCCTGGGATCGAGCCCCGCATCGGGCTCTCTGCTCAGCAGGGAGCCTGCTTCCCCCTCTCTCTCTGCCTGCCTCTCTGCCTACTTGTGATCTCTCTCTCTCTCTGTCAAATAAATAAATAAAAATCTAAAAAAAAAGTCTCATTTAAAAAAATTATTTATGTTTCACATGCTGATATGTGAATGTATTTTCTGCAGCACTATGTGTTAGATGATTAGCTCAAGCACCGTTTTCTTAAAATAATTACTGACTTGAGCGGATTTATAGCAAAATGAAAAGACTGTCAGCATTTAAACAAGAGTGTTTAGAGTGTGCTCGATAGGAGGACTGCTTGGCCTCTATTTCCCACACTTTATGCACATCCTTCTAGGATTTTTCCCATGTCCCACTGATGCTGCTAACTGGTAGCCTTGTCACGATGCATCTTGACAATTGCGCTGAGAGCCATGGCACAACTGAAGGCAAAAACCTAATAAATAGCGGCTACATATTCCCCCCACACATACACCGCTCCTGAGATGGGAAGAAGTTGACCTTCCTTACAACATGTATCAGAACCCACTTCAGTTTTTTTCAGCAAGTGTATTGCATGCTCTACTGGGAATAGAGACAGATTATAGTTGGTCATCCCTCAGTTCCCCACGTGTTAAGGACAGAACTCTGTTCACGGAACATGCACTTGCACATGTTACGAGACAAGACCATGGCAGATGCTGGAAATATCAACTGGAGGTCTGACAGCTGCACCCCAACTTTCTTTAATGCAACTACTAATGACAAGTCCTTAAAAAAAGAAACATCCAGCATAAAGGCAAAACCAGATGAATGCCTGGACAGTAGGAGTAACCAGTACTGTCATAGGCAGAGGGGACATTGTCCTCCTAATGTCCCTTCTCAGCCAATGTTTCTGGGAACCACAACCAGTAGGTGGGAGTTGGCTTACAGCATGGAACCTTCTAGGCCCCCTAGGACTCCAGACAATCTCTAACATGTTCTCTACTAGGATTTATTCTCTTTGAATGGAGCCAAAAATTTTCTAATTCAAAGTGCTTTTACAACGGGAATTAGAAGCATTCTTTTTTTTTTAAGATTTTATTTATTTATTTGACAGAGAGAGAGAGAGATCACAAGTAGGCAGAGAGGCAGGCAGAGGGAGAGGGGGAAGCAGGCTCCCTGCTGCGCAGAGAGCCCGATGCGGGGCTCGATCCCAGTACCCTGAGATCATGACCTGAGTCGAAGGCAGAGGCTTTAACCCACTGAGCCTCCCAGGCACCCCAAATTAAAAGCATTTTTAAGTGGTTTGCTGGGATCCAGTGTTCCCCCTTTCCTGGGTCCAAGGTCCTGAGTGCGCCATGTGCCAAGAGGCCACGCTCTAGCACACCCTCACACTTCGGCTCCACCACCTGAGTAATTTGTTCTCAAATCTGTCTCTGCCAAAGTGCCCTTGTTATTCTAACCACTTAATTAAAATTACGTGTAGTTGATGAAATGTGATTGCAAAAGGAGAATCACTATTTCTTTGAAAACTACACTGACTTCTTTGGAAAGTCTCAATAAAGGCAGCTCACTAAAAAGCTCTTCACTAGCTGTGGGTAAAAACTACTGTCAAAACTGGGGTTGGGAGACATGAAAACTACAGAAGGATTCTGCATTCAGGTTTCTTCACATGCGATTTTGGGTTCTTGCTCTGCTTTAAAGAAACTCGAATTGAAAATTGTAGATTGTAAACAACCTAATAAATTGTGGTAATAAAAAGTTAATGTGTATTGGGCTCCTCTATGTGCCAGATGCTGCCCCTTTATATATATTATGTCACTGGATCTGTCAAGAACCACAACCAGCAGATACTTTTATGATTTCTATTGTACTATTAAATCAACTGAAACCCAGAGAGGTTAATGCTAAATTATTGCCCTGCGTCACATGGCTGGTTAATTTTCTCCCAGGAGAAAATTCTATAACTGTTTGGTTCCAAAGCCTATGCAGACTCCACTTTTCATGCTTTGTTCCTGGAGGATAAATTCTGAAAGAAGCTTTTGTGATAAAGGTTCTGAAGCAGTTAACCAGGCCGAGAGAGTGAACACGTGGCCATGAAGAGAGACGGTCAGGAAACCTGTTTTGCCAAGCTCTTGTCCCCTCTCTTCCACACTCTGCTGACCGAGCCTGAAATTGTTTTTTCATTCCATAAGTAGAGGTGCAAATGTCTCCTGGGAGAAGGTCCAGGGTTCACTCCAAAATATATCAGCCGCATTTTGAAAACCTTGCAGAGGCTTGTCAATACCCTGGCCAGAGCAATTACCCAGCATTGTTAAATTTGCAGCTGCTTTTACCAGCCATTCTAAATATTTGTACGTGGTCAATAAGGTTGTGGGGACACCTCTGCCTGACTAGGGTCAGGAACAGACAGATAAGTGAGGAGAAAGCTTCTAGGCTGCAGAGCACCTAGGAGGGTAGACACATAATGGGGCTGTTTCGCGCTATACCAAGTGACCAAATGATAATGGCGGCCACTTAATGAGCATCTGCTAGGTTTGGGTACTTTACTTGGGGGAGGGGGGGTTTGGGGGGGAAGGGTAAGGAACTTGCCCAAAGCAATGAAATTCTAGAATTGGAATGCAAGCCTGATTGATAAGCCCTGGCTTTCCTCTCCCACCACCTCTCTGAAAGTTTCTCCCGTGGAAGAGCAAGTGTCCCCGTGAGGAGCTGCGGGAGTTAGTGTTGGGTATGGAAGATGTCGCCCTGAAAGCCAGGCAAACCCAAGGTGCTAGAGGGAGAAAGCAGAGAATAAGGTCTGGAGCAGGGCTGGGAGGGAAGCCAATCTCTGAACTGTAGTAGTGCAGTTTGCCATTTATTACTATTACAAGGACAATATACATTCTTTGTAGAAATGTTAGAAACCATGGAAAAATAGAGGAAAATATTTCCATGGACCAGAAAAATACCGTTAATACTTTCTATGCTGGATCTTTTCAGTGGCTCTGTGGACATCTTTTTTTTTTTTTTTCTTTCTTCTTTACAGGATGGGACTTTTTTTTTTTTTTTACTTACTAATATTAGGTAAACATTTTCCCACATTATTAAAATTCTCCTATAATATCATTTTTAATGCCTGCATGGTACTCTAGATTAGAGAAAGCGAAAGCACTAGAACCTAGCTGGTCTGGGGTCAAATTCCAGCTTTGTCATTTCCTGGCCATGTGACAGAACTCTCAGTTACCCCTTTGCCCCCCACGGGGATAGTAATAAAACCTCCTCCTATGTGTGTTGGAATGATTACGTGAGAACGGGAATTGAAGCCCTTACCACACTACTGCATAAACATTAACTGTTATTAAAAAAAAGTTAACTGTTATCATTTCTGGAATTTATTTAACCAATTCCCCATTCTAGAACATGTTTTTTTTCAGGTTTTCAAAATTATGAATAACAAACAATGAACACTGTTATGGGAAAATCTTTGTGTTCCTCTGTAATTATGTCTTGATGTGAAATGACTGGATCAAGAAGTATGCAAAATTTGTATGTATTCGATGCATACAAACTATTCTTCAGGAGATGCGTATTGATTTATAATTATTTTGATGACCCCTTGAAGGAAGCTGGCTATGAGATTGGGAGATGGTGATGAGCTATGAGTCAGGAAACAAGGAACAAGCCACATAACACTGGCCTCAGAATGTGAGACCTGCCAAGTCCCAGACAGGCCTGCTGACCTTTCCTCTTTTGACCTCAGGATACCTGCCACGGGAATGAAACTGAGAAAATGTGAGGGGCACTGGCTGACCCTGAATTCAAGGAAAGATGGACAGAAGGGGCAGAAGATATTGGAAAGAGCCTTAGCAGATCAATAAAAGTAAATTCCATATTGGATTACCTTACTGTATTAGTAATCATTGCCGAGTCTAATTTATACATTTTAATTTAGATACTGCCTTAAAGTTGTAATGAACTCACGTTAATAGCATATACGTATGATTTTGTGGTATGTAGAATACATCGAAATTTCACATCCTGATTATCCTTTATTCACTTCTAATGTTCTTCTTAAGTAGAAATAATGGTGGCAATAGGTAGTAAGGTATTTTAAAAGTCCTTTAATCAGCAAATTAAAGTTGCCCACCTTTATTGGTCCTCCAATTTTAGTTTTCAATTTTATTGGCCCCTGGAATCCATATGCCTAGAAGCTAATGCCCAGGTGACATATAATCCAGTCTTTAAACCTTCATTTATCCAACCAACATTCAGTGAGTGGCTGACTACAGTATATAAGATGTATAGGAATTCTTCCTTTGACTCAAAGAGCTTGTGGTCTTTGGGTCCCACGTTGCAGGCTACCACACCATTGGTTCTGGAGGGTGACAGGCTGTAAGGGAAGAGAGGTAGAGAGGGCATGGGGGTCACAGTCCATCACAGGGTCCTCGACTTTTCTTAATATGGGAGCCACTTCTTCTTCTAGAAACTGTTTAACTCATTATTCAATATTGGAGCCCTTGGGGAAATAAAATTCACTGTAGCAAACACCTCCTCACAATGGCAAAATACGTATTTCAGAAATTAAAAGGACAAAATAGAACTGAATCTGGGAGAGGAGTGGAGCTGAAATATCCCAGGCACCAAGATTTATAACTGTACATGGGAGAAATTTGCTATAGGCTTTAAAAATATATTTATTAAGTCATTGTTTGGTTTAGGACACCCAAAGGAAGGAAAAACAGTGTCTAATTTCAGAAGACATGACAGCTATAAACTCTTTAACATTGACAAAAACCTTAAATAAAAAGAATCATAAATCAAAATATCATTAGTGACATTTATGACACATCGTAACAATCCAAATCAACAAAGCTGTAAATTCTATAATACCTAGAATACAGCAGGTGTCAGTGAAATAGGAGACGACGCTGTTTGGATATATTTATATGAGCAAGGGCTCTCTAGTAGGCTAAACCTGCAGTGCTCCAAGTGTTAACCGTGAATGTTTTTGTGGTTTGAGCTAGAGAAATGTTTGGATTTGAGAATTTAAAAATCACAGAAAATCTTTCAAACCGTTCTCTCCATATACTTTCTGTGGGGCTGGGGGGAGAGGATGGGCATGGGGAGACTTCTTTTGGGAGGAACCTCTGTAAACATTTCTGCAGAACCTTCTGAGCAGTTACATGAGGCATGTTTTTTGGGGGCTTCACTGCTTTGCCAGTTTGGGGGTTAGTCTGTAGCCCCTTGTGCAATGAGTATACTATGTCATAGCATAAAATAGTAATTGGAATTCTATCAGATAGTCAGTCAACTGGGAGGGCCATAAACCTGGCAGCTTTTTTTTTTTTAAACGATGATGATTCTCTCAACAAATATGACTAGCTTCCAATACCTGGCAAGAGTTTGCATTCAAAAGGAAAAACACAAAATAAGCCTCATGCAAACTTTCTCCCTCACCTGTTTCAAACTTAAATGACTGCCAAGAATTAACATAACTGAATTCATTTAATATGAATAAATAAGTGAGCTAAAAGGGGCCAGTGCTCGCCACCAGCACATCGCTTTCTGTTGATTTTGACTCACAGTTCATTCTCTAGATAAAAATTGTGTTATCAATTCACTGAATTAACATCGGTTACTAATCATCTAGTTAAGTTATAACTGGAGAGATCCTGGCCAGTGTTGCAATTTAAATTGCAAAGAAATCAGAGGATACACATTATCTTTATCTTTAATGACATTACTTACATTAGATACAGTGTTTCTGAAAGCAGAAAGCTCTATTCTACTCATTTAGACAATGTGAGAAAAAACTTTGATGTATGTATATATGTATGTCACATTTTAAAGATGTACATAATGTTTTTTAAGACAAGTGAGTCTTTTCAGACACCGGTCTTGCCAATCTCACAGATTGTTTTTTGTTTTTTTTTTTAAATATGTTCGAGTATATTGATAAATGAAAAACAGCAAAAAAAAAAAAAAATTTATAGCTAAAATTGCCAATGTCAACTAATAATTGTAAATTATAATGGTTTCAGCCTCTTAAGAAAAGCATTAGAGTGAAAAAGCTGGAGTTTCAAGTCAAATCCCATCCCTATGACCTTCACTGCAGTGAGAAGTTGACTATAAAGAGTGGTTTTCAAGGTCTGACCAGTCACTAGAAGTGTTTCTAAATGTCACTGCCACAAAATTAGGATTTTAAGTCATCTATGGCAAGAATATTTTATTTAAATAAATTATTTAAAAGTTCTTACTCCTATAACAGTCGCTTTGTGTAATGAAAAAGACCCAACCCTTGATTCTGTGACCTGGTGTCAGGTGTGGTGACAGATACCTCATTGCTGATATTACCAGGAAAATGGAAACATGAATTACAAATGAAGCCAATTCCTTTACTTTCTTCACATTAACAAAGCAAGCTGTGAGTGTTTTTACCACCAGAAGACACACTAATCACATCTACAAATTTGACTGATTTGTGTAGGCACAGCCCATTTTGAATTTATTTTGAGCCAAATACACAACAATACAGGGAGATGAACAGGCCCTTAAAATGCTGGAGCATCATTTGATCCAGGGTCAACTGGAGATGTTTATTTCATAACTTAAAGTATTTATTAGTTACCTACTGTGACATAACACAGAAAGGACCATGAGCTCATTAAAGATAAAATCCTTGGGCTTATTAGTCTCTAGAGCTTAGAACATACCAAGTATATACTAACTGTGTGTGAAATGATGGACTTTCAGAAACAATTTTCCTGGGGCGCCTGGGTGGCTCAGTAGGTTAAAGCCTCTGCCTTCGACTCAGGTCATGGTCTCGGGGTCCTGGGATCGAGCCCCACATCAGGCTCTCTGCTCAGCAGGGAGCCTGTTTCCCCCTCTCTCTCTGCCTGCCTCTCTGCCTACTTGTGATCTCTCTCTCTGTCAAATAAATAAATCAATCTTAAAAAAAAAAAAAGAAACAATTTTCCTCCATGTAAATTCCTCTTTTCCCTGAGTCTTAAACATTTATGATGATACAAGGATGTTATAAAGAATAAAAAGGCAACGTAGGAGGGCAAATTCAAGATCCATTTCTCTAAATATTACCTCTGAGTTCTCTCATCAACACTAGTGAAGGACATTGGTGTCCTTGCTATGTAAACTATGCCCCGTAAGTGATTTAGGCTGAGACTATAGAGCTGAACTCACCAGAAAGGAGAGAGCATTGAATAGGTAGGCAACTAATTAAAAGTTAGGTTTGGTTTTCTCCAAAGCAACCAACTGTGTGATGGAAATCAAGCCTTCTTTGCTTGTTTTCTCTCGAGTAGGATATACTTGTAGACAAAAACTCTAAGATTTCAGGAAAGTGAATTACCTCTCTGGGATTTGCTGGACCCTATTTAAGACAATAATGCTGAATGACCTAATTAGTATTTCGCAGGCTTAAATGAATGAGAGCATTTTTAAAAATGTTGATGCCCTCCCAAGAATTAACTGAATAAGCAATTTGCTGAAGTTCTGAATTCAGGCTAACTGGATAGTGCAGTTTTAGTGTCAGGAAGGATTTCAAACATATTTTTCCGCAAAAATCTTTCTAATTATGATTCTGTTTTTCATTTTTCTAAGATAGTCAATTATTTCTGCATAATAATCTTTACTTTTGGTAGGAGAGAAAAATTAATCATGGCAATAATCTCCCCAACTGGTTCATTCAGTTCCATAGTTGAACCAATAACTTCATATAGGAATTCCTTATATGACATAACAGTATACAGGATTGTGAAGAAATCATTTTTGGAACAATATATTTAATAATGCAAAAAGTTGACTATGGGAGGAGCAAGGTCAAAAGGAATGAAAATTTTAGTTTTATGACCAAAACATTCAACATTTAGTTGGAGGTATCTAATCATTCGTAAGTATGATTCAGAGGGAGACTGGGTATATAAATAAACATATCCATCAGATAAGCAGTGGGATGTAAACAGCAAAACTAATTTGGAGACAGGACATGGCATAGATATTTTGAAATAAATGGCTATAAGATTTTTTAAAGTTTTGAATATCAATAAGCAGTAGCATTTAAGGAATTCTGAACTTTTCACCATTTGAAAAATGTCTATGTTCTCTAAGTTCTTGTAAGCTTTCCAGAGTAAGTTATAAATTATCCTTTTATTCACAAAGCAAAGCCTTATGGTTGGCTTAAGCATTTTTGTTAAGCCAAATAAGGTAGTTTGTGATTTTCTGCAATTTTTATGAAGTCTCATTTCCTGAATATTAACACATGTAATTCAACCTAATTTAAAAATTCATCTTATATTTCATATCCATTTTCTTCCAAGCAGGAAGAGTAGGGCATTTAGGTGTAATTTTGAGGATTTACCACGCTAACATCCTACTACATTCACTATAAAGAACATTTCAGGGAATGAGTTTTATTTGTAAACATTTTTATAAGACTAACAATAATTTTACATATACTCTAGAGCTGCACTGCCCACTATGGAAACCATTAGCCGCATTTGGCTGTTGAACACTTGAAAGGCAACTTGTGCAACTTGAAGAACTGAATTTTTTATTTTAACTCATTTTAAATTAAAAAAAATTACAATAGTAGTTTTAGTTATGGGAAAACTTTTAGGTGTGTTTGGACAACTTAGACTCATGAATCTACTTTTTCATTGGCAAATTTTATGAAATCTAAATTCATCAAGTATAAGTGGTGAAAACTTCATGTCCAAATAAGGTATGCTATAAATGTAAAGAACATTTCAGAGACTCTGTAGGAAAAAAAAGAAGCTAAAATTCTTATTAATAAGTTTTATATCGACTACTTAAGTACCTTCCATTATATTTCTCTTGGACAGCAGTGATCTGGAGCTATATGAAAATTTCTAGTATTTAAAAGTTATGTTTTAAATGTTTTACTTTAATGTCATTCTCTTAATCACAATTTTTTATCATTATGAAAAAAGTAAATCAGATTTAGTATTTACCCAGTAAGAAGTACCCTAATCGCTCTCTCTGCCCATCCTTCTTTCTCCAAATTGCAAAATCCTTGCTAGCACCAACAGCAGAATGCAAAATCATAAGACAGTGAATATGCAGAAATAGTGTATGAGAGCACTGATGAGTGTGCAATCAAATCAAACTGCTCGCACACTATAAGTTCTGTCTTTTCTTTCCTCTCAAGTGTTTCCAGAGCTCTGTGTTCCTAATTCCAAAATTAACCTTCAACTTCTTCCCAAGTTCTGCTGTGCTATGGCTTCTGGTTTAGAATAAGCGATGACTGCTCAGCAATGTGTTTGGTCATGTATTAATACTAGATTCTGTCCAGGCCCGAGAGCTGTCATCCTTCAGAGTGGAGAGCTTCCTCTGGGAGAAGGGTTCAAATCCCAGAAGCTTGAACACTGCCACCCGGTACTTCTTGGACATGATGTTGTACAGAATGGGATTGATGGCCGCGCTGAGGTAGAAGAGGACAAAGGATACCAGGTTGCAGTATTGGCTGATCTGAGCAATCTCCAAGGAGCCAGGCTCGAAGGACTTGGAAAATAAATATCGCCCTACATGGAAGGGCAGCCAGCAGAGGATGAAAGCAAACACCACGACAGCTAAAAGGACAACAGGAGAGAGAGTGTGAGTTCAAGAAATGTCATAGCAAGTCACATTCTATTTTGAAGACACTGCTTTGTTTTGATTATGTATAGTATCGCCATTGACTTCAGAGAAACATTGTGTTCTGTTTGTCCCTATTCCTACTTTTAACCAAGATTGGGTCTGTCTGTACTCACACTTCAACCATTTTTATTGAGCTTCCTAATCACTTCTACTTAACAACTATTTGAGTGATATTTACGACTAGATTGACATATTGACTCAACAATTTATTCACAATAGTCCACCATTTCACATGTGTCAGATACTACCAAACACACATGAACTTCAGTGGCCATACTCAACCACAGCTGTGTAGCAGAGTCTCCTGGGGGCACAGATTCCTTGCATGTAATATAGACTCACAACATTAGGATCTTTAGGAAGGAGACCAGGACACCTGCTTTTCTCTTTTCTTTTTAAAGTTTCACGAAAGACTGAATATGCAGTCAGGACGGAGAACCACTGAAATGGATGATACTTTGCCACCTACGGTAGACATAAGTAAGTTATAAAAGACCGTAAACCCAATAACATTAATTATCATCCATCCGAGTCTTCATTTTACCCAGGCAAAGAATTTTTTGTCCAAGCCCTCTGAATTTCTAGATTAAGTTTTTAAAATTCAGAAGTCAAAGGAAAAATAACAGAAAATAATACTCGAGTCCTCGTACCACTTTAGCGATTCCCTTCATAAGGTCAAGGCAAAAGAAAATTAACATCGGTGTTGAGACACCAGTGAGGACAATGAACAGCTTAAAAATAAAATTGGAGATAATTAAACTTATTCTCAAAACTAGGTCTCATAGTAGCAACTGATGGCCACTGTAGCAACAGGAATAGAACTCCCAGGAGGGCATTAGCAGGTTTACAATCTCTTAGTCATATTGTGAGAATCATTGGTCTAGCAAATAAAAATTTTTTGCATTCTTTGAAAAAACTGTATTGCTTTAATATACAGGATTCCAGGAACTGTAAAATTACAAATACAAAATCAACCTGGAACGACTTCTAAGAAGCACTAACTATGCAAATAAATACAAAATGTTGCACTATAATGAGGAATAATAAAATGTATAGATTCTGGTTTTGAAAAAGCAAATAGAATTAACGTTTTGCTTGGATGTGAACACATTTTGTATTACTTCACTTGTACATTAAATTTATGTAGTAAATATGCAATACACTCCAGTCATGATACTGCACCTAGATGTTCTTTGAAGGACTATTTAGGGAGGGATAGTAAGTCCTGTCAGCTTACACAAGGTCTTTTTTTTTTTTTCACGTTGGGAGAAGCCTACCTATCTCAGCTTATCCTAGTTTATCCTAGACTATCCTACAGGCAGAAATAGGTGGTCCTGAAAACAAATGCAGCCTCCAGCATTGATTTATCATTGAATTCCTTTCAAAGCTATATAAACAGCAGCAGGGTAAACAGAAGGAATGCAATTATCTGGGGGGGAAAAAATGCAGGTCAGAAAGCATACCACAATGCCGAAAGAAAAGTGAATCATCTCTGGCAGAATTATCCACATTGATCATATCTTTGGTTCAACTTACCACTGAATACTTTCTAGATCCAATGGCTACTCCTCTCCCAAACCCATGCCTGCTTTTGTAATGCAACTTAGGTATCCACAAATTGAGGCCAGAAGCTTAAGCTCGCCTTTAACACTTAAAGACTACAGTAGACTTTTATGAAATATCTCAGTTTAGAAGCAATGTCTCTGGGCTAATAAAATTCATTTAAGGGAAATACAAAGGAGGGACATCTTTTCCTGAAAAGGGAGAAATCAGAAGAAAAAGACACAAAGAGGTAGAGAGGAAAAGAGAGAGTGAAGACAGTGATAAAGTGGGGGTAAGGGTAGGACAGATAAAGAGAAAAACAGAGCAAAAAACAAAACAAAACAAAGAGAGAGAGAGAGACCATGGAGAAACTAAGAAATCAAAAAGTGAGCTCAAGACAGAAACTGATAGACATGAGGATGGAGACCGAGAAAAACAGGGAAAGGAGGTAGAGGCTCAGGGAGAAGGGGAAAGGAGGGAGGCAAAGGGAGAGGAGAGAACCCGGGAGAGCGAGCTCGAGGGCGCACTCAGACCCACCCAGCATTTTCACGGTTTGCTTGTGGTTCTGGTCCCTTAGCGAGGCGCCCACCGCCGCCTCGCCCCGCTTTCTTCGCCACAGCTTCCTGCCGATGAGGCTGTAGAGCACAGTGAGGCAGAAGACCGGCAGGAAGAAGAAGACGCTGGATACCCACACCATGACGGTGAGCAGTCCCGAGCGCACGGCGAACTCGGTGGCGCGACACTCGTTAGTGTCCCGAGGGTCGGTGCCGTTCTCGTGCTCCACCCCGACCAGCACGAAGATGGGCCCTGCGCTGCAGAAGGCCACGGCCCAGATGACCAGGATGACCAGCTTCACCCGGCCCTTGGTGACTACCACCTTGGCCCGCAGCGGGAAGCAGATGGCGAAGTAGCGCTCGACGCTCAGCGCAGTGATGGTGAGCACCGTGGCGTAGGTGCAGCTCTCGCTGACGAACTGGAAGAGTTTGCAGAGCAGGTCGCCGAAGTTCCAGGGCCGGTACTGCCACAGGCGGACTAGGTCGAGGGGCATGCAGAGGAAGATGAGTAGGTCGGAGAAGGCCATGCTGGACAGGTAGAGGTTGGTGGTGGTGCGCAGCTCGCGGAAGCGCGACACCACCAGCATGGTGAGGAGGTTGCCCGCGATGCCCACCACAAAGAGTGCTACGCAGGTGGCGGTGACACCGGCCAGCAGTGGTGCGGGGAAGAGCGGCAGGAGCTCGTCGGTCAGCGAGTCGTTGTCGGGGGGAGCGTCCCAGCCCAGGTCCCGCAGCGTGAGGTTGTACCCCGGCTCCTCGCTCGGCGTCGCGTTCCACATGCTGCCGGCTCAGCTTAACTGGCTTCGGGATGCGACTGCGCTCAGAAGCTGGCCGCAGCTGGCCTCAGAAGGTCCCCTTAGGCGCGGGAGAGTGCGAACCAGGAGCCGGCGCTGGCTCGCAGGGAGGATGCTTGGAGAGGAAAGAGAGGGAAGTGAGAGGCAGAAGCTCAAGGAGAAAGTGAGGTTGAGAGCTCGGGGCGAAAAGGGGGGAAGGGAGGGACACGCGCGCGCGCGCGCACACGCACGCACGCACTGGGGGTGAGGACAGATTGACCCACCGGTCTTTCTGGCACCTCTATTTTCCCCCATGATCTCCCTCAAACCTAGCCCCTAGCTGGCCCGTATTCACTTACCTGTCA
The DNA here is from genome assembly GCA_028534135.1 of Potos flavus. Classification (NCBI taxonomy): domain Eukaryota; kingdom Metazoa; phylum Chordata; class Mammalia; order Carnivora; family Procyonidae; genus Potos; species Potos flavus. The sequence goes on from CM052898.1 coordinate 109,764,632, forward strand.
CCGGGGCAGCCCCGCCAGTCTTGCCTCGCCTGCGCCTGCCTCTTGCTCCAGCCGCATCTCGCAGTTCCTAAAGTGTACTGGCGCGCGGCGGCCTCGGAGACCCCGCACTGCGAAATGAGAGCGAAAGGAGCTCTCTTTCCAACCTCCGGCGCTGTCTACTTAGTGGGGTCCAGGAGGGCAGGTCACACCCGGGGGTGGGGGCGGGGATGGTGGGAATGGCGGGGAGAAAGTCTTTAGTTGCCAGGACCGGAGTTCTTCCCCAGAAAGGAATAAGAGTTGGTGATGGACCTGGTGGGGAGAAGTGACCGTGCCCCACCGGACTTGCAGAAGAGCGACAGGACGCGGGGGGGGGGGGGGGGGAGGACCTTTTTTGTATTCCACCTGAGAAGAGACCGGTGCGCACCTGGGAAGAACCTCAGGCAATTCTAGAACCTTTGGTCGTTTTAACCAAGAGAAACAGGCTCAGAGCTGTGTGGCCACTTGTCCAAGGTCATACAGCGAGTTGGGGGCTCAAGGACTAAACTTGGGGCTCCCTCCGGATTCGGACTTCTGAGAGTGAAGGGCAAGATATGTGAATAAACTCTGTTCTGAATCTCAGCCCTTTGTACAGTCCTTCACCTCGTCGGTGGTAAGGGATATGTTGTGTAAGAGATTATTTTGCCTTCTGCAAACCTCGGGGTGGCCGGGAGGAGAATGAGGAGCAAAAGGAACGGGACCTGGTGAGAGAGTGTAGCAGGCAAAGGAGGAGGAGCACAGGCTGTGAGGCTGGCACGTGGAGGGTGAGCAGTAAACATATTTTTGAGGCATCATTGTTTTGTGTAGCTGCGTTCACAAGAGCAAGGTCAACAACTTTTTTGTTTTAAACTGAGACGATGTTTCGAGGACCCCTGGGAGTGAGTGTCAAGTGTCGGGGACACAGTTGGATCTCAATTTAAAAAAATAAATATGGGCTGCATTACAGTTATTGGGTTTGCTGTTGAGGGGCAGGATCTGTGCCCCGTGGAAATGCATCCCAGGCCACTTGCGAGGTGACGCCCCTGAACGCGGCCTGTATGTCCCCTTGCCCAGAGCCGGGAAATCAACAACCTAAGATTTGAGACTGGCGGCTGCCGACGATCTCACCAACCGGCTGAGTCTCTTCCGGCCCGGCATCTTGGAAACAACCCGAGGGCCTGTTCAGCACCGCGGCCAGCGACCGGTCCCTCCTTACATCTCTCCACAGCTCTGGTAGCTGCGGCCAAGCCGCCCTCCGGTCTTTCCACTTGCACCTCAGCATCTCAGTCCTGCTCCACGTGGAGGCCGAGGAGATTCCTCCCGAGAACAAACGACTTGAAGCGGCCGCGCTGACCGCACCTGCTGGCGCTCCCCTGCCCCTGGCCTAAATGAGAATCCTTTCACTATGTGTAAAAGGGGGCTTTCCTGAAGCACTTCAGTGTGTTTGCACATGACTTTGACAAATGTTTTACGTCATATCTAGCATTTCAGTTGTTAATGCTTAAAAGTCCACAAAGACCTAAGGCTGGATATATCCACACATACATAAAAGACCCCACACATAGTGAGAGACTGCGTGAGGGAGGTTTGACACAGGCAAGCTACTAGAGAACACACTGCGGAGGTTAACACTGGTGTGTTACGGATATTGTACCACACCGACACTTTAAAAAATTGATTTCAAACTACTAACTGCTGATCAAAAAGATTACGACTAGGTCAGGTCACCAGTTACAGTCGACTTCAACACTTTCCATCCTCCATTATCAGTAGATCTATGTGTGCAGACAGATCTTTAGAGGGAGAAAATAGACTGGGATAAATAAAAATAGTATAGGAAGTTATTGTCTAAGGATAAAAATCAGAAAAAAAGACTGTGGGGGCATATTTCTAGTCTATGTAGGGCTAAAGCAATTGATGATAGATGGAGAAATCTTTTTTAAAAATCTGTGATAATAGGGGCGCCTGGGTGGCTAGTGGGTTAAGTCTCTGCGTTTGGCTTGGTTCATGATCTCAGGGTCCTGGAATTGAGTCCCTCACCTGGCTCTCTGCTCAGCAGGGATCCTGCTTCCTCCTCTCTCTCTGCCTGCCTCTGCCTACTTGTGATCTCTCTCTCTGTCAAATAAATAAACAAAATCTTTTTTAAAAAATCTATGATGATAAAAATTGGGCATGTTGATGAAAATAGCCAGCTGTTTAACTATATCCAATCATTTTCTAAAATATAGACAAATCTGCATTGTGTGATGAAGAAGAAACAAAGGCTAATATTGAAATTGTTACTTTCATTCACAACACATAATGTTATATAATATATAAAATTGTCTGTAAGTGTGTACTAGGCAGTGGGAATAACAAAATAAATAAAACCCAGACAAGTCTTGTATTTATTTACTTACAGTCTAGAGAGAAAAATACAGTTAAACAAGCAATTCCAGTACAGTGTATACATGTATTTGAAGAAGCAGATACAATGAGCTCTGTTGAAATGTGGAAAAACATGAGCTACAGAGAGGTTTTAGGGAAGACTTCTCACAGACAGTGGTATCTGAGCGGGTTCTTGAAAGTTGAGTTCTGGGGTGCCCAGGTGGCTCTGTCAGTTAAGCATTTGCCTTGGGCTCAGGTCATGATCCCGGAGTCCCCGGATTGAGCACCACGTCAGGCTCCCTGCTTAGAGGTGAGCCTGCTTCTTCCTCTGCCCCTTCACGCCACTTGGATTCTCTTTCTCAAATAAATAAATAAAATATTAAAAAAAAAAAGAAAGAAAGTTGAGTTCTGTCAGATTAAGCAAAATATGCTCAACTGTTCAGACAGGGACACAGAGGCACATTGGAGCAAATGAGCCCAGCATCCTTGTCCTTTGAATGGTGTATTATCATGGATTTATGGATTTTTGTATAGTCAATGAATACCAATCAATTATGGTTCTTTCTTTTTTTCTTTCTGATGCTCCAATTGTCCTGGTTTTGGCCTATAAGATTTCTTTCAAGCTGGTTCCAGAGTCTGTTGACATGACTCACTTAGATTTTGAGAACTTCCTTGCTTTGAGGTACAGTAAGATACCTCAGCTCACCTTGTAAATTCCCTACTCTAGACCTAGAGGTAGCCATTTCTCCAAGGATTTCTGGTACCTTCTATTATGGAATGGCATTTAGAGATCTAAATTTTGACAGTAGGGGTGGTTATTGCCCCTGGAGCATTAGGGACCAGACCCTGTCTGTGGACAGAGCTAAAACATGTTTTTTAATAAATCATGAGATGATAATGATGATGATACAGTAGAGGAATCAAAAGTACCCTTGTCAAGTGATCAAAATTAATACTACACATGTGATACTCTGGGAAGGACAGAAAGTCAGTTATATAGTATGCTAGCTAGGAATGTACGACCTCAATCTAATCATAAGGTACATCAGACAAATTCAAAATGAGAAATATTCTATTCTAAAAATTCTCCCCAAGAGTCAATTTTTTATAAATCAAAGAAAGATTGAGAAAATAGGGTGCCTGGGTGGCTCAGTGGGTTAAAGCCTCTGCCTTCTGCTCAGGTCATGATCTCAGGTCCTGGGATCGAGCCCTGCATCGGGCTCTCTGCTCAGCGGGGAGCCTGCTTCCCCCTCTCTCTCTGCCTGCCTCTCTGCCTACTTGTGATCTCTCTCTCGCTGTCAAATAAATAAATAAAATCTTTAAGTTAAAAAAAAAAGATTGAGAAAATATTCCAGACTGGGTGCCTGGGTGGCTCAGTCAGTTAAGCGTCTACCTTCCGCTCAGGTCATGATCCCAGGGTTTGGGGATCAAGTCCTGGTCGGGGGCGGGGTGAGGGCTCCCTGCTCAGCGGGGAGTCTGCTTTTCCCTCTCCCTCTACCCCCTCCCTGCTTGTGCTCTCTCTCTGTCAAATAAATGAATAAAATCTTTTTAAAAAAAAAAGGAAAGAAAGAAAGAAAATGTTCCAGACTAAAGGAGACCAAAGAGGTGCAACCTCTGACTCTAATTCCTGATTCTAGACTGGATGCTAAGCTGGAGGTAAAAAGCTGCAATGAAGGACAGTATTGGGTCAATTGACAAACTTAAGGGTATTGCACATAGATTAAATAGAAGTATTGAATCCGTGTTAAGTTTACTGAAGTTGGTAATTATGTGAAAGAAAATATCCTTATTCTTAAAAATATATACTCAACCATGATTTGTGTACATGCTTCTGAAAAATATATGTGTGTGTAGATAAATAGAGCAAATGATAAAGCAAATAGAGTGAAATATTAATAATAAATGAATTGAGGAAATGGATTAAAATATTTTCTTCGTACTATTCTTACAACTTCAATTTTGAAATTATTTCCATATAAAAATTAAGAAGTCATGTTTATATAGATACTTCAATTTCCAACTATTTACTCAATCTATTTGATTTTGTATTTACACTAACAATCCTGGTTTCTAACAACATAAGCATAATTATTTATTATAATAGCCACTAAATGATTTCAAGCTGATAACATCAGTATTACCACTAATAATTAACTTGACAAATAAAGTTTGAGATTTTCTTGTAGTTCTCTTTGCCCTTGAAATATATCCCACTAGGGGCTCCTGGGTGGCTCAGTGGGTTAAGCCTCTGCCTTTGGCTCAAGTCATGATCTTAGGGTCCTGGGATAGAGCCCCGCATCAGGCTCTCTGCTCAGTGGGGAGCCTGCTTCCTCCTCTCTCTCTGTCTACTTGTGATCTCTCTCTCTCTGTCAAATAAATAAATAAAATTTAAAAAAAAAGAAATATATCCCACCAAGTGTATATAGCTACTATGTTCTAAAATTACTTGAAATAATGCTTTTCTATGTACGGTTATGTTACTAATTTGACATATAGTTAGATTTATTTGTTTCATTTACTCTCAATTTTAGTATTACTATATTGTTTAGTGTTTTAGGTGTTATATAGTGTCTCAAATTTAGTATTATAATATTATATTATTTAATATTATTATATTACTATATATTGTATTATTATATTATTCCCAGTCTAATTTATAGTATTATTATATTATTATATTATTTATTAGAGAGAGAGAGAGAGAATGAGCAGGGGAAGGGACACAGGGAGAGGGAGAAGCAGACTCCCATGTTGAGCAGGGAGCCCAACATGGGGCTCGATCCCAGGACCCTGGGATGATGACCTGAGGGAAGGCAGACACTTAATCACCTGAACTACCCAGGCACCCAAGTTTAATATTATTTTAAATTTATTCTTTTAAAAGTAAACCCTACACCCAATGTAGGGCTCGGAACTCACGACCCAGAGATCAAGAGTCTCATGCTCTACTAACTGAGCCAACAAGGTGCCCTAAATTTTATTTTTATTTATTTATTTTTTTAAAGTGTGTGGACTATTTTTTTTTAATGATTTTGTTTATTTATTTGACAGAGAAAGATCACAAGTAGGCAGAGAGGCAGGCAGAAAGAGAGAGGGGGAAGCAGGCTCCCTGCTGAGCAGAGAGCCCGATGCGACGCGGGGCTCGATCCCAGGGCCCTGAGATCATGACCTGAGCTGAGGGCAGAGGCTTTAACCCACTGAGCCACCCAGGCGCCCCATAAATTTTATTTTTTAATACGTAAAACATTTATATGATTTGACAGTTAAAGCTTTAAAACAAAGCGTGGTCCTAAATTTAAAACTTCAAATCAAAGAATATTCAGGAAAGTGTTACTTATTTTTCATAATCCCCAATAGACACCATTTAAAAAATTTAGCTTCCTGTCTTATGTGTGTTTCTGTGTGGGTATGTGTATGTGTGTGTGTGTGTATATAGCCTGCATAAAAGTTATAATGCTATATATGCTGTTTACTATCTTGATTCTTTAAGATATTTTATTCATTCATTTGAGTGAGACAGAGAGAGACAGGGAGAGCACAAGCAGGGCGAGAGGCAGAAGGAGAGGGAGAAGCAGACTCCCCACTGAGCTGGGAGCCTCAGAAGGTTCTAGATTGGGGTAAGCAATTTGCATGCAATCTCTGTCATATTTCCCAGCCAGATTGTAATTTGAGAACAAAAATATTTCTTTCCTTAAATGACCCATGAAACTTAGCATATAGTGTCTTATAGGTAGAAGATCATTTAAAATAAACATTTACTGATTTGATTAAATTTATATTTCATTTGAAATCATATATATAAACGTGGGACACATAAGAAGGCTCATATGGAAATTTAAGTGTTACATTGTACCTTTAATAAAATACATATTTTTTTCACATTTCATTCAAGCTTTGTATATAACGTAGTAATATATTTGGCTTCATCACTTTTACTCTTTCTATCACATCATGTAGCCTCATTTACAGAATATCATGCACGTGTTTCAGACTAAGAAACGCACTCTTTTCAGATGGGCAAGCTGTAAGAATCGAGATTTAATATCAAGTACATCAATAGAGGAGAAAAATTACATTTCTATAAAAAATTTAATCTTAGCATTCAGGCACCTAAAAAGCATTTTCTAGCTAGTAAATGAAATACATTATCATGAATGATTACTATGAGTAATAAATAATTATGCATTTTAGAAATTCATCTAAAAATATTTATGCTTTTCTGAATATAGAAGTAACATATATTGCTTGATAAAGTTAGAGAAGCTTACTAGAAATTTAAAAAGGCAACTTAAGAAAGGAATTGGATTTACTAGTATGGAGTTCAGGGCTAGAGATATAAATCTGGGAATAGTCAGCAATAGGTAGCTTAAATTTAGGATACTGGCTGAGGTAACCTAGGGAACGATCAGCTAGAAACGAGAAGAGATTTAAGGGCCTTGAGATTTGGAGCCCTTCAACGTTTAGAGACAGGAGATCATGAGAAGAAACTAGTAAAACATACTCATAAATAGTCAGTAGAATAGAGTTACAAATTTGGAGGATGTGATGTTCTAGAAGACAAGTCAAGAAAGTATATCCAGGAAGAAGGAGTGATCAATCATATCTGATACTTCTATGGGTCAAGTAAGATGAGAATTGATCATTGTATTTAACAACATGGAGGTAATTGTTAATTGATGATCCTGGTGCCATGTTGAGGATGAACCATTTGGTTCAATTACGCATAGGAGAAAATACTTTGGAGACAGTGAATATAGTTTCCAAAGAGTTTTATTTTAAAGAGAAGGAAACCAATGGAGTGGTAGGTAAAGGAGGGTGTGGGTCCAGGCAATTTCTTTTTTTTTTTTTTAAGATTTTATTTATTTATTTGAGAGAGAGAGAGAGATCACAAGTAGGCAGAGACAGGCAGATAGAGAGGGGGAAGCAGGCTCCCTGCCGAGCAGAGAGCCCAATGCGGGGCTCGATCCCAGGACCCTGAGATCATGACCTGAGCCGAAGGCAGAGGCTTTAACCCACTGAGCCACCCAGGCACCCGGGAATTTCTTTTTAAAGCAGTGAAAAATAATAGTAGTTTGTGTGCTGTTGAGAATAATATGCTCCAAAGGGGAAACTTGAAAGTCTGATAAAATATGAAGAAAAAAAAGAAGAATGGCTGGAGTGGTGTTTCTAAGAAGGATTGGATCTAGTAAGGACCAAGCAAAAGGGATGGCTTTAGTGGGAATGTGGGCTAGTTCATTCCCAGGACAGGAGAGAATACAGAATATATGAGCACAGATGTAGGAGGGTAGGTAGGTATGCAAGGTGAGACTCGCGGGAATTCTTTGACAACTTCCGTTTCCTCAGCAATATAGAAAGCAAGGGCAACAATGGATAGTGGGTGGGGAAAGTAGTAGTGGAGGATGGAGGAAAGAGATGCAACTATTTCATAAATAGTGGTCTAGGAAAGTGGGAAAGTGAACTCATGAGGGTAATCTCATCTGATTGCTGGGCAGCAGGAAGGGCCCACTTGAGGTTAATGATGATGAATTTAAAACGACACCCATCGACATGACTCTTTGTTTTCCCATCTTTATGTTCAGTTGCATAGGTGCAGAAATTGAGTGGAAGGAAAATTTCATTTAACCAGAATATGATTTTGTTCAGGACAGATGAGAAAGCATAAGAAGGACAAAGATGGGGAGGTTCTATCCAAGGAATTGATTAGAATTATTGACCATTGAGTTTAAGTTGAAGGAAAGAAGAAACTACAAGAGGAGGGAAAGGAACCAAGAAAAGATGATTAGATCAGTGAATTATCTCTTTGTTTCCAAGCTATCAAAATTTCCCGACATGTGTCTTAGTGTAGGTCTTTCTCCATTCATTATGTTTCATGATCTTTTGGCTTTTCAGTTTATGTCCTTCAGTTCCCAAAAATGTTATTGAATTATATTTTGTTATTTACCTCCCCCTCCATTTTCTCTAGTCTCCATTTTAAGACTCCTGTTATTCACATATTGGACCTCCAGAAGAATCTTTTGTTCTTGTTATTTCTCATTCTTATTACATTAATGCAATATAATCTCATAGTGCCCTAGAAATATTAATTCTAATTTTTAAAAGTTTTCTTTTGCTTCAATGCTTTGTTTTTTCAAAGTTCTTATATTCCAATATAATGAAATCCTATGCACCCATCCTCCACCTTCAAATTTTGCCAATTTTGCTTCATCTATTCCATCTACTTTTGCATAAATATCTTTCAGTATAAAATGAAACAAAAATCCCAAATCAAATAACAATAGGGGAAGTATTAAATAAACTATGGTTCAACCATACAAAGAAATATTAAGAGCATGAGAGAACCAGTGGAGGAAGAGAGCCCTGAGAGAAGTGGATTTTATGAGACCACCTCTGAGAGGTGTGAATAGAGATCTCTTGGACACTAAGTGTATTTGTGAGTTTTTAGAGGTAATATTTTATTCTTTTAGATAATTGACTGTAATGCCCATTATTTTAGATAGTAGAGAATATGACAAATCTACATATAACACTTTATCTATATATCTATCTATATCTCATGATGATGTGAAAGAGTGAGATCCTAATATTTTAAATTTACTTCATGTTAATGATATGACATAGCACTCGACAATTGTAATTCATTTAATGTTTGAGCTTCAAAATCCCCAACGATGTATCAAAAGCATGAGGGAAATCCCCAACCCTCCACAGTAACCTCTGTGTAGTAGGACAGGTTATTTTTCCTCTGTTCTACTCTTCTGAATTTTCAAATTTCTACAGTGGGAAAGTATTACATTTATAACAATAACATATGTAACGTGTACTTTTTAAATTTTTTTAAATTTTCTAAAGATTTTATTTATTTATTTGACAGAGAGAAACAGAGAGCAGACAGAGAGAGACAGAGGGAGAGGGAGAAGGAGACTCCTAGCTGAGCTGGGAGCCCAACATGGGACTCGATCCCAGGCCCCTGGGATCATGACCTGAGCTGAAGGCAGACACTTAACTTACTGAGCCACCCAGGCACCCCTATAACATGTACTTAAATCCCTATTTTCTTAAAGAGGAAAAAGTTGAACCATAAAATATGTGTTCCAAGGATAAGATTGGGATAATGGAGTTTCCCTCAGTGCAGTCTCCATTCTGAAGGCTCCCTTCGCTACTTTTCCAGATGAATTTCTTGGCCTCGTCTGGAAGAAAAATGATGGATCATTCTTGGGTAGACATTCCTATAGCCCTGTCCCGCAAGACTCCCCCAGATGATCCCCCCTTCTTCCTTACTTCCAGCCTTTTTCACCATGAGATCCATCAGTACTGACCCTGCGGTGTGATGAACACAGGAGGCCCAGTCTCTGATGAAGTGGTTGCACAGAGTGAGGCACAATTCAACTGATTTGACTCAATTTTAGCCGTTTATTAGGTTCTTTCAGTCATTAGAATTCTCCTCTGGGTCACTTTGTCTCCTACTGCGCTAAAATGTGTGTGTGTGTTTGTGTGTGTATGTGTTTCTAACCATTTTTGAGTGTCCAGTTCAGTGACTTTAAGTACATTGTCATTGTTGTGCAACCATCACCACCATCCATCTCCAGAACTTTTTTCATCTTCCTAAACTGAAACTCTATACCCATTAAATAACTCCCCATTCCCCCTCTCCCCAGCACCTGACAGCCACCATTTACATTCTATCTCTATGAATTTGAATACCCTAGTAACTCATATCATGGTAATCGAATAATATTTGTTCTTTTATGATTGAGTTATTTCATTTAGCATAATACCCTTGAGTTCATTTATGTTGTAGTATGTGCCAGAACTTCTTTCCTTTTCAAGGATGAGTAATATTCTATTGTGTATATATATATATGTATATACACCACATTTGCTTATTTGATTATCTGTCAATGGACATTTGAGTTGCTTCCACCTTTAGACTATTGTAAATAATGCTGCTAAGAGTATTGGTGTACAAATATCTGTTTGAGTCCTTGCTTTTAATTATTTTAGGTATACGCCCAGAAGTGGAATTACTGGATCATATGGCTGTTTTTATTTGCTTGAGGAAATGCCATATGGTTTTCCTTAGAAGCCTCACCGTTTTACTTTCCCACCAGCAGCGCATACGGTTCCAACATCTTCATTGCCCTGCCAACACCTAGTCTTTGTTTTTTTGGTTGGTTGGTTGGTTTTCCTATTTTGTAATAACCACTCTAATGGGTGTGAAGTGGTATTTCACTGTGGTTTTGGTTTGCATTCCCCTAATGATTAGTGATGCTGAGCATCTTTTCATGTGCTTATTGGCCATTTGTATGTCTTTGGAAAAGTTTCTATTCAAGTCCTTTGTCCATTTCTTAATCGGGTTGTTTGTTCTGTTATTGTTGAGTTACCCCTTTGACTCTTGAGATTGTGTTTTTTCTTACTAATTTATCTTTTAATAATTCTAATAGCATTGGAAAATAAAGAGAAAGATGAAAAGTTAGCAAAAAGCAGGATTTCATTTTAAGGGCTATGATTGTTACATCCGGTTCTATAGAAGCAAGGCAATTTCAAAGCCACAACAGATGGTGCACAGCAATTGTACTTTACTGATAGAGTTATAACAAATTCCATTAAATTAAAAATCCCACTTAGCAGATGCCTTCAACAGTTGTTACCCACTCTGAAGCTAATTTCTGTAGTAAAGACATTGTTCTTTTGGAGTTTCTAATTTGTAGTGTTTGGATCTCTGAAATTTGAGACTTTCCACAAAATATTTTATTATTATTTTGGTAGTAGTTCATTTCAGGAGATTTGAGGGGCAGGAGGACAGAGGGACAAAGATTACTTTCATCTCTGACAAAAAGGCACAATGGAGGTGGGGTATTAATAAAGTAGAGAAGATTAGTAAATAAGATATGATTGCATGAGTTTCTCTGTAGAAGTCAACAATACAATACAGTCAACAGAAGCTGTTTTGCTGTAGATTGTAATATACTTTAATTTTAAGGGAAGTTAAATACTATAAGTTATTTTTTTATCTCCCCAAACTCACTAAAATAGGATTCTATTCATAGTTCAAATTTTCTAAAAATCAGTAATTACTTATTAAAAACTGGTAAACAATACAAACAAGTCAATGACTATTTGGGTAATTCAATTTTGTTATGTCAAAATGTTATTTAGTATGTAATTAAAATGATTATATTAAAATATTTCATTCTGTAAAGCCTTGCCAAGTGCTTTAGAAGGCAGCAATTTCCTTTGAGCAAATTATAGAACATTCCTTTTGGGAGCACTAATGAGGAAAGACAACATGGGATTGTAAACAGTGCAGAAGAATACAAAGAAAAGCACCCAGTCTATGTTGCCTACTGGACATTTATTACTGGAGCACTTATCATCATTTTTTTTTAAGATTTTATTTGTTTAATTGAGAAAGAGAGCCTGCACAGAAGGGGAGGGGCTGATGGGGAGGGGTAGAGGGAGAGGGATAAGCAAACTCCCTGTTGTTCGGGGAGCGCCACGCAGAACTTGATCCCAGGACCCCGGGATCATGACCTGAGCCGAAGGCAGCCACTTAACTGACTGAGCCACCGGACACCCCCACTCAGCATCATTTCAAGCTCATTGTGTGTCTAAAGCAAATTCATCATCTCCAACCTGTTGGGTGTTCCTAATATCCATCCCTCATCTCCATACCTAATTGCCACCACCTAAGTCCAGACCACCATTCAACAACCACGCAGGCAGCAAGTTTTTCTCAGTCTAATTAGCCACAAGCGTTTGGTTAAACTAAACTTTTTAAAATGTTGCTTTCATCTTGTACTCTTCCCATGTAAACCATTTGTAATAGCTCATTCTTTAATCTCGCATCGAGTTTTTCAAACTCTGGCCTCTTCAGGTTCTCATAATTTGGCCTTTCCCTGCATATCCAACAAGATTTGTTCTTCCCCACAATGTGCCATATCTCCATAGGCCTCTCCCCTCACTGTCCTGCCTCTTGCTGTCTTTTGCCTCTGGCTTCTCTCTCTGAATCCTAACCATTGGAGTGCTGACCCATTTTTCACTCTCAATACCTATATCCCTTCAAAGTTTGAACTTCTCAGTGTGCTTCCTAATTATACATGGTTTCTGTAATTTCATACCTGAGTCACCTCTTCAGTTACATTATGAGCCCCTTGAAATGTTTCATGGGAACCCCAGTAAGTTCAGATGTGGTTCCAGAGACTTCTCACTATTTCCTCTGCTAATGCCCTGGTTTGAGCTTCCACAATCCCCCACCAGAACGGCTGCAACAGCCAAAGGACTTATCTCCTTCTGTTCATTCTTCCCATTGCACAATTCATTGTCATCTGTAGCCAGTGGTCTTTTGAAAATGGAAATCTAATCCTGATACTCCCTTGTTTAAAACCCTTCACATGGGTCCCCATTATTCCTAGGCTGGCATGTTTTCCCAGGATCTCTTGGAAAACAGATTTCCCTAAAATACAGATTTCAGATTGGAAGTTTCTCCCTCTTACTCTCTGTAATCCAGATACGGTGATTATCTCTCAGTTCCTCTCAGGGTTGGCTGGTTTTCCATGCTTGTAAAGACCTTTCTTTCCTTCTGTTCTACTGTTAATTTTGTACTCACTTATGTGATTATTTGTTTAATATCTATCTCCTCCCCTAGAATGTAAGGCTCAGGTGAGCAGGGCACAGGTCTTTTGTGAGTCATTATTGCCCGGGACTTAATAGATGCTTAATAAATATTTGTTTAAATGAATGAGTGCACTTTTTTATATTAAGACAAGCCTCTCCAAATCCAGAGCTTTGCTTTGGATCTCAGTAAACACTACGGTCACCCCAGAACAAAGTGAGAGGTCAGAATGATTCAGACTGATTTAATTGACCAATTATTTCAGATTACATTCATTTTAAACTGATAACATCTTGGCAATGTCCTGATTACACTCGGACATTCTCCGTCATGCAGTTACATAACAAAAATAGGTATATAAAATGTACTAGTAATTGCTGGAGCCATGGTGTGCTGGTAAATGTTTAACAACCAGATCTTCAGGGTGGGAAAAAAACTCCAACAACCTCTATTTGTAATGTTTGCCAATTTCCATAGTGTAACTATTCCCACTATGCTCAATGCTATACTACCAAGGTCACTGAACACAGTTTGAAAGTAATGCTGCAATTGACCCTTATAAGTCAGTAAAAACTGGATCCAGCACACTTCTGGCTGGAATGCTATATAAGCAGCATGACTGTTGGGAAAATCAGTGATTTTATTTTATGTGGGTATGTTATGTAGATTAGATTTCTTCAATTTGGAAAAATCACACAACATATTGGTAAAATATATCTAATCATGTAACTATAGATGAGATAAACTTAGGTTTCACTCTGTAGTCGTCAGGGTTCTCCAGAGAAACAGAACCTATGTGTGTGGATATATATATACACATATACATATACATATATATCTATGTACATATGAATATGTGTGTGTGTATATATATATATATATATAGAGAGAGAGAGAGAGAGAGAGAGAAAGAGAGAGAGAGATACTATGAGAAATTGGCTCATGTAATTACAGAGGCTAAATCCCACAATCTGCCATCTGCAATCTGCAAGCTGGAAACCCAGGAAAGTCAGTGGTATAATTCAGTCAGAATCTGAAGACCCAAGAGCCAAGGGAGCTGACAGTATAAACCCTAGTCCAAGGGAAGGAGTTGATGAGATGGGATGTTCTAGCTCGAAAGCGAGGCAAGAAAAAAGTGTGAATTCTTCCTTCTCTGCCTTTCGGTCTATTCAGATCCTCAATGGACTGGAGGATGCCCACCAACAATGGGGAGGGCGATCTGCGTTACATAAAACTTGCCATTTTCAGAAGATAGTTTAAAGCAAATAAAAGGAAGTACTTCAGTTGACTCTAGATCAGAGGTGGCAAACTTTTTCTTTTATAAAAATCAGATAAAAAATATTCTTAGGCTTTGCAGACCATATGTCTCTGTTACAAGTACTCAACTCTATCATTGTAGCATGAAAGCAGAGATCAACAACACATAAAGAAATCAGTGGGGCTGTGTTCAATAAAAGTTTATTCACAAAAACATGTGGTGGGCCAGATTAGTTTGCTCACCAATCCTCTAGATTATAATCTATAATCTAGATTATAGAGATAGGAGATATTGATTATCCCGATCAGAATTCTCACACCCTAGACGTTCGATAAACCCATCCTCTAGGCAATGATGGAGGCAGGAGCGGACATAAAACCTCTCTGGCTGGTGAAACAGGAGAGGAAGTATACTGAAGGGCATCTGGGAAAAATCTTGCCATTCTTAACGGGCAGCTGCTGTTCTGCCCCTTTTGAAAACTTGCCTTGACTAGCTGTGACGCCTGGAGTCACTATAGCCACCAACCCGAGGTTGAAGCCAGCACTGAAGAACGCAGAACCAAGAGATGGAAAGAGCCCAATCAACCAACGCTGGAGCCTGCCCTACCTCTGGATTTCCTGTGATGAAAGATGAATTTTCCAATACTGTAAGCCTGTCACACCTGGGATTTCAATACATTGAACCGAAAGTATTCTAATTGATTCAAGTATGCTTCCCGTCGAATTTCTTTTAGTTACAAATTTAATACAGAACCACTGACTCCTCCATATAGGGAATTTCTTGCCTCTTTTAAGAGACATAATCATGCGGTGTTTTATCTTTCCCTAAAAAATCATCAGGGGTTGAGGTTGCCATATCAAATCAGAAAAAAAGGAATAGTATTGCCCAGTTACTCTTTAACATTTTTTCTCCTCCCACAAGGCAAAGAGCCTGAAAGCACCCGCCCTGCTTTTGAGACAGGTTCCTTTTAGGCTTTTCCTGTGACCCAGCATAACAGATACTGTTGACCACCCACTTTGCAGCCATTTTATCCACTAATCTTCCCTTTGATCAGAACCTTGATTTTGTTCAGCTATCAGAAGACCACATAGTTTAGAAAAGGGTGGACCTTTCCCTAGCCCTATGGAGGATGATAATTAATCTAATCCAATCATGGAAATTCCATTTTCCTTGCCAGTGAGTGATTTAGGAATGTGCATGTCTATAATTCTGAATAGTGAGTGTGGAAGAATTTTTCTCAGTCTTAAAAAGGAGTGCAAGGGAACCTTTGGAAGTTGTAAAGTACAGTTGCATTGTCAAGTATGGTTGACTCTTGAACAACAG
This sequence comes from Potos flavus, assembly GCA_028534135.1. Classification (NCBI taxonomy): domain Eukaryota; kingdom Metazoa; phylum Chordata; class Mammalia; order Carnivora; family Procyonidae; genus Potos; species Potos flavus. The sequence goes on from CM052898.1 coordinate 109,780,186, forward strand.
GGTGGGGAGGAGAGGTGCTAGGGGCTCCAACACTCCATGTGTAACTTTGTACTCCCCCCAAACGTAACTACTAATAGCCTACTGTTGACTAGAGAACATAAACAGTCTATTAACACATATTTTGTATGTTATATATATTCTACGCTGTAGTCTTACAATAGGAAAGCTAGAGAAAAGAAAATGTTATTAAGAAAATCATAAGAGAGGGGCGCCTGGGTGGCTCAGTGGGTTAAGCCTCTGCCTTTGGCTCAGGTCATGATCTCAGGGTCCTGGGATCGAGCCCCACATCGGGCTCTCTGCTCAGCAGGGAGCCTGCTTCCCCCTCTCTCTCTGCCTGCCTCTCTGCCTACTTGTGATCTCTTTCTCTCTGTCAAATAAATAAATAAAATCTTAAAAAAAAAAGAGAAAATCATAAGAGAAAATACATTTACAGTATTACCATATTTATATATTTTGAAAAATCCATGTGTAAATGGACCCGTGCAGTTCAAACCTGTGTTTTTCAAGGGTCGACTGACTTGAATCTGCTGCAGCCCTCCTGCAAGCCTGTGGTCAAAAGACAACCTGATGAGCAAAGTACAGCCGAAGAATGAAGAGAGAACCTGCATCCTCCGGGATGGCAATGAGCCACCAACTTAACCAAGACTGGAATCACCCAACCTCGGGTGTTTTACGGTATTGGTGCCAATTGAATTGATGTTCTGTTAAACGCTGCTGAAACCACACCAATTGGAACACTCACTGGTACGTTGCCTTGGGCAGACTGCGTCCGGATTCCTGCACTTGTCGGGACAGGTTACGAGGAAACAGCATGATGCTTGTACTGCATTGATCTCTCTCTTGAGATAATATATATGCTTTGCATTGGTAAATGATTTTATGGAAACTGTGAAGACAGTGTGGCTACAGAATTATTTTAAAATAGTAGGCAAACCTAATGAATAAGTCAGGATGTTTTACCCTCCTAGGACAAATTCAAAATTGTATGTAATTTAGATGATAGGCTATTAAATCAATCACTTTAAAATGTGCATCAGGAATTATATTAAAATAATCAGGTCCCCTAATAACTTTAGAAAAGTTACTATGAGAGGCAATTGGGTGGCTCCGTCGGTTAAGTGTCCCACTCTTGATTTTGGCTCAGGCCATGATCTCAGGGTCATGAGATGGAGCCCTGATTGGGCTCTGTACTCAGCTGGGAGCTGCTGGAGATTCTCTCTCTCCATCTACCTCTGCACACCCCCCCTCCCGCCCCGGGCTTGCACTCTCTCTTGAAATAAATAAAATATTTTTTAAAAAGTTACCATGAGATAATTTGAGCTTTTGTCATTGTTTCACTCAGATTTTTCTGAGGTAAACTTGTTCTGTTATTTGGCATTCTTCAACTATCAAAGCAAAATACGAGACCTAGCTTTAGGTAAAGCAGTTTTGCTCTTATTACCCCATCTTTACCAGCAGAAAATATTTTATCTGTTTAAAAACCTCTTCTCTAATGCCGTATCTGTGAAATTCTTGTTTTATTCTTTTTGTTTGAACACATTTTAGAGCTCCCAAAATGTGGTGATTATGACTTTATATTGCCTTGTCACACAGAATAACAAAAATAATTATTATCTCATTCGTATAAAGAATATAGAAAATCATCATTCTCTATAATACCCGAAGGAATGACAAACGGTCTCCATTTCCTTTAGTGGTAGTTCATGGAAAACTAAAGAGACTGTGGTATGTTCTTATTATTTTGTTTAATTCTTTAGTGAAACATTCTGGAGAATGAAACAAAAGTAATCAGATACTTTTGATGATAAATAGAATAATTCATTATGACCAAAATGATATAAATGTACCATCGAACTTCCTCCATATTCTTAGCTTTAAGGAAAACTTTTTCTAGAAGGGATCAGCATAATAATGAGAAGGACTTAGCTGTGGAATCAGACAGACCTAAGGTCAAGACCTGGATCTTTCACCTGCTACAGGCTCTGTCCAGGACTTCTTCATATGTACATGGATGATTATCCCCATCCTTCCATTTTAAGGCTTTTACAGGGATTAAGTAAACATGCAAACAAGAGTACCCACAGTAGAGAAACTGTTCAAGAAACGGTTTCTCCTCCTCTTCCACATGATTATCCTGCCAGGGTGGAAGATGCCTCCAACGAGAAGGCTGCCCTAGGGCAAAAGCAGCACATTCAGGTCACTTTCCACTTCCTGGTCTTGTGATGCGCTTCCTGGGGGGGGGGGGTAAAAGGGAAGGGGGCTTGGGATTTCATTTCTTCCCAATCTTCATCCACTGTCTTTACTCCTCTTGGAGGGGATTGGAAGACAAAGGAGGGGGGACTACACACAGATAGCATGGGGAGCTTTATAAGAAAGGGAAAAATTTATAAAAAGAAGGAAGCAAAAGATGCAGAAGCCAAATTTTCTGCTTTACAGTTTATCCTGAGGAATCCTTCATCTTACTTCATGTAGCAATTAGGAGCAAACTGAATTTAATAAGTTGAATCAGGGGCACCTGGGTGACTCAGTCGGTTAAGAAACCATCTCCTGGTTCAGGCTCTGGTCATGATATCAGGGCCATGATCTCAGGGTAGTGAGATTGAGCCTCACTTGAGTTCAAGGCTCACTGTGCAGTCCTCCCTCTCCTCCCCCTTTTCCTCTACCCCTCCCCCTCTGTCTGTGGCCCTACTCCAGAAACTTTCCTGGGTGCGCCCTCTCTCTCTCTCAAATGAATAAATAAATAAATAAATAAAATCTTAGGAAAAAAAATAAGTTGAATCAAATTCTTAAGGCACAAAGGCAACTTATTTTTTAAGGAAGTCCATGATGCATCTTTTTTTAAAATAAAGACTCTTGCGATCTCTTGAAGTTATCTGCTTTATAAACGTGGGGGTTTTGTACATTGATTTTTCTCAAAACAGTAAGTAATTGGACTTGAACTGTTTCTCAAAACAGTAAGTAATTGGACTTGAATAGGTCATTATCTTTCTTTCTTTCTTTCTTTCTTTCTTTCTTTCTTTCTTTCTTTCTTTCTTTCTTTCTTTCCTTCCTTCCTTCCTTCTTTCCTTCCTTCCTTCCTTCCTTCCTTCCTTCCTTCCTTCCTTCCTTCTTTCTTTTTTTCTTTCTATCTGAGAGACGGAGTTCATGTGTGCAGTGTAGGGGGAGGGGCAGAGGGAGAGAAGAGAAAATCTCAAGCAGGCTCCATGCCCAGCACTGAGCCCAAAGCAGGGCTGCATCTCACAACACTGAGATCATGACCTGAGCCAAAATCAGGAGTCAGATGCTTAACCAACTGAGCCACTCATCCCCTTTTCAATTTTGACAGACATATGATTTTGTAGGGGATTTTAGGGACAAATAGGAATCTAGAGAGCAAATTGATGGTTGCCAGAGGGGAGTGAGGGGATGGGCCAAATGGGAATGAAGAGTGGGAGGTCCAGGCTTCCAGTTATGGAATGAACAAGCCACCGGGATGAAAGGCACGACGTACAGAAAATAGTCAATGCTGGTGTGATAGCATTGTAGGGTGACAGGCGGTAGCTACACCTGTGAGCCTGGCATTATGTGCAGATTTGTCAAACCCCTCTGTTGTGCACTTCAATTTAAAACAAAAGAATAAGCAGAAACCTGAAATGGAACTTGACATAAAAGCAATCGAAATGAAGTTGTCGTACGAGAGGCCTTCTTTATTTTGACTTTTTATTTTTCAAAAAGAAACTTCTTGAGTGCCTAAAACTTGCCAAGCGGGATCTCAGCACCTCACGCCTATTAAGCGTGTCCTCGCAGCCTCCCTGCAAGGTGGGTGATAGTGTCTGAGAAGCAGGGAAGAGATGGCATAACTACGGAAGCCATGCCTCCTTGTCCCCTTCACTTTTGTTTTATCCAAGTAGAGAGACTGAAGTCATTTATTCTCGCCCGCCTGGAAAGCACGTTGGGCTTTGAGGAAAATAAGGGAACCTCGCCATCTGGTGGCTTCTTATGGTATGTGACAATAAGGTGACCCCTTTCTGCTCTTAAGGAGGTAAAGGTGAGAAGGCCTCCCCCTTGCTACTCAAACCTGTCAAGGCACCTCTCAAACAGTTCAGCTGGCCTCACCTGAAGGGTCCTTGTCTTTGAAATATCCTGCCCAGATCTATCCTAAGGAAAACTGAAGTAGCAGGTTTTTCCTGTATTCTTCATGGGAGGAGGTTTCATGGGACAGAGTTCAGCAACAATGGGCCAGAGCCCTCCCCCCAACCCACATCTCATTTCATTTCCAAAAAGATCAAATATTCAGTGTTCATGCCTTCTAGGAAGGGATTCACAGTTGGCCAGAAAATTCTTATACTAAAATATTGACTTTGTAGCTGCCTCCTGTATCTTGGGCTTTATCTCTACAGAAGAGAAAGGAACACACGGGCATCCCTTGTTTTAAACAAGTCGGGAGGGACGCCTGAGTGGCTCAGTCAGTTAAGTGGCTGCCTTCGGCTCGGGTCATGATCCCAGAGTCCTGGGATCGAGTCCCGCATTGGGCTCCTTGCTCGGCAGGGAGCCTGCTTCCCCTCTGCCTGTTCTGCCTGCCTCTCCCCCTGCTTGTGCTCTCTCTCTCTGACAAATAAATAATCTAAAAAAAATTAATAATAAACAAGTCAGGAGTTAAAATGTCACACGGAAGTCGAATATTTGAATTTCTAACCATAAGGATTCTCTGGGCACATTGTTTTCTTAAATACTTGATTCATAAAGCATAGCTTTTGAGATTTGGGTTTCTCAACCCTAGATAGGTTCTGCTCATGATTTTCAATTACCTGTCAGATGTGTGCCCAGCTAGCTATATCAGAATTACTTGAGAAAATTAAAGCACAAATACAAAACGATCCCTGGTCCTTTCTCCAAAGATTCTGATTCAGGGGGTCTGTGGTGACGCCCAGGCTCCTGCGTTTTTAGATGCTTCCCAGGAGTTACTGAAGAACCGGGAGCTCAGGGAACCCCCGCTCCCACACCACCTTTGCTGACCATAATAAAAAATTTTAGTGGAAAATACACAAATTGGATACTGTTTTCACTCATCAGGTTGGCAAACCAGAGAAGTTGTTAAACTATCCCTTTCTAATGATGCTATGGGGAATAGGCTATTCTCGCTCCCTGCTACTGAGAGTGTGAGCTCTGGCCAAAGTTTAAGAAAGTAATCAGACATTATTTTTAACATCTAAAATGTTAAATTAGCCTAGAAATCCCAATCTAGGACCCAGAACCCAAGGATTAAGACCAAAAACTTTTCTTTTAGTGTTATTTGTAGCGACAAACTGGGAACAAGCTAATGGTGGAATAAGGACTTAGGATTTAGTCATTCAGTGAGGTATTAGGCAGTAGTTTTTAAAAAATCAATTAGACCTGAATGTTGGAAAGGGGTCTAAATACTATTAAATCAAAGAGTTGTTGAGCTTTTTGTGTTGTTTTTAAAGGTTTTATTTATTTATCTGACGGAGAGAGAGCACACGCAGGCAGAGCGGCAGGCGGAGGGAGAGGGAGAAGCAGGTTCCACTGAGCAGGGAGCCCAAGGAGGGACTCGATCCCACGACCCTGGAATCATGACCCAAGCCGAAGGCAGAGGCTTAACTGAATGAGCCACCCACGTGCCCCATAAAGGTGGCATCATTTTAATATTAGATTCTTCATGGTGGGAGAAGAGTGGGAGGATTATTGATTTTAACTTTTTCTTCATACATTTCTACATTTCATTCATCATAAACAGCATGAATTTCTTTTTCAGTTTAAAAGACCAATTAAAATTTTCTATTAAAACACGTTGGTGGACCAAAGAATACCGTATTGCCTTCCAAAATCTCTGCTTTGGCATGATTATCCATACCATTCAGATAAAACTTAATTTATAAAATATTAGTAATATATGTTCAAGATGTAAAAAATGATACCAAAGAGAACGACAAATGTGAACCTAGATTCAGAAACAGAGCATTATCATCCCCTCTGATGCTGCTTTGAGACCCTCAATACTCCCATCCCCTCCCTTTGCCCTGGAATTTTGCCTTTTTCATACTGGTGATTTTCGTTACCGATTCATAGAGATGTATCCAAACAACATACACCTGGCTGAGTAATAGTCCACTGTGTGCATATGCCACATTTTGTTTATTCATTCATCTGGATAAAAATGGATATCTGGGTTCTTTCTTCCTTTATGAGCAGCGCTGTTGTGAACATGTAGGTACAAGTGATTGTTTGAGTATCTGTTTTCATTTCTCCTAGAGTTACACTTAGGAAGGGGAAGTGCTGGGTCATATGGTAATTCTATGTTTAACTTTTTTGAGGAACCACCAAATCGGTTTCCACGGCAGCTGCACCATTTTACATTCCTTCCCGGAGCAATGTACGATAGTGTCAATTTCTCCACATTCTCACCAGTGCTGTTACTGTCTGCTGTGCTGGTGGTTTGCATATAGTTAGCCATCCCAATGAGTAGAACGTGACATCCCCTTGTGGTTTTGGCCTTCGTCCAGTTTTTGATTGTGTCGTTTTGTCTTTTTGTTGTTAAGTTGTAAGAGTTCTCTCTACATATTCTGGATGTAAGTGGCTTATCAGATCCGTGAATTGCAAATATCTTCTCACATCCTGTACACTGGCTTTTCACTTTCCTGACATCTTGCCACTTTCTTGACAATATTCGTTGCTGTACAAGAGTTTTTAATTTCACATCCACTTTCTCTGTTTTTTCTTCTGTTGCCCATACTGTTGGTGTCATAACTAAAATCTATTGCCAAATATAAGGTCATGAAGATTCACTCCTATGGTTTTTTTCTAAGAGTAAGATACTTTTTGTTTTTGTGTATAGGTCTGGGATCCATTTTGAGTTAAGTTTGTACATGTCATGAGTTACAAGTCCAGCTTCATTCTTTTGCATGCAGATATCCAGTCATTCCAGCGCCATTTACTGAGAGACTGTTCTTTCTCCTATTGAAAGACATTGGCAACCTCGTCAAAAATTCATTGGACAAAGATGTATGGGCTTATCACTAGACTCTCAGTTTGATTCCGCTGTCCTATTCATATGCCAGTGCCACACTGTTTTTTATTCCTGTGGCTTTGTAATATATTTTTACAATTAGGAAGTGTGATGCCTCCAGCTTTGTTCTTCTCACTCAAACTTACTTCAGCTATTCAGGGTCTTCTATAGTTCCTTATGAAATTTTAGAGTTTTTTTTATACTTCTGTAAAGAATGCCATCAAGATTTTGATAGAGATTACATTGAATCTGTAGATCACTTAGCATAATAGAAACCTTTTAACAAAGCATAATAGGAGCATTGAAACGATATTAATTCTTCCACTCCATGAACACAGAATGTCTTTCTATTTATCTGTCTTCTTTGATTTCCTTCATCTTCCTGCTTTATAATTTTCAGTATAGAAATCTTTCAACTCTTTGGTTAAGTTTTTTTTCCCCAAGTATTTTATTGTTTTTGTTACTATTGTAAATGTAAATGTTTTCTTAATTTTCTCTTTGGATACTTTGTTGTTTGTGTATAGAAACGTGACTTAATTTTGTATGTTCATTTCGCATCCTGCAACTTTACTGAACTCATTTTATTAGTTCCAACAATTTTTTGTTGAATATTTAGAGTTTTCTACATGTATGATCATATCACCTATAAAGATAATTTTACTTCTTTCTTTCCAATTTGGATGCCTTTTATTTATTTTTCTTCTCTGATTGCTGTGGCCAAGACTTTCTGTACTCTGTTGAATAGAAGTGGTAAGAATGGGTCTCCTTGCCTGGTACTGGATCTTAGAGGGAAAACTCTCAGTTTGTTCCCATTGATCATGATGTTACCAGTGTGCTTTCACATATGGCCTTTATGCTGTTGAGATAAGTTTCTTTTATGCCTATTTTGTTGAGAGTTTTAATCATGAATGGATATTGAACTTCATCAAATGCTTTTCTGTGTCTATTGAGATGACCATGTTTTGTTTTTTTCCATTTTTGTTAATATGGTGTGTCACATGGATATTGAATCATTCTTGCAATTTTTAAATTGTTGTTGAATTCAGTTGCTAATTTTTTTTAAAGATTTTGTTTATTTATTTGACAGACAGAGATCACAAGTATGCAGAGAGGCAGGCAGAGAGAGAGAGAGAGGGGGAAGCAGGCTCCCTGCTGAGCAGAAAGCCTGATGGGGGGCGGGGGGGCTGGGACTCTGAGATCATGACCTGAGCTGAAGGCAGAGGTTTAACCCACTGAGCCACCCAGGCACCCCTCAGTTGCTAATATTTTAATGAGGATTTTTGCATCTATATTCATCAAGGATATTGGCTTGTAGTTTTCTTTTCTTATGTTATCTTTGGTTTTGTCATTCGGGTGGTACCAGCCTCATAAAAGGAATTTGGAAGTGGTTCCGAAGAGTTTAGGAAGGATTGGAATTAATTCTTCTTGAACATTTGGTAAAATTTACCTCCGAAGTTATCCGGTTCTGGGCTTTTCTTAGTTTTTGATTACTGATTTGATCTCCTTATTTGTTACTGGTCTGTTTAGGCTTTTTATTTTTTCTTGATGCAGTTTCAGTAGGTTGAATGTTTTTAGAAATTTATTTATTCATTCTAGGTTATCCAGTTTGTTGGCATATAATTGTTCATGAACGTCTCTAATGACCCTTTTTATTTCAGAGACATTGTTGTAGTGTTTTCTCTTTATTTTCTGAGTTTATTTATTTGAGTCCTGTCTGTTGTCAGTGAGCCTAGCTAGGGGTTTGTTGATTTTGTTTATCTTAGGTTTTTTTTCCATTATTTTTCTATACTGCATTTGATTTATTTCTGCTCTAATATTTATGATTTCCTCCCTTTTGCTGATTTTGTGTTTAGCTTGTTCTTTGTTCTATTTCCTTGAGGTATAAAGGTAGATGGTTTCAGATCTTTTTTTTTTAGCGTTTATCGTTACAAATTTCCCTTTTTGTGCTGCTTTTGCCTCAACCCATAAGTATTGGTGTATTGTGTTTTCATTTTCATTTGTGTCAAGGTACTTTCTAAGTTTCCTTTTGATTTCCTCTTTGACTCAGTAGTTGTTCAAGAGTGTGTTGATTATTCCTACATATTTGTGAATTTTCCCATTTTCTTAACATTTGCAACTGTCGTCGATTTCTAGTTTCATTCCACTGTGATTGGAAAAGATACTTGGAATGATTGAAATTTCAAAAAATTTGTGAAGAATTGTTTTGTAATCAAACATGTGCTCTACCCTAGAAAATGTTAATGTGTATTCTTCTTCTGTTGGCTGGAAAGTTCTGAGTATGTTAGGTAGGTCAATTAGGCATACTGTGTTTGTCAAATCAATTGTTTCCTTATTGATATTCTAAGTGTTCTACCCATTATTGTAAATGAGATATCGAAGTCCCTTCTATTATTGTATCACTGTCAATTTCTCCCTTCAGATCTGCCAGTATTTACTTTATATATAGGGCTTCTGATGTTGAATGTGTGTATATTTACAATTGTTATACCTTCCTGTTGAATGGAACTTTTATCATTATATAGTGACTTTCTTTGTCTCTAGAGACAGTTTTTGACTTAAGGTCTATTTTGCCTTATATAAGTATAGCCACTCCTGCTTTTTTTGGGTTACTGTTTGCATGAAATATCTTTTTCCTTCCCTCCATTTTCAGTCTATCTGTGTCTTTCAATCTAAAGTTAGTCTCTTGCAGAGAGCATATCATAGCACTGGATCTTATTTTTTAAATCTATTCATCTGCTCCATGCCTTTTGATAGGAGAGTGTCTGAGTTCTTCTGGGCTGCTCTGATAAAATGCCACAGATTAGGTGACTTAAAACAACAGAAATTTATTTATCACAGTTCTGGAGGCTGTAAGTCAAGATAATGGTCTTGCCAGGGTGGTCAGGTGAGGGCCTTCTTCCGGGTCTAATGCTTCTCATCGTGTCTCACATGACAGAAGGGGCAAGGAACCTCTCTCAGGCCTTTTTTTATGAAGACATTAACCTCGTCCTTGAAGGTGGAGCCCTCATGACCTGGCCCCCCAAATTCATGTCCTTTCTGCATGCAAAATTCATTCACTCCATCTCAATAGTCCTAAAAGCCTTAATTTGTTCTAGCATCAACTCAAAATTCTGAAGTTCAAAGTCTCATATAAATATCATCGAAATCAGAAATGGATTAGATTTAGGGTACAATTCATTCTGAAGCAAATTGCTCTCCAGCTGTGAATCTGTGAAATAAAGCAAGTCATGGGTTTCCAAAATACAGTGTTGGGACAGGCATAGGGTAAGCTCCCCATTCCAAAAAGGAGAAATAGGGAAGAAAGAGGCGACCTCGCGAGTCCAAACCCAACAGGGCAAACATCAAATTTTAAGGCTTAAATAATCTTTAATTAGATGCTCTGCCTGCCAGGCCCAGTGGGGTGAGGGTAGCATATTCTGGGAACATTGGGGTATCCTTGTCCCCATGGTTTTTCTGGAGCAGCCCAGATGGCAGCTCTCATGGGTTGAGTTTGCATACCTGCAGCTTTCCCTGTCTGAAATTACACACTGGTGGCTCTGCTGGTCTGGGGTTCTGGAGGCATGACTCCACCAGGCATTTTGCTAGCATGGGGCTCTCTGCAATGACCTCATCCTCTCTGTGATCTGTCTGATTTGCATGCCCACAGTTCTGGGTGGGTCCCTTCTTTGAAATCTAGGTGGAGGCAGCCATACTCCACCACTCTGCTGGTCAAGGGTCTGCCCTCTATGCTTTAAAGGGGTGGCCCTGACCCCTCAGCTTTGGGTGGCACCAATCCTACAGCTATGAGCACAGGCTGCCTGGTCTGCTGAAACTCAAGCAAATGATTTTCACATTTAAACACCAAGGAGGCAGACTTCATCATCTCTGAATCATTTCAGGGAGTCTTTTTCTCTTGACTTAGAGAACATTGTGTATTCACAACTCAATAGCTCTATGGTCCCATCCTATAAAATTTAGGAAATCTCACAACTTTTCTTCATTCCTTCTTATGTCTTTCCCCTTCAGTCAAACTGGCTGCTTTCCTTCTGGGGGTGACTGTTGTTTCTATCCACATGTTCATTCCATGCCTTTTGATTGGGTAGTTTAATCCAATATAGTTAAAAAATGCCATTTTTTTGTTTTCTGTATGTCTTATAGTGTTTGGTTCCTCATTTCCTCCTTTACTGCCTTCCTTTGTGTTTAGTTAAATTTTTACAGTGGCATGTTTTGATTCCCTTCTCATTTTGTTTTGTGTATATTCTATAGATATTTTCTTCGTGGTTACCATGGGGATTACATTTAATATCCTAAAATTATAACAATCTATTTTGATTTGATACCAACTTAACTCCAACTGCATACAAAAATTATTCCTTTACAGCTCTGTCACCCTACCACTTCATGTTATTGATGTCACAAATTACATCTTTATATATTTTGTACTCATTAACATAGATTTATGATTATCTTATGCATTTGACTTTAAACATCATAGAAAATCAAAATGAATTTTACAAACTAAAATTGTAACACTAATGGTTTTGATATTTTCTCATGTATTTTCCTTTACCAGAGATATTCATACACTCATATGGCTTCAAATTACTGTCCAGTGTCCCTTTATGTCAACCCAAAGCATTCCCTTTAACATTTCTGGGAGGGCAGGTATAGTGGTAATGAGCTTGCTCAGCTTTTGTTTATCTACGAATATCTTATTTCTCCCTTATTTTTGAAGGACAGCTTTACTGGATACAGAATCTCAGTTGACATTGTCTTGTTTTCAGCATTTTTATACACCATCCCACCATCTGGCCCCTACTGTTTCTGCTGGGAAATTGACTTGTTATCTTATTGAGCATCTTCTGTGTGATAAGTCATTTCTCTTTTACTACTTTCAAGATTGTCTCTTTGTCTTTGACAGTTTGATTATAATGTATCTTGGTATGGACCTCTTTACTTTATCTGGTTGGAGTTCATTGAGCTTCTCAGGTTTGTAGATTCACATCTTTCCTTAAATTTGGAAAAAAAGTTTATGGCCATTTTTTCTTCATAAAATCTCTTCACCCCTTGTCTGAGTCTGTTTGGGCTGCCGTAACAAAATAGCTTATAAACAACAGAAATTTATTTCTTACAGTTCTGGGGGTTGGGAAGTCTAAGATGAAGATGCTAGTAGATTTCATGTCTGGCGAGAGCCCCCTGCCTGGTTCATAGACAGAACCTTGTTAAACCAACCTTTACCTTTCTAGTCACTTCTCCACCCAAAATAATAATAATGAAACCTTGTATCTTTTTCTCTTGTTAATCTATCTTTTGTCAGTTTAATGCTTAAGCCTAGCTGAAGACCCTAAGAGGGTCAAAGAGAAAATTTTCTCCCCTACACTATCAAAATATCTAAAAGATTGTGTGTATGTGTGCATATATGTGTGTGTCTACACATACAACTTCCAAGCAGTTTCTTAATTCACAGGGAAAAAAAGTAAGGGCTAAGAATAGACTATGTTATTTTGAAATAGAGGACTAAAGAAGGTGAACATACATACTGGATATCTAGATTTGCAATAAAACAAATTTGTAGTAAAAAAAAGTAACCATTAAAGCCAGATGATATGATTGACAAGTGAATGAATAAACAAAACGTGGTATATACATACAATGGAATATCATTCAGCTTTACAAAGGAATAAAATTCTGACACATACTTCGACATGGATGAATCTTGAAGACATTATGCTAAGTGAAATAAGCCAGACACAGAAGGACGAATATTGTATACTTCTATTTACATGAGGTACCTAAATTGGTCAATGTCATAGAAAAAGAAGCAGTATTGTGGTTACTAAGGGCTGAGGGGAGGGAGAATGTTTAATGGGTACAAAGTTTTGGTTTGGGATGATGAAAACATTTTGGAGATGTATAGTGTTGATGGTGGCACAACAAAGTGAATGTACTTTATATCACTGAATTTTACACACAAAAGTGGTTAAAATGGTAAATTTTATGTATATTTTACCACGATTTAAAAAACCCAAATGGTATGGATATAAAGATGGACAACTAGATCAATAGGAAGAAAAAAAAAGCATAGAAAGAGCCCCATGAGAGCTTGCTATATGATAGAAGAAATGTTAAAATCAGTAGGGAAGAAAATGGACTCTCCAATGAACAGTGTTGGACGACTGGCTACTACTGTGGTAAAAGACAAAATTACATCCCTACCTCACATCACACATAAGTTAGAGTTAAATGCTACTATCAAACTATGAAAGGCCAAACTGTAAAGCTTTCATAAAAAAGTATATGGCAATGTCTGCTCAGTATCATTAGAAAAGATTTCTTGGCGGCGCCTGGGTGGTTCAGTCATTAAGCGTCTGCCTTCGGCTCAGGTCATAATCCCAGGGTCCTGGGATCGAGTCCCAAATCAAGCTCCCTGCTCCGTGGAGAGCCTGCTTCTCCCTCTCCCACTCCCCCTGCTTGTGTTCCCTCTCTCACTGTCTCTCTCTGCCAAATAAGTAAATAAAATCTTTAAAAAAAAAGATGTCTTGGACATAGTATTAGCTTTCTAAGGCTGTTGGACCAAAGTGCCACAGACTGAGTGGCTTTCAACAACAGAAATTTATTCTCTCACAGCTCTGGAGGCCAGGAGTCCAAAATCAAGGTGTCAGCAGAGTTCTGAGACTCTAGGTCTCAGATCTTTCCTCTGAGATGGGGTAGAATTTTCCTTGTCTCTCCCTAGCTTCCAGTGATGGTCATTCCAATCTCTGCCTCTGTTGTCACATGGAGTTCTCTCTGTGTGCTTGTTTTTAAATTTCCTTCTTTTAATAAGTATACCAGTTTTGGGGTACATGGATGACTCAGTCAGTTGAGTGTCCATTCTTATTTCAGCTCAGGTCATGATCTCAGGGTCATGAGATTGAGCCCTGCATTAGGCTCTGCGCTCAGTGTGGAGTCTGCTTATCTCTCTCCCTCTGCTTATCCCCCCATCTCTAGCATCAACTATAAAGGAAAAGACTGACCTATTTTAACACATTAAATAAAAAGTGAGAAATTAATTCCTTTCTTTTGTAAGATACATCAGATAAAAGATAATCATGAAAAAGAGATTAGAAGTCCTTTTTCCCATGTTTAATAATCTTGGCACCATAAAACAAATGCAAATATTAAACAAAAACTACACATTTTAACATGTCATTTTATTGAAAAAGTAACATCTTAAAAATTTAGTATAAAAATATAGAGTAAAAATTTTCTCTTTCATTTCAAGGTTTTATGTAACATACATTGTAGTCTTTTTTCTTTCACTTTTAAATCCTTGTTTAAAAATTCTTCTTCCAGGTTCCTGCCTGGCTCAGTCAGTAGGGTGTGCGGCTCTTGATCTTGGGGTTGTAAGTTGGAGCCCCACGTTGGGTGTAGAGATTACTTAAAATTAAATCTTAAAAAAATTAAAAAAGAAGGTTTTCTTCATTTGGAGATTTCTTTTGAAATTCCTCAAGGTTTTTTTCAGTATAAGAGATAAGGCAGCAGATGTATTTAAATTCTTTTCCCATATGATTTGGTATTCATTCACTCAGTCATTCATTGATTCACAAATATATTTTGTGTGGGTACTGTGTTAAGGTACTGTCCCAGGTACCGAGGTTACACATGTGAACAGGATCAAATGTTCCCTGCTATCACAGCGCTTATGTTCTGGTGGGAGGAGGCCGGCTTTAAAAAAACAGAATAACAAATACGCCAATTTGTCAGTATGTAAAAATTTAACTAGTGTTATAGAAAATAGAGTAAGAAGGGCCAGAAGTGCTAGGTATCTGTAGCGTGTTGTAAATTTCAGCTTAAATGAGTCTTTTTTGAAAAAGACCTACTTGATCAGACATGTTTAAATGAACGTTTGAGCATACAACCCCAAAGTATAAATTATGCTGTGCTTAGGACAACAATTAGAAGAGATTAGACAAATACTCCAACTAATTTTTTTCTCCAACTGGTTAGATTAAATGGTGAAATAAAATGTTTTGTGTCACAATTTTGGCAGATAAAAGCAATTGCTCCTGTTGTGGCTGAGGCAAATAACTGATACAACCTTAAGCAGATGTATACTAGACAATGACATTTGGTAGTGGAGGATGGGGGTGGAGGTGGGAGTAGGGATCAGATCTTTCTTAGGCTCTTTTCTGTGAATTTACCTGTGTTTGGCATTTCCACTTTCCTATTTCTCCTCCTGCTCCCATCAGACCAAATTCCTTTGTTCTGATTAGCTGTTCACTCATTATGGAGTCCTTTATCAAAATACTATCAGTGCTTTGGGCCACCTTGACTTTTGGTAGTGAAAATCACAAGCCATTCAGAAATAATTCCTTGTTCACTGAGCATAAATTTACTTTGTTTTTTTTTTTTAAACAAAATGATATTATTTTGAGTAGCATGTTCTTATTTCCATCCAATCCAGGTGTATGAGATAACTCCTGTGAGGTCATGTACAACGCAAACACCCTTTGCACATCACATATATTGACAGAGGCTACCTCCCAAGATCATGACCTTTTGGTGGTTCCCCTTTTCTTGAGCTTTGGCAATGTTGTTCGTTACGGTAACCTGGAAGCAAGCAAGGTGATATACTACTTACGAGATGGATCACTGAGTGCCTGGCTGGCTCAGTCTGTTAAATGTCTGACTCTCGATCTCAGCTCAGGTGTTGATCTCAGGGTTATGAGTTCAAGCCCCATGTTGGGCCCCACGCTGGCTGTGGAGCCTCCGAAAAAAGAGATGGATCATTAATCTTTCTTCTGGAATCTTCACAAGAGTAGATAATAAAGACAGCTGTTTATTGCTACACAAGTGTTTGGAAATAGAATCTTCTAGATTTCTGTGAGCAAATCGGTATCTTGTAGAGCCCTGAAAGGTCTTTTGGCAATTTCGCTTTCTTAGAATGACTTGGTCATTTTCAGAGATAGTAGAGAAGCGTGTGTTGCTTTTCTGGTCTTTTGATTGAAGGGGATTTGCTCAGACTTCCTTGCTTTTTGTGAATGGTCACTTTGCAAATACTGTTTTTTCTTTGCAGATTATTTAGCCAATTAAAAAGGCCCCAAAAAAACTGGCTTCTCGGTCCATGTCAATCAGTTCTTCATTATTTACAGAGACAAAAATTCTATCATTTTCCTTAAGCTCAAATATCCCACCTTGATAGATGGAATAGAGTCCATATTCAGAATCTTTAGACCAACAACTATTTCTAGCACTTTTCATCAACAGTATAGGGTCAGGATAACTTGTGTATTTGTAAATATACTGTACCATTTGTTTGTTTTTCTTTTTGTTCTGTTCTGTTGAACTCGTTCCTGAAGTTTCCTCAGGTTCCTGAAATCGAAAGTATGTTTGGGAATAGATGTAATAAAACCCCCTTTGATGGATAACCAGCTCTCCATTCCTCAAGTGCAAATTATTCAAGAATGAATGTCCTTTTCTCGATGACTCCCAGGAGTTTAGTTTCTGGCCCAAAGCTTTTTCATTCTTGGAGCCTGGATGAAGTTCAGGGAGAAAGAAAATTAAAAGAAAGAAGTTTGTAGCAAAGGTAAGAATGATTTCAGTAGCTGTGGCTAGCCAATATTTTGTTGGAATTTTGAAGACTTTCAATCTAATATAAACTTCTTGCTCCTTTAATCTTACAAAGATTCTAAATTTCAGTCTTACAGGAATCTGGAGGCTACTGTATCATTGTGATCTTTTGGAAGCCCCTTACTTTTCTGTACCTCATCCACCACTTAGGCCACGCCTGCCACACTTAGCTCTAAACTGTAGCATGGGGGATAATTAACTCAAATGGCAATCTTGACTCTTGGGCAGAAATTCTGTCCCACACCCCTGCCTCCCTTCCTATGCTGGTGAGTTCAAATGAGTGACATATAAGGACCCCAAAAGAAACATATCTATTTCCTTAAGCCTGGAGCTCAGAACTTATTGCTATTTCTTTGGGTCTCTTTGGGTTCCTTCTTGGTGTGTCTCAGCAATCCAGAGTCAAAGGCACCATTCATGCAGAAAGCATCTCTAGTCCACAATAAGACAGGGCACACAGTTGGGCAAAGAGAGCCCAGATTTAAAGATCTTCAAACCCTTGGATCTTTAACTCTCAAAGACTTTGAGTGAAAAAGGGCCCTACCAAAATATGATATTTCTTTAAACTTTGGGCCCATCTCCAGGATTGGTGCAAAATTCAGTTTTTCAACAGCTTAAAACAACTATTGTGTTTCTTGTTGAATAGTAAATAGTAACATTATAATAATGATCTCACTCATAGGCAGAAATGTCAATCATTCATAAAGCAAGAATTCAGAAATACCAGGAAGGCAACTGCCTCCTCCCCCCAAAATGAAAAAAAAAATCCCATAATCTTTTCATATTTTTAACTGATATGTGAAATTTTTTAGGGATAAAACCTTTCATAATAGTAAAAGCAACTACTTATGGAGTACTTAAAATACACAGGAATTTTGCCTATGCTAATCTTCAGTATTTTATGATGTAAAGATTATCTCTACTTTGTATATGAAGGAACTGAAGCTTGATTTGATTAGGTAATTTGCTCAAAGCATATATCTAGGTAAAGAGGAGCTGGTATTCCAGCGTGGATATTTAGACCACAGGACTCTTACACTGTTACAGCATTGTGTGGACACCAATTCTTCAGGTAAGAAATAGGCATATCATATTTGATTAAACCACAGGAAACTGACATGCCTGTGAGTGAAAAATGGTCAAGTATTGGCAACTTCCCGTAATTCAACCAAATACAAATACCACAAGGAATACCTAGCGACTCATGGTGAAAGTAAATTACTGATTTAGAACATCTGAAGAGGAGGAAGATTTGATGGCAGTGAGAAAGAGAAATTACTTTGAAGAAGAAGAAAAGCACAAATAGGGGTATGGGAAACTCAAAGACAGTTCTCCTACCACATAATTTCCACAAAGTTATTGAGCTATTTGTCCTGCAATCTTGCTTCTGAAAAGAGTCAATCTGAACCCCGATTACCACCGACCATTTTGTAGTTAGCCATATCAACATTTCATGGACAAGTTAAAAGAATAAACTATTTGGGACAGATTTTTCCATCGCCTTCCTTTTAGCCATATATTTGTTGTTTCTCTTACTTGGAACTGGAAACATGCTTCTTCTCCGACTGCTTCCAGTTATGTGAGCTGCTACTCTCTGAAGACTTCTTTCACTTACTAGGCTAGGAATATTTAGCTGTTTTTCTAAAAAGAAAAATGGTAAAGAATCTTTAGCACTTGTCAAACCACTTTTCCAAAACATTGTTATTCAGAGCTGCTGTTCGTCAGACATTGTAAGTACACTGGGCTTCCAAAGTTGATTGTATGGACTTTCATCAAAATAGCCTACATTTTAATACAATAATCCATCGATTCTAGCTTATGTTTAATTTTGAAAGTATTTTAGATGAGAAGAATAAGCAGTAACTTGGGTTAGAATTTACTGGCATCTCAAAGGTGAGGCCCAACCAGAATATAACAAAATGAAGATTCTGGCCCTTTCCAAAACAAACAAATAAATAAATAACTGAGGACATGTAATAATTCTACTGAGTCATTTAAAGTAAACAGATAACCAAGAATCAGCGAATTTCCACTTTGAGTTATATATAGAAACAATCAGAGTGGTCCTGATTCTAAAGGAGTAATAGTGAGAACAAGGGTCCATAGATGCTACAAATGGGTATCCAACAGTCATCCCCCATGCCTGCCTCCCTGAAAGGAAACATGAATTGGCATACTGGTCATGATAATCAGTATATAAAAATAAAGTCACTAATTCACTAGATAATAATAAGCAAATAACACTTATTGATCACCTTCTGTAGTACTTTGGAGCAGCCTTTAAATACACAAATTCAACAAACTCCCCTTTTCAGAAAATCAGTTCAAATTTCCCCGGTGTGCTTACACTGGTTATGATAAATGATATTTTATCATCAAGAAAATATTGCCAGCAATGAGGTACTGCACTATGCCAGACAGGGGTTGCAAATCACTGCTTAATCATTGATAACACTGACTGAGTCCTCAAAGGACTTACAGTCTTTTAGGAGAGATATGAACTAAATGAATGCAAGCAACTATTTGAGGTGCAAGGATAATGATCTGAAGAGGATGAGGATGGGCAGACTTGGGAAGGAAGGAATGGAAGAAGGGCATTCTCAGAGATTGAGGACAGGGGCCAGAGGCAAGATGCACAAAGCATTCCCGGGCCACAGCATAGGAGGGGTTCAGTTTCAGGCTTAAATGGGAAGCCAAACGACAGAGGATTTGAATGTTAGGCTAAGAGATTTGGATTGCACAGGACACGGAAGGACTCTGAAAGGTTTTGGTAGGGGAAGTGAAGAGATAATGCGCTTTAGGCTATCCTATCTCAAAGTAAGGTTTGATGGGTAGAAGTTGGGAGGGTTGGAGACTGGCAAGTTACCAGACTGTAACTGATCAGGACTGAGAACAAGAGGTCTTAATCGAGGCTAGCAGTGGGGGGAACTGAAAGGAGGTGGTAAAATTTCATAGGAAAGGAATGAATAGGAAATGAGAATCTCTTCCATCTACCTGGTACAAGTTGTTACTTATTCAGGATGGGTGGGCATTTGTACAGTTCCGAAGACCAAACGTGTCATGAGGATGCATGATCAATTACATAATATTCCCAGAATGCTCAGCTTTCAAGGTTGATGCGTCCATTCACCTTTAACTTCTACTGTTAAATAATTCATAATGCCTTGCCTGCCCTTAGACCTTGACACCTCGTTTTAATATTCAGTAGATGAATTCAGTTATAAATATCTTCCACTTAGAGGTCATTGCAAGGATGCAGGGAAGCCTAAATATAAAAGCAAATTCTAAAGAGGACATTTCGAAAAATAAACAAACAAACAAAGGTGAGATTTCCTACTGGCTATAGCAGACACTTCATGGAAAAGGAACCTGTAAATATGTCTGTTGAGGGTCATAAACGCACCTTGGTATACTGATTAGTACCTGATTTCTACATCGTATTGTGATGAGTAGAAAAGAGTATTCTTCTTACAGCACTGAAAATAGTACATGCATCTTCTGTAGACCGTGGATCGGTTGTGCCTCATCGGAAGAGGGGGAGTATTCACTGTTCTGACTACCACTTTTGCTTTCAGGGAAATAAACAGAAAGAAAGCATAGACTTCATCCTTCATGTTTAATAAAGCCTACTTAAATAAAGAAAAATGGATGTTGTTGAGCAGTGAGGAAGCTTATTGTATTGAAAAAGGAGAGTTGACAAGTACGAAGACATCTTTACAACACTTAAAGAACTGTTTCTTCTCTGCCAGGCTGGTGGGTCCCAGAATGGCAGTCTCCGGTATGTGTATTCGGGCCTCCGTGGCCATTAATATGAGAAAATGGGGCTACGATGAGCCAAATGTGAAGAAGTAGCGAATTTTATTCAATAGTTTTATTGACTTATGTATTCATTTAAAAATATGTATTAAGAATCTTCTATGTAGAGAGAGAGGGTGGTGGCACAGTATTGTGAATGCACTATCTGCCACCAAATTGGGCCCTTCCAAATGGTTGATCGTAACATTCTCGAAGGTGGTGGAGTAGGAGGATCCTGAACTCACACCCTCTCATGAACACATCAAGGCTACAACTGATAAGGGAGATCTGTGTTCTAAGGTGGCGGACCAACCCAGCAGGGGAATCCCAGTCCTGGCCCCAGGGCCATTCCGGGTTTTCCCTCCTGCCCTGGCTGCCACGGGTACAGAAGTGGCACGCATACAGAAGTAAAAGTGTATAAACTACCCCCTTTGTTTGTTCTCGGGGCTCAGACCTTGGGAGATCACTCTCCTCTGAGCCCGCCGGTGTGAAATAAACCTCTGATTCTCCAAGGTCTCCCATGCCTCTGGGTTCTTCCACCAGGATCCAGTCCAGGTTCCGTAACACAACTACATATGTAGTAATTCTCCCTGAGAAGGACCTGCAGACTAGCCGAACAGCTCTTCCACAGTCAAAGATACAAAGAAAAAGCCACACGGAGAAGAGTTGAAAGGGGCAGGGACAAGGTCTGGTCAGGACTCACCTCAAGGCAAGGTGATCTGCAAGTGGAGGGGGGTAGGTAGGCATAGAAACTCCCCCTGGGGAGCGAGGAATTCAAGCCCTACATGGGGCACTTCCCTCCCTGCCCAGGGCTGCCCTGGGAAGACCAGCTCTCACAATGTCCGGCTTTGAAAATCAGTGGGGCTCACCCGCAGGAGAGCCAGGGGGCTGGAGGAGACCGAGACTCTGCTTTCAAAGGGCTTGCACACAAACTCACTCACTCCAAGACCCGGCACAGAGGCAGCGGGTTCAAAAGTGCCTAGGCCATATGTGGAGGAGATTTCTTGACTAATTTCAGGGCATGTGATAGAAAGGCAGGGATCTATAGGAACTTTCTTCGGGAACAGAGGTGCTGGTGGCCTTTTCTCTTGCTCTCCTTCCGTCTAGCTGGCCTGATGCACTGACCGGTGTCAGTTCTGACTCTCTCCATCTACCTTGCTAGCACCTCGCCTGGCCCTCGGATTGCCCTGTGGACCTTCCCCACCCAATCTGCCCCTCCTGGTAGAAGGTCCTCTAAAGTAGCTCGGCTGAGACGAGTGTCCCCTCAAAGTTGCTACTGCCCTACTGTGGAAAGATGCTTAGCTTCACTCCTCATCAGGGAAATGCAGATCACAACCACGATGAGCTATCCCCACACCTGTCAGAACGGCTAATACCAAAAAGAAAAGCAACAAGTGTTGGCAAGGATGTGGAGGAAAGGGAACCCCACTGCACTGCCGGTAAATTGGAGCAGCCACTCTGGAAAATAGTATGGAAATGCCTCAAAAACTAAAAATAGAAAAGCCATACAATCCAGCAATTCCACTTCTGGATATTTATCCCAAGAAAAGGCAAATGAAATCACTGTCTTGAAAAGATATATGCACCCTTGTGTTCACTGCAGCATTATTTACAATAGCCAAGATCTGGAAGCAGCCAAGTGTCCATCCGTAGATGGATGGATAAAGAAGCTGTGGTGGATACACAATGGAATAGCATTCAGCCATAGAAGACAATGAAATCTAGCCATTTGAGACTATGTGGATGGACCCAGAGGGTATTACGCTACATGAAATAAGTCAGACAGATAAAGACAAATAATGTAAGACTGCACTTATATGTGGAATCTAAAAACGAACAAATAAAACAAGACAAACAGACGTATAAATACAGAGAACAAACTGGTGGTGGCCAGAAGGGAGTGGGTTGGGGAGATGGGTGAAATAGGTGAAGGGGATTAAGAGGTATAGTTATAAAACAAATAAGTCGTGGTGACATAAAATACAGTATAGGGAAGATAGTCAATAATACTGTAGTTACTCGGTATGGTGACAGATAGTAACTATACTTACTGTAGTGAGCATTTTGTGATGTATGTAAATGTCAAATCACTATGGTATACACCTGAAATATAATATTGTATGTCAACTATATCTCAGTAATAAAAAAGAAAATGAGAATGATACCTCAAAAAAAAGTTGCTTATATATACATTTTTTTTTTAGATTTTTGTTTATTTATTTGACAGAGAGAGAGAGTGAGAGAGAGAGAGCACAAGTAAGGGGAGTGGCAGGCAGGCAGAGGGGGAGGGAGAAACAGGCTCCCCAACAAGCAGGGAGCCTGATGTGGGCCTCAATCCCAGGAACCTGGGATCATGACCTGAGCTGAAGACAGCAACTTAACAGACTGAGTCACCCAGGTGCCCCAAAAAGTTATTATACTATGTTATATGAATTTCATCTCAATCAAAATACACAAACACACACACATGAATCTACTAGGTTTGGAGCATCAAGTTAGGTAGTAGGTATAGACAGATGAGAGAAACAGAGATGTGTTCTGTCTTTGCAGATCTTCAATCTAGCAGGGAATCAGAGAGCACACAGATAAAAATATATATATATATAAAAATAAAAGGAAATACACAAGATATGTGCCATAGAAATAGCAGGGTATGGGGGAACTTACTTAGAAAGGTAGGCAGGGGAATTTTCTCTGAAGAGGTAACAACGAGATGACAGGATGAGAATGAAAAGGAGTTAGTTATAGGAGAAACCAGGAAGAAGGCAGCCTGGGGAACAGCCTTCAAAGGGAATGCGGGCTGAAACAGTCTGCTGATCATGAACAGGAGGGCGGCCATGGCTGAGGGACCACAAGATGAGAAGCGGGGGTGGATAAATGATCGCTGGAAAAGATGACAAAGTGAGGGGCCCTTGCGTAAGGAAAGGCATAGAGCCCCGTGGTGGTCAGAAGCAGAGAAGAGAGAAGATGGGTTATGTTGGGCCCTCATTTATCCTGCTTTCAGCCATGTTCCAGAAAGGATTTAGATGACTTAATTATAACACATTTGATAGTAAAAAATAAATAACTGAAGAAATCGAGGTGAAAGGGAAATCCACGGTGGAAAAACAAGATTCAGATGAAATAAAGTTTTGACCGCAGGCGGGGCCCCAGATTTGGCTCTAAGTAAGCTTTCTAACTGCCAACGCAAATAGGAAGATAGAATCAAGTGGCTTGAGACACTGAATCGCAGTCTGAGGGGGGACGCGTGGATGGGAGCAAAGAAAAAGGGCTGGAGAGTTATTCACCCGATCATGAAGTCGACAGTAGAAAATTAAAATAACAAACAAACAAAAAATACTACCTGGAACTGTAGGAATGGTTTCCTCATAGGTTTTCAAAATCATCTGCAAATAGTATTGAATAAAGCTTGTTAATTTCCCTAAAAATTTCAACTGACTACAGAATGTCTACGGCCCTTCTTGCTGATGTCTAAGATGTCCTTTCTACGCCAGAGAGGAACCTCGGAAGCTTTAGATGTCCAAGCACAGGGTTTGCGTGGGGTAGGGTGGGAGCTGGGGGGAACACTGAGGCAGAGGCCGCTGTGGAAAGTTCTGTTTCTGGATGGAGTCTTCAAAGGCCACACGTGGAGCAGCCCAGGAGAAAGTTGCCATCTGGCAAGTTAGATGAGGCTAATGTTCCCCAAACCTCCTTGTGGCTCCTGGAGGTGGACCCCAGGCCTCCTCGCTTTCTCCGTGTGGGGCGTGTGTCTGCAGGCAAGTGTGTGTGTCTGTGCACTGTGCAACAGTGTTCGGGGGCTTTGAACCGCTTGGCAGACCCAAGCCTCAAGGTGTAAAGCACACTGGGACATATGGAGCCCATCAAGGCAGGACCTGGCAACACAGTGTCATTCTCTCATTTCTGACACGTGGCCAGGGTGTTCTTCACATGAACATGTTTTACCACGTGCCAATACCTTTTCTAAACAACTAGTATCACCTTCTTTGTACTAACCCGTGGGGGAAACCAGTAAGCAAGAGGGAGACCTTAGCCTTTTTATTAGATGAGCTAATGCTGAGCGCAGCCGTGGCTTCTGAAGTCCCCTCCACTTATTCTGTCACCTGGGCCTTTGTCCATCACTGCCCTCCTTTCCTGCCACTGTTGTTCCTTTGGAAACTGCCAGAAACTCCCCTCCTCTGTACTCCCGCCCCAGTCTGTTTTCCCCTCGGTCTCTAGCCCTGACCCGGTAAGGGCGGGTCCGCCTCTGGCACAATGGGCATGGCGGGGGTGTGGTGGGGGGAGCCAGCGGTGGCCTCAGCATAGTCTCTCTATCTCTCTCATTCTGGGGTAGAAGGAAGGAAGGAAGAAGGAGGAGCAGCAGAAAAGAGAGAAGGGTGATTCCTCTAGTGTGGGAAGCAAAATAAAAGAATGAGGACAGTCTGGTCAGATGGGCCAGATTCAAATGTGTCAATCACTAGCTCTGGGAGACTTTGCTCAAGTTACTTAACTGATGTGAACTTTAATTTCTTCATCTATTAAAAAAAAAAAAAAGAGGAAGAGGAGGGGGTCCGGTCAGTTGAACGTCAGACTCTAGATTTCAGGGTCAGGGTCATGGGATCCAGCCCCAAGTCGGGCTCCACGCTCAGTGGGGAATCTGCTGGAGATTCTACCCCTACCCCCTCAGGTTTTCTCTAAAATAAATAAATCTTTTAAAAAAAGAGAGAGAGGAAGATAATAGTTTTGATTCCTTCCTCACAGAGCTGTTCTGAGGATTAAATGACATACCATATGGAATGGGGATGGGATGTTTACTGGAAAATAATCTGTTCCATTAATGGCACCTGAAAATAATGGGAAATCATTCCCCCCTACCCTGCCATCACCCATCTGTGTCCTCTCCCAGCCTCTCCCTATTCTAGTGAGTGGCGGTGTGGGAGAATGGGAGGGAGAGAGAGAACAGCAGAAAGAGGTATGTGAAGTCTAGCCCCACTACTTCTCTAACCCCCCCACTCCCAGCCTCAGCGTCCAGCCCCCTTCTCAGGTTCCAGATTTCTGCCCTTGTTCTGAGTTTCTCTCCCCTGCCACCCGTGGGTTTGCCTCCACCAATACCAGGGACTGCTGAGTCCTATTCCTCAATCTCTTCAGGATGCCGTCCCACCTCATCCCCCTCCCCCCCACCGCCCCGGGCTTCCTGGTCCTCACCACCTGACCACCTGGGGCAGTGGAGTCAAGCTGCTTCTGTATAGCTTGTGTGCACTGGGCGCCCTGCCCTGGCCTCCAGGCAAGGTCGGATTCCATTTCTCATAGAAATGGCATCCTAGATGACATCTGGGGTCTACTGTGAGGACTGCGTGGGTTATACATTGGAGCCCTAACCACAAGCATGACGCTGTTTCTATGCAAAGACCAAAGCACCAAACAATGGACTTGGAATCATATCTTCAAAACACACCTCCTTCCTGCCCTGGGAATGTCCCCAGTATTTTTTTTTAAATAATGATGTTGTATCACGGTTTACAGAGTATTTTCATACCCATGTTCTCATCTGACCTTTCTGGACAGGCAGAAGGTAAAATTATGTAATTTAATGAAAAAAACTGTTTGCTGACATAGGGTTTTTGCTAGAGATCCTGTTTAAGCAACTTCCACAGATACTTTTTAAGTGGTTATTTATTAACTATAAATCGAGATGTCATCACCTTCAATTTCTCAAAGTTTCTCTTTCTTCCCTCTTCCTTTCCTCTTTCTTCATCTCTACATGCATACAAAAATAAATATATGTTTAATTCCAGAGATCAACAAGGTTGGAAGAGTATAAAAACACCAGTACGTGGCTTCTTCTGTCTTCTGAACAACAACAAAATCACACACGTCTTTTATTGTCGTGTGACCTTGGACACACTGCCCTGTCTGTGCCTCAGTTTCCACGGTGGAAGATAAAAAGTTTAGACTAGATGGGGAGGCTCTGTGGAGTAGAAGAGTGAACTCTAGACCAAGGAGTCAGCCAGGACCCGCTGTTGGGTGCTGTTCCACTTTCTCCTAGTTCTGTGAATTTGGGGAAAAATCACTTAAACACTCCGGGCCTCAGTTTCCTCCTTTGCAAAATGGGGCATCTGCACTTGATGCTCTTAGGTGTTCCCTGTCCTGCGACCTTCCACGCCTGCTGGTGGAAGGACCCGGTGGTCCACCTACCTTTCTAACAACCTGATGGAGTTGCCACTTCACTTGCCAGCAGGGGTTGTTCATACTGTCCTCATCGTCGGGGTCCCACGGGATATCGTCTTCCTTTAAGAAGCAGGCAATGCCACTTTGGGAGTACTTGTCCTGCATCTGGGTTAAGATGGAGTAGAACACAATATTACGCACAAGAGCTCTTTATTTTTGTTCACTTACAAGTTAAAACGACAAGAACTGATGGAGGACAGATTCAAAGACGTCTCGGCACCTGAGATAAGCTCAGCGCTTGAAAATAGAAGTAAGCATGCAGTCCTTTGTCTGGTGAATACGAGGAAGCAGCTGGATATGGTGGAAATGTTACAGGTTTGGGCCAGACATCCTGGGTCACAATGCCCTTCGCTGCCCCAGTGTGTCCCTCAACAAACTGCTTCTTCTCTTCTGTGTTTGTTTTTCATATGATTTTTGAGCTGGTTCATTGTGGTGATCTTTGAGGTCCTTTCTTTCCAGCTCTGGGATGGTGAGGGTCCCATTCTAAAGATGGGAAACCACCTAGGTACAAAGTAGGTAATAGAGGGGTGCCTGGGTGGCTCAGTCTGTTAAGCACCCGATTCTTGATTTCAGCTCAGGTCATGATCTGAGGGTCATGAGATCAAGCCCTGCATTGGGCTCTGGGCTCAGTGCGGAGCCTGCTTAAGATTCTCTCTCTCCCTCTCCCTCTGCCCCTCCCCACTCAAGCTCTCTATCTCTCTCTCTCAAAAAAAAAAAAAAAAAAGGTAGGCAATAGAGTCCATTTAAATTCCAGGATCCTAAATAAAAAATTAAACAAATCCTTCAGGGCCTTTGGGGTGCAGGCAATGTTCCTTTTCTTGATCCGAGCTTCTGGTATTGAGTAAATTCTTGTTGCTGTTGTGATTTCTACACCTCTGGATGGCAGAATCTAGAACATATTTCCACCAGAAATCTTAACGTTGTTTTATTAAATGTCCACACTAGTTAGGGATTCATCTACAGACACTTGGATTTATCTACAGACATTTGAAGGTTCACCCCTCCTTCCAATTGAGAGCAAACATTTATAATGGCCAGGTAATTGTCAACAAAGTCCTAGCTTGATATTAAACACACACATACAGACACACCTACACACACACATGCACGCAAACACAAATGCATGCACGCACACATCCCAAACCATCCAGCACATTCCAGGCTGACAACTGGTTAATTTCACAAAGAAAAACGGGAAGTCCATTCAAGGTCGGACATTAGGTTTTTTTCTTTTTTCCTGTTTTTGTTTTTAACAACTGGGATTGAGGAGATGTTATTTCCCTGTAGAAATCTGAATTGCCTTTCTCTGGAGAAATAAATGGCCATTTTTATCTCTTGTTTGAACTTAGGGGACCCCAAAGCTTGAAGAAAAGATCAAACTTAATGATGTTCCTTCCTATAAAAAGACAATCTCATTCCAAATCAAAATAACTTGTTTGTGAGAGGTCCCAGCCAGAGTCACATTGTTCTGTGCCCAGCCATGTGCCCCTCGGACATTTGATGACGCTCCCCCAAGTGCAAAAGCACAAACCTGAGTTGATGAAGTCCTTCCACATACTCTGGCATAGAACATTCGTTTACTTTTAAGCTTTTTTTATTTTTATTTTATTTTTTTAATTTGACAGAGAGAGAGATCACAAGTAGGTAGAGAGGCAGGCCGGTGGGGGGGTGGGGGAGCAGGCTCCCCGCTGAGCAGAGAGCCCGATGCGGGGCTCGATCCCAGGACCCTGAGATCATGACCCGAGCTGAATGTTTACTTTCTTTCTTCCTGTCTTTAATTACAAGAGTCAAACATTCGACCTAGTAGATGTCCTAGGGGTGACAGCTGGGGCCACCTGAGCTGTGTGGAGTTAGACAACATTGATTTGTTTCCCCCTACCCATACTCTTCTCCTATAGACATCTATTTGCATCTCCAATATATGTGGGAGGTAAAAAGCGTTTCCTAGGAAGGAAATCAATCAGGTACGCTTTAGAAATATGAGAACATATCCAGCAACTGAGGGTGGGGAGGATCAGAGAAGAGGAGCTGGACTCAGTAAGAGGCCCAGAGGGTGGTTCCAGGAAGAGCAAGTTAGCTACATTGGAGCCTGTCCCGGGACAACCAGTATGGGTGTTCTCTGGCCAGACGTTGGTCTGACGAAACTGCATAAACAGGCTCACAGACTTCTGTAACTTGTGGAGATGAAAAGATGTGCATGACACAGAGAGGAGGGCGATGTATTTTCTTGCTTCACAGCAGTTGGAAGCTCTTTCAGCACGAAAGGATGAAGAACAGGAGAAGCTAGGGCCAGGGGCAGGAGAAGGCAGAGCTGAGAGCTGCCTGGGGCCCATGCGGTCATGGTGGCTGGCAGCCTCCTGGGAACTGAGAGGGTGGAAATGCAGCAGGGCCCAGCCCAGGCCAGAACCGGCTGTGGCTGAGTGGTTCTGGATACCCTCTGGGGATTTTCCAGAAACACCTCTGGGAGGTGGGAGGGAGAACCCTGAAAATTGCATCATAAGATCCTAGGCCTACATGGGAGGGAGGTTGACAAGCTAATGTGACTCTGCTGTTACCCCAAATTTAATGAAGCCTAGAAACATTGGTGATATACAGGCAACCTGCAAAATATAGAAAAGTAAAGAATGCTTTTCTAAATGAAAAATACACAAAAAACCCACTAAAATTACCCTAATCCTAGTTGTTAATTAACCTCTAGATGATCTCTCTTGTTTTCAGGGTTGTATGTGGGCAATTGTGTGTATGGTTGTTTTCTCTTAAGACTGTATGAACATGTCACGCTTTTTAAGCCTACATAAAAATCATATGTAGATAGCATAGATATTTTTTATGGCAGTCACTGTAGAAAATTTATAAAATATAGAAAAATATAAAGGAAAAAAGACATCCTTAATCATACCACCTAGAGATCACAACAGTCAGCACCTTGGTATTTCACCTTCTAGACATTTTATGCATAAATACTGATTTCCGAACAATCGAAACCCAGAGGGAAAGCCCAGCCCTCC
Organism: Potos flavus; assembly: GCA_028534135.1. NCBI lineage: Eukaryota > Metazoa > Chordata > Mammalia > Carnivora > Procyonidae > Potos > Potos flavus. Next base: position 109,809,781 of record CM052898.1, read on the forward strand.
TCCCTAGCCCCACATGTTTCTTGCATTATCGTATTTGGTGGTTTCTTCTCCAGACTTTGGCCAGTGTTTGTGACTAGCTGCATGAGCGAGGGGGTGCTGTGGTTGTTTCAAGAATGATTCATGACGATTAATGTGATGAGTCCCTCTCTGTCCTTTTTTCCCACATCCTTCCCACTTCAGAGCATGAATTTCTTGAAGCATATTTCACACTACACCTATTCTCTCATTAACCACATCTGGGTGTTGGAGGCTGGGGGGTCGTGTGTGCTATTTTCATTTGCACGCCACTCAGAGAGCTTTTCACCGGGTGCCTGCTCTTCTGATCCAGAAACCCTGACAGGAGGTTTCCACCGTGACCACCGTTGGTGCCATCACAAACATGGTGGTTGTCTAGGTCAAGGCCAACCAGTCCTGGGCAGGGCTTGTGGTCTGCAGGTTGGACTCCTCGGCCAGCTGGCTTGGAGACTTCAAGGTGGCGGCACTGACTTTCTCTCCTGCCCTGACGTGAGTTTCTGAGAATCAATTTCTGCGAACCACAGGCAGCATAAAGAACCATTTATGGAGATTGGTGGCTAAGTGTCCCCCTCTCCTTTGTCCTTCCCATCTATGATGCCACAGTGGTAGGTGTTCCCCTTGTCACGAAATGTTCTCAGAGAGACATAAACTTTAGAGGCTAAGCCCATATTTAGTGTTCGGGCTTGCTAGTCTACAGGCTTCTTTGTGCTTATTTGTGAAGGTGTGATCAGAGTTACCCAGCCCTCCTTAGGCCACACTCTCTATAATCCTTGCTCAGTCTACCTTCTGGAAATTTTCACCAACCAAAGTGGAATCTGTGATCTATTTAAGGAAATTAATTTTTTTTTAAGGAAATTAATTCTTACATTAAATGTGCTTTTCCAAATTTTACACAGACAACCGAAGAGACTCAGAGTCATTTTTCTTTGCAAGCATTCCTGATGAAGAGGGTGACGACTTCAGGAGACTTCTCAACACTACACTAGTTACAATGGCTATAGTTTATGGAGCACCCATTTAATGCCAAGGCTCAAAATTGAGCTTTCCCTTTAACCTGTTTTATAATCTTGGGCAAATCACCTAACTCCATGAGCCTTATTCATCTGTAATAAGGGGTAATTCTACTTACAAAATCGTTATGAGGATCAAATAGAGCAATATTTTGCCAAGTTTCTGGAACACAGTATTGGCTCAAGATCTGTTCATTCTCCTCCCTTTCTGGCACTCTCCATGAATTCTTCCAGATGGCTATACATATATGTATCCATATGTAACTATACAATCAAGAAAAATGTATGCCAAAAAAAAAAAAAGAAAAATGTATGCATGTGGGGAGATGTTAAGCTTTATTCAAAATTTCCATATTTATAGTTGAATAAAAAAATACTTGATCATATACACAGAGAAGTGCATGAGCCTGCTCAGTCAAGAATTAGTTAATTCAGTCTTAAAATTTGGCGAACTTGTAATGTCAGCAAACTGAGGGAATGACTTGCGCAACAGAGACAGACTCATTCTGTTTATCCTGCAAAGTTAACAAAGGTCAGGACATGCTAGCTCCAAACTCACAAACACAGCTGTATTCCAGCCTCTCAGGTAGACTTAGAACTAGAGGCATGTTTATAGTTACACAGATGTTTTAGTTACAAATATCCAAGCTCTTCTGAAGGTGCCCTAGAGCAAAGCTGACTTTACGGGTCATCTAAGGGTAGCCCCTCATTTTCATAATTACTTGCAAATCAGACAAGAGTCTACTTCGTCCAAACCCAAAGGAAATATTTGCGACTATTTGAGATAACCAAATGTATACTCCAGAGGGTATACAAACTGCATATCCTTAACAGATACTCACTCTATGGCATAATTTATATTTTTTCTGAGACCCTTCTACTTGCATTTCCTAGCCAGCTGGCAGATGCAATGTTGCTTTATCATAATGTAGCAGGATGCAGGGGGCATCCGAGGGTGCAAATATGTTAACTCCATGGACACCCTGTAGCGGAGGAAAGAGTGTTATTTAGGAGCCCAAGACCTGAGTTCAGCTCCGCTTCCAAAGCCCTGTCTGAGCTTAGATATGTCCTTTTGTCTGGGGGTCTCTGGTCTCCTCATCTATAAACCGGGGGGTGTCCAAATTTCCTTCCAGCTCACAGTTCTCTACTATATAATACGCAAATAGTCAAAGCATACATTAGAAGCCCAAAGCTGGCTTGGTTTATTTTCAGCAATTTTGCATTCATAGTTCCAAAAGTTCAATAAAGTCGAGAAATGCAGAAACTAAAATGGCACTAAGTTTTTTTTTTCCTCCGTCAAATGTACCTGCATTCACACTTGGACCACCCACAGACATGAAACAATCGTTTTATTTTCAATTGTTTTATCATGAACATAAAATGCGTAGTCCACATGGTAACAGACTTTATTACAGACTTTATGCATGACACGTCTGCGGCTAGGGAACAGACGAATGCCGGTCCTTCATATGCTCACTATTGTCCGCACGGAATGCCGCGGATCTCAAACCAAAACATGTTTCAAAGGTCGGACTTACCCCCACCCCGTGTCTTGGAGGAAAAAGATAAACCTGATGGCATTCCAAGACTTGGTGCCGATTTTAGTTCCATTGCTAGTATTATAAAATGCACAAACTAATGAAGAGGAAAAAAACCAAACATGCTAGGAGTTTTTTGGAGTTTTGTTTTGGCATCTGCTAGTAGTTGGTAGAATCAGTCCTGTAACTGCACTCTGTTCATACAGTCCTTTCAGTTTACACTTTTGCAAGGTCCTCGGTAATCATATGCTTTAGCAGTTAGGGTCCACAGGCAGAGAGAGGGAACTTTTTTTTTTTTCCTACTGTAAAGCCTTCCCAGAAGAGGAAACAGAGGCAGTTACCCCGGGGTGGCTGAGAGCCTCTGTCAGGGACCGTGTGCATGGTACTGACCTGCTTCAGCTCCCTGGTGAAGTACATGTAAGTCACGGCCACACAGAGGGACTGCAGGAGCACGGTGAAGATCAGGATCAGCACGCACGTCTGCCCGGGACTGGGGCTCCCCGGGGCCTGCATCTTGCCGCGATGCTGTCCAAGTCTCACTGTGGCAAAGGCAGCCGGCAGAAGGTTATTACTGTCGAACCAACGATCGGGGGTGGAGCTCTTCTTGGGTTTCATTTATTTAAAACCAGAATCAAAACGAAACTGAAAACAACAGGCTAGGGAGAAGAGAATTCCAGGAAGCTCTCTCCATTTTATAGGAACGTCAGGGACCAAGGAGGGAAACAGACATTAAAATTGTTTTCAAAACTGGCAGGGCTGTGTGTTAGGTCAGACAGCTGCTTCCCCAGTGCTCGGGGCCTTTTGGGTCCTGTGGCTGTGTCTTTGTCCAGGGACTGTGCTCATCCCTCGGCTGCCACGCTGCATCTCATCCCAGCAGCCTGTCCCTGGGAGTCAGACCACAGATCTGACCATCAGCCGGGGCCACTCTAGTCTGGAGATGCAGCCTGCATTGGGAGAAGCTTCCTTTGTCATCTCTCTAAGGTCACTCAGTGGCCCCATGCAGCAGTTCAGCAGCCTGGCTGGTGTCTTTGGTTAGGAGGCCCTGTGGTGTGGGGCTTAGCAAACAACCTCAGGGGCTCAGACTGCCTGGAGACAGATGTTGACCCCACTGCTTCCTGATGTGAAACCATACCTGTGTTTTTAAGGGCTTTGTCCTTAAGCTTCAGCATCCATGAAGTGGAGATGATAGTAGCGCCTACCCTCAAGGCGTAGCTGGTGGATGAAATGAATTACTCATGCCTGGCTTCCTGGGGTTGCTTGGCAAATATACCCCGTAACCTTTCTAGCTACAGACATGGAGAGTGGTGTGGACCAGAGGACGAAGCAAGGCCTGCTCACCAACTTAAAAATTAAGTCCCATTTAATCTGAAGTGAGGTTTTATTGACAGTGTGATACAGAATTCCAGAAAATGTCACCCAGAAAAGACCAAGGAAATGTACCTGAGTGGTTTAGATAGGCTATATTCATGCCCAAGGATTAACGAGGGTAAGAAATGCAAAGCATTCGTCATGGTCTCTGGCACCCCAACCCCAATTATGTATATGCATTTGCTTTTCCATCTTTATCTAGGTTATTATTTACATGCATTAAAATTCATCAATTTCAGGGGTGTCCGGGTGGCTCAGTGGGTTAAAGCCTCTGCCTTTGGCTCAGGTCATGATCTCAGGGTCCTGGTTTCAAGCCCCACGTCAGGCTCTCTGCTCAGCAGGGAGCCTGCTTCCCCCTCTCTCTCTGCCTGCCTCTCTGCCTACTTGTGATCTCTCTCTCTGTCTAATAAGTAAATAAAATCTTTAAAAAAAATTCATCAATTTCAAAGGTACGGTATACCTTGGTAATTGTATATATCATCACAATCAAGTTATGGAATGCTTACTTTGCTCTAAAAACTTTCTTCAGGGACACCTAGTGCCCCAGTCCATTAAGCGTCCGCCTTCAGCTCAGGTCATGATCCCGGGGGCCTGGGATTGAGCCCCGCATCGGGCTCCCTGCTCAGTGGGGAGTCTGCTTCACTCTCTCCCTCTGCAGCTCCCCCTGCTTGTGCTCTCTCTCTGTCTCTCTCAAATAAATAAATTTTAAAAATATAAAAATATAAAATTAAATTTATAAATAAAGAAATAAAAAGAGTTTTTGATCAGACTGGTTTTTTTCTATTGAGTTATACGAGTTCTTTATATATTTTGGATATGAACCCCTTATCGGGTATATGATTTGCGAATATTTTCTCTCACTCCAGATGTTGCCTTTTCCTTTTGTTGATGGTTTCCTGTGCTGTACATGAGCTGGGTGCATGTTAGCTACTCTCCCAGAAACCTCACATCACATGATAAGGAAAGTAAGGCTCAGACTCATTTCTTCCACACGTGAAGCTATCACTAAGCAAACATTTATTAGCATACTGAAAAAACCAGATCACCTGCAACTTTATGAAGTTCCAATTGTGTGTTGTTTTGAGATGAACAGTTCTCAGCCTTTTCTGCCCATTGAAATCACCTGAGGAGAGATTTAGACAATACTGCTCCCTGGGTCCCACCCCAGAGACTCTGAGGTAAGTGGTTGGGGGTGTACCCTGGGCATGAGAGGGTTTTTAATCTTCCCCAGATGATTCCAAGGTGCAGCCAGAGCTGAGAGAAACTGACCTCTAAAACATTTTAGATGCTCAGACTATCACCTTACACAAAAGGTTCACTGAAGACAGAAGTGACTGGATTTCATCAACTCTTCTCTTAGTTAGCACCAGGCAATCGGAATCCTCTTAATTCACAGCTCGGCATAGAACAGCTTAGGAAACCTTAAATAGCAATCATTTCAACAGACACCAGGTCTAATACTCATTATTAACAAGTCACTACTTCTACCAATGAAAACAAATTTCCGACTTTCATTATGGGAATTAGCAGAGCATAGGGTGTGGGTGTGGCATGCACAATAGGAAGCATAGTAGCTCGGAGGGCAGCTCTGTCATGGGAATGACAGAGACCACCCGTGGGTGTCAATTCACAGAGTTCAGGACCTAGGGGATAATTGAAACTAGCAAGTTTTATTTATTTATTTTTTCTTAAAGACGTATTTATTTATTTGAGAGAGAGAGAGAGAGGGCGTGCATGTGAGTGGGGGAGGGGAAGAGGGAGAGATTCTCAGGCAGACTCCTGCCTAGCACAGAGCCGGGTGTGGGGTGAGGATGTAGGGCTCCACCCAAGAGATCACGACCAGAGCTCCTGAGCCACCCAGGTGCCTCTTAACTAGTACATTTTAAAAATCACACTGCGTTCGTGGTTCTCAATGCTAGCTGCATGCTGGAAGCATCTGGAAGCTTTTAAAAACATCAAACACTGAGTCCGACCCCATAACATTTAAATCAGAAGTTCTGGGGTTAGGACCCAGTTATTGGTATGTTTTTAAAGTTTCCTCAGGTGACTCTTATGTGCAAGTATTCATTTGTGATGAAGCCCTTTGAAGTAAATGATTGGCATCATAGAAGGTGGTTACGCTAATATATTAGACATGACAATGAAGACTAGTAAAATAAGTAGACAGTACCATCAATTTTTACCTTTTATAGAATTTTTTATTAAAATTTCAGTACCAGCTCGAAACTATTCACTCTAAGAATGTGTAAGTTTACAAATAGAACAAGAGCAAGATTTGAAGAAACACAACATTTAAGTACTGGAAACACACATATTCCTGATTGAACCCCACCCTTTATCAAGCCCTGAATAATTTAATCTAGTGATGGGTGTGTTTCCAGCACTAAGATGTCACCCCAAAGTACCTGAACTCTTTCATTCTGGAACAAGGGTTGGTAAATATTTTCTGGAAAGGACTGGATAGTAAATATTCTAATCTTTGCGATCTTAGTTATGACGACTCGACTTTGTCATTGTAATAGAGAAGCAATCAGAGACACTACATCCACAGGGTTTGTGCTCTAATAAAACTGCCTTCACCAAATCGAGAAGTGGCCAGATTTGTGCTGAGAGCCTGGCTGGCGGGCCCCCACCGTGGGGCAGTTCTCCGAGCGTGGTCACCAGCAGGTGCAGCAGCCCCTGGGATCGTGTTAGAAGTGCACATTCTCAGGCCCCCACCCTGGACCTCCAGAATCCAAAACTCTGCGGCTAGCCCATCCCCCTTCCGCAACCCCCTCCAGCTGATGCTGATGTGCGCTAGAATCTGAGAACCACTGCTCCCGAGTAATCCTTCCATGTGCACAGGGACATCCTGTGTGGCTGTTTAAAGTCTACCTCTGGGCATTATTCAGTAGGTCTACCACAGGACCTAGGTCTCTCTTAAGAACTTCAACAGAGGGACGCCTGGGTGGCTCGGTAGGTTAAGCATCTGCCTTCAGCTCAGATCATGATCCCAGGGTTGTGGGATTGAGTCCCACACCGGGCTCCCTGATTCCATGGGGAGTCTGCTTCTGCCTCTCCCCGACTCGTGTTCTCTCTCTCAAATAAGTAAAATTTTAAAAATAATTTCAGCAGAATTCTTAGATAAAGGAACTCATACCAGCTCCGCATAAGCATGTACTGATGATTGTCTTCCTTCACACCAGCCTATGGCAGGAGACCATATAATCACACCCATTTTACTCATGAGAACACAGCCTTCGAGGAATGATGCAAATTTCCCAAAGTCACACAGTTAGTAAGGGCAGATCCAGCATTCTAGCCTCACTCATTCTGACTCCAGAGCCCTGGCCATAACCACGACCATTCCACCTGCCCCTCCAACGCCCAGAGCAAAGCCCTCCAGAATTTGGAACTAATGATCAACTACTTAAGAAAGGACTTTTGTTTGGGTCATCTCACTTTGATTTAGGGAAAAGAAATTACTTAATTTCATTCGAAGAAGAACATTCACCTGGGCTGTGGGCATTTTAGCTAAAACTTGCATCTATTTTCATTTCCCAGGTTCCTGGAGTCCTAACCAGAGAACTCCTTTTCTACTGTGGGCTGCAACTTGGCTACAACAAGGCAAAATTCCAGGGGCGCCTGGGTGGCTCAGTCGTTAAGCGTCTGCCTTTGGCTCAGGCGATGATCCCAGGGTCCTGGGATTGAGCCCTGCATTGGGCTCTTTTCTGGGTGGGAAACCTGCTTCTTCCTCTCCCACTTCCCCTGCTTGTGTTCCCTCTCTCGCTGTGTCTGTCTCTGTCAAATAAATAAATAAAATCTAAAAAAAAAAAGAAAGAAAGAGGCAAATTTCCAGAGGAGAGCTCTTTACAATTTATACAGTACTTTCACTCACATGTTATGTGTGACAGACGAACCCATGCCCCAAATGTTCTCAGAAATATTAACTTCTTTATTTTGTCCATAATTAACCTCTTTATTCTCATGAGGGCTTCATTCTGAGAAGCGGGGGGGGGGGGGGGTGGCGGGGAATCTGCATGTTCATTCCTGTTTCACTTTGACCACAGTGGTTTTCAAACCAATACATATTAAAATCACAGGAAGCCTGTTGAAAGCGTGGCCTCCTGGGTCTCAGCTCAGATTAATTGAATCTGCAGCTGCTCACCCCTGCCCCCCTGCCCCACGGCCCAAGCAGAGCCTGAAATAAGGCTGTGTGAAGGAAAGCCAGGGGACACAATGCACAACCTTCTTCCTGGAGTCTGCGTACCCCTCTATGATCCTCACCTCCGCCCTACTTGCTCTCCTTCTCACTCTCCTTCTTTCTACAATCCCCTCAAGCTAAAGGGGGGTGGAATTTTCTTTACTCTGTCCTAACATACCCTCATTGTCCCATAGACCTCCAAGCCTGCCATAGGCAGAAGGGTTGTTTTCTAAACTGTAAGAGAATTTATGTGACTTGAAATTTTCATACTTGATTTTTCTATCTATCTATCTATCTATCTATCTATCTATCTATGACAGAGCAAGTGAGAGAGCGCACGAGCAGGGGGAGCGGCAGAGGGAGAGGGAAAAGGAGAACAGGCCCCCCTACTGGGCTGGGAGCCTGACACGGGGCTCGATCCCAGGACCCTGGGATCACCACCCAAGCAGAAGGCAGACGCTTAACTGAGCCACCCAGGCGCCCCTTTACTTGATTTTTCTTATGCTACTGTGAGGTTGGAGAGGAGTGAGTTTGGAGCAGATAAAGGAAAGTAAAAGTACTCTCTCACAGCTATTGTCTTCCTACATAATCTATTTTGAATGTCGGAATCTCAGTATAAGTTCTTTTGTTCTCTTTGCAAACCTCCTGAAACGAATTATACTCTCCCTCTTCATCTTCACTCCCACCCCACCCGTACACCCACCCCTGTCTCTCTTTACCATTACCTTGTGTATACACACATGCACACACACACGCGCGCACACACACACACACACGCACACTTGGGTCAGGCCAGGAAAGTAGGGAGCATTAACATACTCAAGCAAAGAAGAAAAGCACATTGATGTTTTTCCAAAATATTAACCCTATCACATTCAGTGTGCTTTCCAGTCATTCTTTCGCCATTTTCTAGCTGTACACCATGACCAAGTCACTCACATTTTGGTGCTTTAGTTTCCTTATCAATCACGCTTACTAAGGGGTCTTTAAGATCTTTAACAACAGCATCATTTATGATTCCATCATCACCTGATCACAAAGATGACAGAGGTTCATTTCTTCCTCTGAAGGCAGTGTGTCCAAGACCTTTTCCGACAAGTCTTCAACACCTATAAACAGAAACTATGACACCATCGCTAGGTGTCACTTAACACTTCGGTTTTTGGTGGGGATAGGAATGGGCTGTAGGTTGATGTAGTAGATTTCATTATTCCAATTCTTTATCCCTTCTCTATACATGCTCTTGGCCGTATGCTGTGCCATTCATGTCACTAGAGGATGTATTTCCTGCATCACCGATGTTGGGCTTAGCCGTGGGACTTGCCCATTGGAATACTAGGATACCTAACATGAGACGGCTTGAATTGTAATTGCACAGTTGGTCTTGCCCTTTCGACTACTGTCATTTCCATAAGAAGACAAGCCCTGGGAGGACCAAGGAGAATGAGAGACACATGGTGCTGGGCTAGATCCTGTCCACATTTTGGAGCCAAAGTCGGCGGAACTCAACCCACAGACAAGTGAACAGGAATAAATGATTGCCGTTTCAATCCACTGCATCATCGGCCGCAGAGCATTCTGTGGTAATAGATAACTGACAGAGCCCAGGATTGGGATTTCTTAGGATACTTTCAGCTGTAATTAACAGAATGCTATTTATGAGAACTTCAAGAAAATTTCAATTGGGTCTTTTGTGTCAAGCCACTGAAGCAAATTCAGATGAATTGAACAAGAAAAGAAAATGTATTAAGAGGATTTCAGGGAGCTAGAATTGTGGTGGAGGTTCCTGGAAACTTAGACTCGGAGCTTTCAAATTCAAGAACAACATCACGATCTATCACACGTCCTGGTGGCTATATAACTGCTGCCCCACAGATGCCACCTACACTAGACATCAGATTCTACCACTAGAACCAGTGACACTGCTCTTTCTGGGAATGGCACAGAAATGTTCGGCCTCTGCTTCCGCCTCATGAAACTTCATGAATTACCATTAGATTCTGATTTGAGTGTGGGTTTATGCATCTGCTTGGTGGAGCCTTACTTACACCACACCTTAACCTCAAGGAAGAATGAGGTGAGAATCCGACAATTTTAGCTTCTGTGGTGAGAAGTGGACTGTTCATAAAGTCAGGAACTCTTACCATATAGAAGTGGTTGCATGCTGGCCAGCCACAGTGGAAGATCAATGCCCATTTCTAACCATTAAGGAAGCGATTGGCTCACATCTAGGTGGGACTTGACTCTGGCACATGTATGTGACACATACGTCTCTGCCCTTGGTTCATGGAACAGAGCTCCTGAAACCCTTGTCATTTTCTAAGTGATCAAAGCACTAGGAGTACTTTTTGCTCTATTGAAGTAATTCTAGGTAAACTCCTAGATGGTTCCTGAATGGGGGCTGGCCACCAAAAGACCAAACCATGAGTAGAAGCTTAAGATTTTCAGCCCCACCCCCCACCCTCTAGAGAGAGGAGGGGGCTGGAAATGGAATTAATATTTGATGTCTACGTTCTGTTTTTTATCCCAATAAAACAGGGTTCAGTGAATCTCCAGGGTGGTGAATACATTCACACTGGTGCACCCCAACTTCATGGGGATAGAAGCTCCTAAGCTTGGGACTCTCCCAGACTTCACCCTATGTGTATCTTCATCTAGCTGTTCATTTGTATCCTTTATCACACCTTAATAAACTGGTAAATGTAAGTGTTTCCCAGAGTTCTGTGAACTGCTCTAGCAAATGAATCAAACCTGAGGAGGGGATCTTTAGGAACCTCTGATTTATAGCCGAATCAACAGAAGTCGTGGGTAACCTGGGAACCTGCTACTTGTGATTGGCATCTAAAGTGGGGTGATGGGATCAGATGCTATCCCTGGGTATATAGTGTGGACCAGATGCTATCTCTGGGTAGATAGTGTCAGAATTGGCTTGAATTGCAGAGCACTCAGCTGATGTCATGGAGAATTGCTTGGGATGGTTCTCCCCACATTTGATGACTACAAGTGTCAGAAGGGAAGTGTTGTGAGTGCTGTGTGTAAAAGAAAGGAAGACACCCACTAAGGAAGAACTGGGTTTTTCCCTGCAAAGGAGAGAGAATCGTGGGTTTTTCAAGTTTAGTTATGTCCTCTGACTTTCTCTGTAATTTCTTCTTTGGGGATCATTAAGAGTATGTAGTGAACTTCTAAATCTTTAGGGAATTTTCTAAACATGTCATTGATAGTGGTTTTCTAATATCATTCTATTGTGGACAGAATATGTACTCTATATGATTTTAATTCTTTGAAATGAATTAAGATTTGTTTTATGAATCAACATATAATCTGTCTTGGAAATCCCGTGTGCTCTTGCAAAGAATTCAGTAATTGGTGTGGTGTTCTATAATATCAACTAGAGCAAGTGGGTTGTTGGTATAGCTCAAAATTTCTATAACTACTTCAATTAATTGCTGAGAGAAGTGCATTAAAATCTCAGTTATAATTACAGGTTTTACTCTTTTTTCACTTGATTTCTGTTAGTTTTTTTCTTGGATTCTGAATCTCTTATTAGATGTTATATATTCTTTATGAATTATTGAATTAAAATTATACTATTTAATACACAAGAATTTGTAGCAGTATATTATTTTTCCTTTTTCCTGTTTTTTTTTGTGCTATTGTTGACATATGTTTCACTTCTACTTGTTATATACCCCAATACATTATTATTATTGGGCTTTAATAAACTTACTGTCTTTATAAAAACCTAAGGAAAAAAGGGAAAATATTGTTTATATTTACCCACATATTTACTATTTCTGGCCCTCTACATTATTTCCTATGCATCTGAATTGCATCAGGTACCTTTCCTTAATAGCCTGAAGAATTTCCTTTAGTAATTCTTTTTTTCTTTTTTAATATTTTATTTATTTGACAGAGAAAGAGACAGTGAGAGAGGGAGCACAATTAGTGGGAGGAGGAAAGGGAGCTGAGCAGGGAGCCCGACGTGGGCATTGATCCCAGGACCCTGGGATCATGACCTGAGCCAAAACCAAGAGTCACTCAACTGACTGAGCCACCCAGGTGCCCCCAATCTATCTTTAAATATATTTTCTCCTCCATTTTGTCTCTTCTTCTTCTGGGACTTTAAATATAAGAATTTAAATCACTTGATGCTGTCCCACAACCACTGAGCCTCTGTTCTCCCCCCCCTCTTCAATTTTCCTTCCTTCTATGGTTCAGTTTGCAAAACTTTTTTATTGACTTGTCATCAACTTCATCATCAAACTTCATCAAGTTTCTTCTGCCATATCTTTCTATATTTCCCATTTGATAAATGTTTGATTTCAACATATTTGAATGATAAATGTTTGATTTCAACATATTTTTTAAAGATATACTTATTTATTTGACAGAGAGCACAAGCAGGTGGAGCGGCAGGCAGAGGGAGAGGGAGAATCAGGCTCCCTGCTGAGCAGAAAGGCCACTGTGAGGTCCGCAGGACCCTGGGATCATGACCTGAGCCAAAGGCAGATGCTTAACCCACTGAGCCACCCAGGTGCTGCTGATTTCAACATTGTTATTTAACTTTTAGGATTTACATCTGGTTCTGTTTCAGAATTTCATGTCTCTCTTGAAATTTCCTATACCTTCACTGATTGTATCAATGTTTTCTATTGATTTTTAAAATATATTTTTAATAGTTTTAAAGTTCTTGTCTACTAACTCGAACATCTGGGTGATTCAGAGCTCTTTATCAACTTTTTTTAAATTTAATATGATCACATGTTCCTGTCTCTTCACACTTCTAGTAATTTTTGATTATATACCAGACATCGTCAATGACACATTGTAGAAACTGTGGATTCCATAATCTTCCTCTAAGGTGTGCTGAGTTCTACTCCCAGCAAACAGTTAAATTACAGATGGAACACTTTGATCCTACAGAGGCTTGGTTTTGGCTTTTTACAGCAGGTCTATTTTATGTTTTCTGTTAGTTCTAGGGTATAGCTGTTAGTCCTGGATTTTGGTTCTTACTCTCAAGACCTGGCCCTTGGGATTTCAGTGGAAAGACCAAGGTATTTACTAAACCTTCCAATTTAACATGATTTGAACTCCAAACTCAGGTTTCGTAACACTAAGTAATTGCTAAAATCCTTGCCCATCTCTTTCAGGTTTCCAGAGTTGCTTTCTGGCTGGGCTTCCTGAAATCTTGGCATATAACGTTCATAGTTTAGGAGTCAGCCAAACATGTGAGGGAAGTTTGTATTCAGATTTTGGGATTTGCTTCTCTGTGGCCCCCTCCTTTCTGAAATGTTCTCTTCAGTTTCAAGGTGTAATAACCCTAAAAACTCTGCTCTGACTCCTCAACCCAGTGAGACTGATCATTTTGCATTGTGCAGATGAGGAGGTTCTCTCAAGGGAAGTACCAGTTAAATGTGATATCTTACCCAGCGTGCTTCTCTCTTTTCAAGACTGTGTCCCTTTCAGTTTTCACCTGCTTTTGGTTGCTTTCCAGTGCCTCGAAACAATTGTTATTTTTTCTTCTATTTGGTTCAAAACTTATAACTTTTACCAGCAGAAGAGTAGCCCAAAAGGAGCTACTCTTCTATTAAGTTAGAAGTCCAATACTGAGGGGCACCTGGGTGGCTCAGTGGGTTAAAGCCTCTGCCTTCAGCTCAGGTCATGATCTCAGGGTCCTGGGATCGAGCCCCGCATCGGGCTCTCTGTTCAGCAGGGATCTTGCTTCCCCCTCTCCCTCTGCCTGCCTCTCTGCCTACTTGTGCTCTCTCTCTGCCAAATAAATAAATAAAATCTTAAAAAAAAAAAAAGAGTCCAATACTAACTTACTGTTAAGAATGAGGAAGAATTTTTCCAGACATCTCTGGCAAGTTCTCCTAATGGTTCATTGGCTAGAATTAGGTCCCTATTTTTTCCTAAAGATTTTGAGACTGTTCTTGAGCAATGAGCATTAATTAACAGTGAAAAATTATGCCTGCAGTCAAGAGTGGAGTTGGCTTCCTCTGAGGCAAGGAACTGCGTGGAGCATAGAGGATAAATACAAATACGTGAACAAAACCAGAATTTGGTTAGGAAGAACAAGAGGATATTTCATAGAGAGCAGAAAGAATAGAAGAAAGGAGGGCCAAACCACGGGTTCTCAGCCCAAGAGAACCATCCTTGTAAAACACTAATTAAAAGCCAGTATCTTCCAGATGCCCTGGGGCAGAGCTTGGGTCACCAAGGCTCTGGGTGGCCCTGCCCGCTTAGCTTTGGGCGATCCTATCCCTGCAGAGGCTCAGTGCCTGTGTTGTGTGCCTGACGCTCCCATTGCAGGGCTGGCGGTTCTGCCTGTTTGGGGCTGCTGGGGTGCCCCCCCCACTGACTCTACTGGGCATTGCCCTAACAGGGGGCTCTTTGCAGTGGCCCCCCCCATTTGGGGAGAGCTCTCTTGAACCTCTTTTATAAGAGCACTAATCCCACTCATGAGGGCTCCACCTTCAGGACCTAATCACTTTCCAGAGCCCCTCCTAATACCATCCCACTGAGCGCGAGGCTTCGACACCCGAGTTTGGGAGAGACAAAAGCATTCAGACCATAGCACCACGGAACTTGTTTAAAGTGAAAACTCCTGGACTCAATCCTAGTCATTCAGATTCAGTAGGTTTAGAATGAAGCCTAGGAATCTGCTTTTTACACAAATTTACCAAGTGGCTCTGAGGTAGACTCTCCTTAAATAAGAGGAAATTTTTTCAACCGTTCGTGACATTTGCTCTGTTTGCATCTACACCCAAGGACTCCTTGCTACTCTGTGAGCCTTCGGGGCCTGCAGCCTTCACGGGGAGGACTACGGCTGGAGCCTGTGTTATGGCAGGGGTACATAGGCCGGCGTGCAACACTGGAAGGATACACAGGCATGTCCGCATGGGAGGATAGATGAGTACAAAGTAACAACCACAGGAGACAAAGGGAAAGCGATGGTCCGTTAGACACCGAAGAGGCTCATGAAAGAGTTCGTAGGGGATATTAATGGAGCACCTGAGGATATCCATGTGGGTAAGGGAGGGGTACACAGGTCTACAGGATCTGGAAAGCCACACAGAAATGTCCCCATGAGACACTGGTATAACTCTGCCAGGAGAAAAGGCATAAACCAGCACCCTTTTGGCAAACAGAAGTATAGTTACCCTAACCAATGAATTCTGGGGAAATAGGTGGTTTTACTTTTTAAGTAGAAATGAAAACTGAAAATACCTGAAGTGAGGCACCTGAGTGGTTTAGTCTGGTAGGCGACCGACTCTTGGTTTCTGCTCAGGTCGTGATCTCGGGGTCCTGAGATCGAGCCCCGCGTGGGGCTCTGTGCTGAGGGCAGAGTAGGATTGAGATTCTGTATCTCTCGCCCTCTGCTCCTCCCCCCACTCGTGCACACTCTCTCTCTCTAAAATAAAAAATAAGTAAAAGCTTTAAAAAAAAAATACCCAAAGATCCACCAACCGGTGTTTTAGACAGGAAGAAAGGCCTTGTCAAAGGTGGTAAAGCTGTGGCACGGTGGTGGCCACCGGCTTTCTGTAAAGTGCCGTGTGTGGTCTTGGGTGGGAACAGCATAGCGGGAGATGGCTAGAGCTCTCACCTGGTAGCTGCAGGTGATGTTTCCAATAAGATGTGCTTTTCTGTGATGCTTGGGGGGGCGGTGTGATGGCAACGGGGGCAGTGGGCTAATACGAGGACAGATGAGGACTCCCGTCTCCTGGGCGGAGAGCGAAGGTAAGATGAGCTCAGGAAGGAGGGGGGCGGAGCAGGGAGCGCTCTGACTTCCTGAGGACAGCTTCCAGAAGCGGCACCTTGGTACTGATTTTAAAGAAAGGTGAAGTTGGTCAAACATAATCGTTAAAAATAGACAAGCAGAAGCCTTCGGAGGAGGGCGCTCTGTGCTTGCCCTTCCCCACCCCAGCAGTGGGCAGGCCCCCAGCGCTAGATCCCATGCTGTCACTCCTGTCAGAAGGCTACTGGCCATGCCCCTTCCCCACCGGCTGCAGCCCTCGTGCAGCCTTTAAGAGATGGTCTTCTGTGGCAGAGCGGAAGAGCCCTAGGCCCCGGGAGCAGGAAAAGATCTGAGTGGCCCTGTGAGACTGAGTGTTTGGTCAGGAACCTCAGAAGGAGACCTTAGGAGCTGTGTGCCCTTGGCCAGGCCAATGAACTTCTCCGATGAGAATTTCTCTTCTGTAGAGTTGGGATTCTAAGAGCTCCATGGCAGTCAGAGTAGGCAGAGGATGGGAGGGAAATCAGAGCCCTTTCCTCCCCTTCCTCCAGGCCTTCTGCCTTTAGCCCTGCAGCCCAGGAGACTGCTCTGCTCAGCTCAGCAAGTTTAACCCTGAGCCAATGATAAACAACGACCAGGAAGTTTGTCCGATGGGAGGAGGGAGAAAACAATTCAAGTGTAACCTTACAGGGAAACACTTTTCTAGTATCCTTCCCACACCTGCAGAACATATACCGCCCTGCTTTCCACCTTTTTTGTACCTTGTCCCTTTGTTTTCAAGGAATCTGTGATTTTTTTATTGCACTTAAATTCTAGTGTACGTTGGGCTCCCCCGCAGGACTGACCCTGAATAGGCAGAGGCCCATACTGTAAGTCCTTGATTTTCGGGGCTGTGAGTTCCTGGCACTCCATAAGGGAGCAGTAAGTGTTTGGGAAGGAAGGGATGGAAGAATGAGAGAGAGAGAGAAGGGGGCTGGCAGAAGCGCCATGCTCTGGTAGTACAGGAAGGGAGGGGGGATGAGTGTGTGCTCAGGGGAGGAGTGGAAAGGGTGGTGCTTCATTGCCAGACCCCACTGCCAGAGGGCAGGCCTGAAATGTTTTAGTTAGGAAGTAGGAGTGGTGCTGGAGAAGGCGAGGAGTTTCCGTAACTCATCCTCTCATCCCGTGTGGCAATTCAGCCTCCATCAGGTGCTGGGTACAGCAACTGGCCAGAGTTCTAGGCAAATCTGGGTATAGATGTATAGCCAAGAAGTTTGTTTTAATCTGGTGATATGCATCCCAGTGTGGGAAAGGAGGTCTGGGGGCCAGTCTGGCTTCTCAGTAAGTTAGTCGCTGCCCCTTGTCCTGAGCTGTCCTGAGAAGGGCAGAGTCAAGCCTTGAGGACCTGCCAGATGGGGTGTCAGATGCTGAGGGCAGACACCCTGTGCCTTTGTCCCAGTAACTCTGTGTCTCAGTATGAAACTGGTGCTTCGTCAATGTTTGTGAAATTTGTCAAATTCACATATGCTCCTCCTGTTTCTGTGGGTTTACAGCCTTTCCTCTGTCTTCAGGAAAGAACACTCTGGGCTTCCCGTGGGGAAGCGCCCTGCCACAGTTCCCTCTTGTCTTCGTGGGACAGTCACAGGTAGAATTTTAGTTAAAAAAATAATTTTTTAACTAAACAAGTAGCCCAATTACAAGTTTGGTTTGACTTTTTTCTTTTTTATAGATTCTATTTATTTATTTGACAGAGAGAGAGAGATCGCAAGTAGGCAGAGAGGCAGGCAGAGAGAGAGGGGGAGCAGGCTCCCTGCTGAGCAGAGAGCCCGATGCGGGGCTCGATCCCAGGACCCTGAGATCAGGGCCTGAGCCGAAGGCAGAGGCTTTAAATCACGGAGCCACCCAGGTGCCCCGGTTTGACTTTCAAACTCACAAAACTATAGAAACTTAATTACAGATTCCATTGTAAACAGAGTCCCACCCAAAATGAGTTCAGCCTCCTTTTCAGACGAAGGATCAAATTAATTGTTGTCTGAAAGAGGAAGTTCAGCTTCAAACGTCCAACAGGCGGATCTGCTTTTCTTTTCTATTCCAGAGCACAACTAAACAGTCTCTGCCGGTCTACAAAACAATACCCTTTGGCGTCAGGATGTTTTCCCCCACAAGGAAATATGAGAACAAAATAATTTTTGAGGGGTTGTTGTACCTCAAAAGCATTTAGGTCACTTCCATTGAGCACAGAGGAAAATAGGGCTGTGTAATTGGCCAGGAAATAAAGGCACACGGTCTGTTTGCACCTCCATTATCTAACTAATGGGGGTCACTCTGTCTGATAGTGACTAAGGTTAATCATTCTGACAGAGGCACCTGTGAAGACTCGGGCTAAGCGGTTTCACTTGTCCCTTGATTGAACTGCATTGTATCCTTTTTTGGGGGTGGGGGTTATTAGAGTAACCAATTTGTTACTTCCCAGTAGGTTTCTTGCTTTTCGATTCCTGTTAAACAAGCAATGGGAACACATTTGTGTTCTCTCGGAAGTGCATTTACAACCAAGTTAATTACCTTGTTTCTCCTCTGGCCAAAGACTAGGGTTATTGGTGGTGGTAAAATCCTTTCTAAACCTACGGAATATAATTTTATAGGCTGACTAACTGAAGAAAGGAAGAAGATAAAGGAAATAAATGAACCAAGACCACACCCCAGCTTTAACCTCAGCGATTAGGAAGGGACTGCAGTGTTGTGTTAAGATGTTGGGGAAGAGAGGAATTTGGTACTAATATTGTTTGTTGATTGCATTTTCCCCCCAAATACCTTTAGTCAATGATTCCTTTTAATGTAATATTTTAACTTCAAAATGGTTTCTATTTAAAAAGTGTTTGTCAGTCTGGCTTTGATCAGCAGTTTTAAACAACTGGATGGATTCCCAGGCTTAGCTGTTTTCCCAGAAAAGCTGCCTCCTCCCACACAGCGCCGCTCCTTTGTAGACAGATGTAGATTATTCTCCACATGAGTAAGTCTTCTGGGTATTAAGTACTTTTCTATAAAGTTACATGAAATAACAAGATCAGGCAAGACATAGGAGGAGAGTATAAGGAGTCAGAATGGCAGAATTTCTTGCTGAGATTCTCTTGGCAATTTTTCCTGTTTGTGCTGAGGGCTCCCTGGTAGAATTTATTAGCTCCTTTAGTAACAGCGGAATTTTCATTAGAAGCATAGTTGTATGTTACTGACTACAAGTAACTAATATTTTCAAATGCTTTCTACGTGCCAGGCACTGTTTGAAACCTTGCACTAATACCATAACTTTAAACATCACAGTAACCTGATGAGCGAAGTCTTACTACTCCCATTTTACAGATGAGAAAAAGGAATATAACTGTCCCCTGACACAAAACTACAAAATGGTGGCATCGGAGTTCCAGGCAGTGTGGCTCCAGAACCCATGATATTCAGACTGGGTCTGTGGGCCAGTTATAAATGCAGATTCCTGGTCCCCAGACCTCCGGAGGCAGGATCCGCATTTTAATAAGATCTCAGGAGATCTGTTTGCACAGTAAAGTTTAAGAAGTTCTGGTGCACTATCTTCTTTCTGACTGGATTAATTTGGGCATGGCATTCAACTTCTCAGACCCTCAGATCTCTCATCTGTAAAACAGATATAATAGTACAGACTTTGTATACGTGTTGTGATAACACAAAACAATGTTGTGAAGAGTCTGGTGCTGGGAGAGTGCTTGATGTGTAGGCAGTGGAACGGTGCTTGGGCATTCCCAGACTTCAAAAATAGTCAATGGGGGCGCCTGGGTGGCTCAGTCGTTAAGCGTCTGCCATCAGCTCAGGTCATGATCCCAGGGCCCTGGGATCGAGCCCTGCATCGGGCTCCCTGCTTGGTGGGAAGCCTGCTTCTTCCTCTCCCACTCCCCCTGCTTGTGTTCCCTCTCTCTCTGTATCTCTCTGTCAAATAAATAAAATCTTTAATAAAAAAAAATAGTCAATGATATTATGCAAAGAACTTAAAAAGCCAATCCACTACTCTATTTCCCCTTGTTCCAAATACTCTTTCCACTACTGAACAGTTGAGTGACTAAAAGTTTAGAGAAACTTTTTTTTTTAACATTTGAATTTATGGTAGTACCTCCTGGCTCCAAGTCTAGTACCCTTTCTTCTGTGTTGATTTGATTGCTG
This sequence comes from Potos flavus, assembly GCA_028534135.1. NCBI lineage: Eukaryota > Metazoa > Chordata > Mammalia > Carnivora > Procyonidae > Potos > Potos flavus. The sequence continues at coordinate 109,829,794 of CM052898.1, forward strand.
CTGCTTCTTCTT
>CM052898.1:109830305-109847024 GCA_028534135.1 Potos flavus
GTGCATAGGTTTTTTATGTGAGTTCCAAATTTTGTCCATCGATCTATTTGCCTATTCTTTTGTCAGTACTACACTGTCTTCTATAAATAAGCCATCTCACCTTCTTCTTCTTCAAGAGAAGGAATCTTGGTTATTCTTGTCATTTCTTTGGGTTTTTTGGCTTCAATATTAGAAGCTACTACTAGAAAATTCTGTGGCTCCCTCTAACTCTGAAAGATTTATTTGATTCTATATCATAGCATGTTGTATAATCACATAGTGGTTTTCCTTGATGATACCATAGGATTTAGCAATTATTGTACCAAACTATATTAATCTTTTAAAATATTTTTATATGGTTCTGTTATTAAATTAATACCTGTCCTTTTGTTTGTATGCTGTTGAGAATTTTAATGCTCTTAGACTCTACCATCATTTTATGATAATGGCACTGTTGATATACAGGTATTTATAGAGTATTAACATGTGCCTGGCAGTTGCCTGGGATTTATAGGAAATGCAACGAAGCATAAGTCACTGTCTTTGGTGCAGAAGAATACATATTTTAGCTGGGGAGACATGGCAATGACCCAGTGCTATCTCTGACTACATCTGGATTTGGTTTGTTAGTTTTCAGACACTTAAGTTTTTGCGGGTTTTTTCTCCATATGAAAAATGAAGTGCTTATACTGTATTATTGTAACACCGTTTTCTTAGCTCTAACATTTGATGGATTGCCATATGACAGCTCTTTTTGTTCCCCACCCATGTAAAGGCCGTCAAAACACAGATAATCTGCAAATGACTCATCCAAGTAGAAAACTTGGAAGAGACAATTTTTCTACTTTAAAGAAAATTTTTTTTTTTTTTTTTTTTTTTTTAGGAAGCAGAGAGAAAAACCCATACCTGTGCCAATAAAAAGAATTAATCTTGGTGGGTTTTTTTTTCCTCTGGTGAAATCAGAGTTTGTATCATAAAGCTCTGTGTTTCTATTAACTTATTATCTTGTTTAGCTGGTGAGCTGGGACTCAGGCCATGGAAATGTGCTAGCTGCTTTGTATGCTATCTAAATGTTAGCTATGGTAACAAAGGTGCTGAATGAGAACACTGAATGCCAATGATCTTTGACACACTTGAACCTAAGTGAAAAAAGCTGAAAGGGAACCTGTTTCCCAGGTGAATGCTGCAGGGTGAATTTGTCTTGCCTTAAGGAGGCATGAGGAACTTTCCAACTACATAAAGGTAAAACCATGACTAGAATTCTGACTTCCAACTCCAAACTGGCTCTTTCTCCACATAGAAATTTATGAATCTGACACAGACAGCCTTTTGGGGAAGGCTCTGTGAGAGAGGAGATCCACCCTCTTCCAAACGTTGGAAATGATTTAAAAATGATGACTCTAAATGCAAACGGCATTTTCCTAAGAGTCCAGAGAGGGAAATCATGCCTTGCAGTACACTACAGAGATAAATATTCATAGATACAACCCTGTCACTGAGTACAAGGCTAATAAACAGTTCTTCAGGAGATAGAATGTATGGCGGTCAAAAAAATATGTCTGATCTATATTAATACCTGTTATGGACTGAATTATGTTCCTCCCAAAATCCTATGTTGAAACCCAACCTCAGAATGTGACCAGTATTAAAGATGGGACCTTTAAGGAGGTAAGCAAGGTTAGGACATCTTGAGTATGAGGTCCTAATCCAACAGGACTGGTGTCCTTATATGAGTAAGAAGAGCCATCAGGGATCTGCACACACAGAGAAAAGGCCATAAAAGACATAGTGAGAGGGTAGCCATCAGCAAACCCAGGAGAGAGGCCTCAGGAGAAGCCAAGCCTGCCAGTACCTTGATCTTGGACTTCTAGCCTCCAGACCATGACAAAATAAATACCTGTTGTTTAAGCCACCTAGTCTGTGATGGTTTGTTATTTGGCAGTCCTCGCAAACTAATAGCCACAGAATCTCCTTTTCTGAAATTTTCTCAGAATTATTTTGGGAACAAGAAGAATTGTTGACTTAATTCTATAAAAATACTCTGCCTGAAGCCTCCTGTCCCTACCACACAAAGCACACACACCCTGGCTCCAGGTACTGCTTAGATACTGAAGAGCGTCTTTTTTTATTCTTTAATCTGTTATTTGATTTTTTCTTTTTAAATATTTATTTATTTGAGAGAGAGAGAGAGAACACAAGTAGGGGGGAAGGGGCAGAGAGAGAGAGGGAACAGCAGACTCCCCTCTGAGTAGGGAGACTGATGTGGGGCTCAATCCCAGGACCCTGGGATCATGACCTGAGCTGAAGGCAGACGCTTAACTGACTGAGCCACCCTGGCACCCCATGCAGAGCCTCTTACTCTGCAGCCCCTCGTGCCCTCTGGGATCTCACTCAGGGCGGGGTGAGGGGATGCTGTAAACTGGGGTCACCCAGACTCAAGATGCAGGGGGTTTGGGGAACCTGGGTGGCTCAGTTGGTTAAGCATCTACCTTTGGCTCAGGTCATGATCTCAGGGTCCTGGGATCAAGCCCTGGGTCAGGCTCCCTGCTCAGCAGGAAGTCTGCTTCTCCCTCTCCCTCTGCCTGCAGCTCCCCCTGCTTGTGCTCTTTCTCTCTGTCAAATAAATAAATAAAATCTTAAAAAAAAAAAAAGGTGCTGGGGGATTACAGTTTTTCAATTTGACGTATAACATATACTCGAGTAAACAAATATCAAGAACACTTGGATGAAAACATGTAGTCAAGGTGGAAAATTAATGTTGATTTGGAAAATAAAAGCAAGGCAGATGCTAATTTTCTTAGAACTAAAATAATGACTCTTCATTTGGGGGCTGTTTTGTTTTATTTTTAATGCAGAGATCTCTGAATTGTCATTGGGGTATTTGCCTGAAGTTATCTTGCTGTTTACCTTGTTCATATTCTTTAGATAATGCTCTTTACTTTGTGGTGAGTGTGATTCAATTTCACCAAATTCACATTTTATAAAATGCATCTCGTGTTTTTTCTCTGACCTTTGTGTTTTGTTTTGTTTTGTTTTAAGGGTTCTGTGGTCAAAAAAATGTAACAGTCCTCTTCTCCCCTGCAGCTCAAGGCACTTATTTTTCTTTGTTTTATTTACTTGTTATGATTTATTGCAGGTCCCTACGTGTCCGGCACTGCACTAAGTGCTTCCCGGGCATTCTGTCATGTAATTCTTGCACTGTAACTGTGAGGCGTGTGCCAGTCAGTTTTATGTAAGAACCTGGGGATAAGAAAAGTTAAGGGATGATCTTAATCATGAGGATTGGCTGAGCTAGGATTTGGAAACAGATCTGTTGAGTCACTTAACCATTGGGTACTGCTGCCTCCCGGTTTCCCATGGCTCACAGTCACCGTGAGTGTCCCAGACTAGCATCTACACTGCAGGGTTTCTCAAACCACTTAATACAAAATCTTTTACTATTGTGTGTGTGTGTGTGTGTGAGAGAGAGAGAGTAAGTGGTGGACTATCTTGAGAAACTTGTTTCCCACAAAGCACCCCTTGGAAAAACAAACCTGGAGAAAAGTGACCCAAAGGTATCAGTTTTAATCGGTGAAAAGGATCTTTTTTTTACAGAAATGCAATTAAAATACCATGTAAGACATCAAATTTTTTGTAATTAATAAGAAAGCATCTTTAAAACCTATTTAATGGTGACTGTTTGGGATCACCCCAGAAGCAGAGCCTGAGATGGGCAGGCTTGTGCGGGACATTAATGAAGGAGAGGGGGGGACCCTGAATCAGGACAGGGCAAGGGAAGAAGGCTAGGCAAGGAGGAGGCCGTGGTGAGATGGGAGGGCAAAACTTTTTTTTTTTTTTTAAGATTTTGTTTATTATTTGAGAGATAGCGACAGAGATAGTGACAGAGCACAAGTGGGGAGGGGAGAGGGAGACAGGCTCGATCCCAGGACCCTGGGATCATGACCTGAGCTGAAGGCAGACGCGCTTAACAGACTGAGCCACCCCAATGCCCCAAAACCTCTTGAAGCAGCTCCTGTTGGCGGGAGATAATTCTCCGGAGAAGGAGCACAGCAGCTGGGTGGGGACCGAGGCCCTAGCTGGGCAAAGCAGATCCGGGTGACACATCAACAGCACCCACTATTGCCTCCCCATGTAGAGTCAGATCGTTTGCTTCTTATATTAAGTTCCCTCCATCGACTTAGAGATTCCGCAGGATCCTTTTTAGTTATGGTTTCTAAGGAAAACTTGCAAGGACAGATTTAATGGGATGCACTATAGTCCCTGCTGCTGCAGTTGGTCCTGGCGTGGCAACTGACACTGTCATCTTCTTCCTCCACTTGCCTTAGATTCCCATCCCTTTCCGTTAGTACTTACGCTGGTCTGCATGGCTGGCCTGGTTAAGTGACCCAGACCTTCCTCCCTGGGGTGGCCTGAGCCACTGATGACCGTGGCTGAACATGATGCCGTTGTTGCACCTGTGTAGCTACCACTGGGCATGGAAGTGCTCATACAGGTCCCAGCCAAACCTCTTCCTCCCCAGCCCATCGTGGAGCACAAGATCGACCTTCTCATAATCATCAGAGCCAGTGGCTCCTGCCAAGGATGCCAATTTTTTGTGTGTCCACGGCTCTATTGGTACTAGCAGCCTCAAATGACAAGGGGGCAGCTGTAGCTTTACATTTAGTGATACTCTTACTATGTGTCTCGTGTAATTGACCTTGTGGGAACCAGGACATTCAGACCCACGGAGGCTAAAATTGCAGGAATAGGAAGTATAAATTCCCCAAGTGCGTCTAAAAGTGATGATAAGTGAGGGACCTTTTATTTCTCTTTCCATTCTTTTTTTTCTTTCAAAATTTTCTATTTTATGAGTGTTATTATTCAAAATATCATTTCACTTGAATATATATTCATTTTAGAGGAATTGGAACAGGCAGAAAAATGTAAAACAGAAAGCAGTAATCATCAGTAGTCATTCTTGCCATAGGTTTTTTATTTTTGGTTCTTTGCTATATTTTGGTATATTCTTTTGGTATATATATTAAGCGTTTGATTCTTGGTTTCTGCTCAGGTCGTGATCGCAAGGGTTGTGAGATGGAACCCCATGGCTGGTTCTGAGTTCAGTGGAGAGTCTTCTTGAGATTCTCTCCCTCTGCCCCTCGCCCAACTTGTGCACTCTCTCTCCTCCCATAAAATAATCTTTAAAAAAATCCAAAAAATAAAAAAAACAAAACAATATTATAAATGTTTCATTTGTTCATGAATCTTTCCCCACATATCAAATTACCCTTTTACTTTAGCAGAACTACAATGTGAGGGGAGATAAAAATATTGGGATCCCTGGGTGGTGCAGGCAATTGAGTGTCTGACTCTTGGTTTCAGCTCAGGTGATGATCTCAGGGTTGTGGGATTCCGCCCTGCATTGGGATCTATGCTTGACATGGAGTCTGCATGGGATTCCTTCCCTCCCTCTCCCTCTGCCCCTTTCCACCACGCTCTCCCCCCACCCACAAATAAATACTTTTTTAAAAAGATATAAAATGTTAAGTTTATTAAAGCATAGTGTCACATCATCTTCAGAAAGCTTGCACTATTTTACACTCTTAGCAGCATGAGTACCAATCTCTATACTGTAGTTTTTAAAAATTATTACTACCTGGATCATTGTAATTTTAGTGTTGTTTTAACAAACTTTAAGTTATGAATTCTGTTCCTGGTTTGATCATCAGAGTTGTCACTCATTGGTCATTCCAGATTTACAAATGTACAGCTTCTTAGGGGAGAGGTGTAGATGATTTTTAAAACATACTGTTTATCAGAAAAATGTCTAGTCTGAGTTAACGTTTCCTAGGAATGGAGAAGGACTACCATTGACTGTATTTTCTTTATATGACTCAATAACCCCATGTGTATATTATCCGTTTTCTGTATAAGCAAATTATGTGGATATATTTTCTGTATCAGGTTGTAAATTGTCTATTGCCAGACCTTCTTTCAAACTTAGGTAGTTTAATCTGAGTCTAAAGATCATAAAAATCTTTTCTTGTCTCCCAAAAGCAATTTTCCCCAAAGCAGTTTGAAAGCTATAAAACTAGCAATTACTAGATAAGTTCCCCTGGCAAAATAAGACATTTGGGACGGATGAGTTATACGATTTGTATAGAAAAGGATTTCAGAAGACTCCAAAGTAGCACTTGAAATACTATGAACGCAGACAACATGTGGAAGAGAAATTGCTTTTGGTTTCCTTTCTCTACAAAGATGTTGATTCTAAATTGCCTGGATGTCCACATAGTAAGAATATTCTGGATAACATTTGTCAAGTTAAGTGCGACCATGTCCTGAAAGTCTTACTGTACTATCTAAAATGTGACAAGATTTTAAAGCGAGAACGTTCAGTTACAGGTATTGTCACCTAAACTTTTGACCCATTTTGGCTGGTTCACATTTTAAAATATATATATATATATATGTTTTAGAACCTGCTAGCTAACATCTGTTCTTTACACCTCAATCAACTGTAGAAGGGTGAACTCCAGGATTCCCGAGTATTCACTCATACACACACACAGGTGCACCCATGGAACTACAGCACATCCTCCCTCAGCTTTCCTTCCGTGTATCACCACACTCCATCTAGAACAACCGAGAAACAGAGGCACCTGCGTGGCTCAGTCAGTTACGCAACCGACTCTTGGTCCTGATCTCAGGGTCATGGGATGGAGCCCCCACTTGGCCTCTGTGCTCAGTGGAGTCTGCTTATCTCTCTCTCCCTCTGCCCCTCCCTGCGCACTGTCTCTCTCCCTCAAACAAATAAATAAATCTTCAACAACAACAACCACCACCACCAAGAAACGAACAGAAGAGTGGCATCTGCATCTTCTAGTGCAGTTCAACTTGATAACCATAAATGAAGCCAAGGCCATTGCTTAGTATCATACTCGGTACTCCAGTAGCGGAATTGAAGTGAGTGGAGGGTAGGGCAGTCCTTCCGGTTCTTTACGCTTTCGTGAACTAAACAGCTAGGTGCTGGATTCGAGCAAGTTTTATCTTTACATCTACATGAACTACGGATTTAAAGAGTTCTGGGCAATTAAAAATATTGTTTGATGTTGTTTAAACTAGAAGATGATGGTGGGAAGGTAACCAACAGTCACATGATTTCATGATAGTAGTATGAACAGAATAATTGAGTTTTTTTTTTTTTTTTTAAAGCAGTAAATGTGCCAAAGAGATTATAAATCGACATTATCTGGAGGGAAAGTTGGCAATATGTATCAAAGGCCATAAAAATGTCTACCCTTTTGACTCAGCAATTTCACTACTAGGCATTTATCTTAAGTAAATAATCAGTCTTGCAAAAAGATTTATGTGCAAAATGTTCATCATATCGTTATTTATAAAATAAAAAATTGGAAATAACCTAAGAATCCAGCAACAGGAAAATATTTGGTTGAAACATAAAATTGATGATAGTCAACTATTTTGACCTACAAAAATGGCAATTTTATGTAGCTCAACCTAAAAAAAATCCAGTATATTTTTTTAGATCCAATTTATAGACTAGATACATCGTTAAAGAATCATATAGCAGAAGATATACTTAATGATGTGGAAAACATCACAACATATTGATTAAAGGGGGGGAAAATCATATAATAAAAGAGTGAACAGAATATGTCCTTCTTTTAGTGACTAGATAAATATACACCCATGAATTAACATTAACAATTAACATATATTATCTCTGGCTGTGACACTATGGATTATTTCATATTTATCTTTGTGCTTTTGTTTTCCAAATAGCCATGGTAATTATGTATTATTTTTTGCAATCACAAGAATACACTAAGTACTACATACACACCCCTCAGTAAAAAGAAATGGCAGAATATTCCCATATCATTTTAGTTCTGTAGACAAAGCACTTTGCTTCCCTTCACGGCTTTCCACAAAGCTTGTCATGAATCCGTTTCCATTTTCAACTGGGCAGATCATCATGGATGTGAAACAATTTATTGTCCACCCTTAAATCAAGGCTGGCTTTAGGTTTAGACAGTTAATTTGGAGAGGGGAGAAAAAAGCATTCCCTATGTTTTCCAGATGGCTGAATAAAACAAAAGCAATGAGTTTAGAATGTCTTTGCACCTTGGGACATGAGTGGTGAATTAAGAGAGTTCTTGGTATTCCCTCTTGTACTGAGGTTCACCTCCAGTAGAGAAATCTATTTGAACTAGATTCCATAATCCACTGGAGAGAGGAAAAACATGTTGAAACATTACGGCAAATGATTACAAATATGACTTGTTTCAAAACATGTAACATCTTGAAGCCTGAATTTAGTTACTTCATATTTTGGCAAGTTACTTCATTTGGGAAGTTTAAAACAAGATACTTCTTCCCTTCTCTCCCTCTCCCTCTGCCCCTCCCTGCCTCTAAAAATAAATAAATAAATCTTAACAACAACAAAAAAAAGTAGGGCAGGGAGGGCTCCAGTTTTTAAGCGTCTGACTATTGATTTTGGCTCAGGACAAGATCGCAGGATCATGAGACTAGCCCCGCTTGGGGCTTCTCACTCAGTAGAGAGTCTGCTTGAGATTCTCTCTCCCCTGCCCCTCGGCCTCTCCCTCCTCTCAAAATAAATAAATAAATCTTTGAAAAGAAAGGAAGAGAAGAGAAAAGGAAAGAAAGGAAAAGAAAAGAAAAAGATACAGTTCCTTGCTAGGGCCCTCCAGATGAACTTAGATCCACCCAGGATTTCAGAATTTCTATTTCAGTGATAATGAAAGGAGTTCTTTCCTAGGGTTTGCTAAAACAAGGAATTGAGAAAAACACAAGTGATGTTGTTGGTAAAATGTAGACTGAGTAAAGAGTTCATGTGGACAGGTATTGTGACATATGTGTCATGTTAACTACCAATTCTTGTACTCAGTGACTAGTAATAGCACTGGTTCCAGAGCTAGGCTGCCTGGGTTTGAACACCAGCACTGCCACTTACAGGCTGTGTGACCTTAGTCAAGCTACCTAACCTCTCTATGTCTGTTTCTATACAATGAGCGTAGTAATAATAACCCCCTTGATGGATTATTGTGAAGACTCGAAATGAGTTAAAATCTGTAAAGTACTATAATAACTGGACCTAGTAAATGAGAGAGAAGTGTTAGCTCCCAGTATCTTCGTACTTCTTTGTCTTCAACATCAGTAGTTATTAGATTTTTGAATTTATTTTTCTGATCCATCACAGGGAGAAACACAGTATCTTCTCATCAGTAATGGCAGCTTAGTATGACAGTGATTTTTAAAGGGAGGGTAAGGAAACTTCCTTTGTGTGTGTGTGGGGGGGGGATATTAGACTTTTTTGTGGGGTCCTTCACTTTGTAAAATCTCTCTGGATTATTTTGATGTCTAGCTCATTTCAGCAAGACATAGCATAGCTCATTTGGAGGCACTGTTCGGCATCATACCCTTTTCATCTGTACTAACCGAACTATCTCCTTGGTGACTTGCTGGTCTTGACAAAACAGTTCCCAGACACCTCCCCCTCCCCCAGTTTCAAATTATTATTGTCATAGTTTTGCTTCTTTTTGCTACAGTTTGCTGGTGTTACTGATGCCAGCACCTGCGCGCTCCGAGCAGTGGCCAACCTCCTCTGAGCCCTCGGGGAGTCACGCCACCTCCCTGCGAGGGAAACATACTCATAGTTTATACCATGGACATATTCTCTTATGGAATGGCCCTGTGATCTGGGGCAGGAAGAATCAATAAATGGGGATGTTTTCAAGGCACTGTTTCTTCCTTTGTCTTGGGAAAACCCCAAGAGGCCATTTCTCTGCAGTACTCTGTCTTCTACTTGAAAACTTTGCAGTCAGATGAGAGAGCTGCCTTTCCCTCGGGCCGCAAGCGGGACTACATGAGGCCTCTCATGGGCTCTGGGCACATTTGTTTTGAGGGTCCCTTTCTCCATAAAAAAAAAATATTAAGTTACATTTTATGATTTTGTTGGTATGAAGATGAAAATATCAATACTGTATATGAAAACATTTTATTCAGTTTAAGCATTTAGGATTTTTTTCTTCTGATTTTAAAAGAAATCAGAACATTTTCGTGGTCCCAAGCTATTGTGCCCACCATGCCTAATGACAAGTCAGCCCTCGCCACGCTTGCCCGGGGCTCCGCACAGAACAGACTTGTGATTTTTCCCAGCCCCCTCCTCGTGCTCGCATTAATACAGAGGCAAAACCTAGAAGGAGCAATGCAATGAGTAGAGAACTGGGTATGTTAGCCTCCTACAACTTAGCAGATATTGCTGCATTTTGTCTTGAAGGATTAATAGTTATTAAAGTCTACAACACATAACTATAAATGCCAGTACCTTATACCTTGTAAGTACGGATTGTTAGTTGAATTGCATGGAATGAAATGTCAAAGTACATAACTACTCACATAAGGTAACCAGGTCCTACCCAGGACTATCATAGGGATACATATGAGGACTCAGGTTTTTTGTCTTACACGTACACTTGTCCCTGTCCTTTTATACTTAGAAGCACACTCCATTATATACTAACTGGGGCAGCAATGATTTGCTATACTGGTATTTATCTCCGAAATCAGTTTTAAAAAATGCATGTATCTCCATGGTGATGTATTGTGTTTATTTATATATTAACTTTTTGTGCATTTGGAGTGCTATAGTACGTTTTTAGGAAATAAAAGCAAGGGTTACAGACTTTTTTTTTTTTTTTTAAACTCCCGGCCAGTGAACTTTAGGTCTAAACACAAAGACTATGAGATGATGTGTGCTTTGGCATGCTATCCTGAACTCTGTGATTTCTGAAACGTGTCGTTTACTCCACTGTAACTTTCTTTCTCTGCAATTTATTTGGTATTTTGTAAAGTACATTCAATCATGCATGGTTAACCAAGGTTGTATGAGTTTAATAGTGCTGAAAATCCTGCAAAGTATCAACAGAGAAGTGCCACGCAAACGGGAAGGGGCCGAGAAGCTCCTAAAAGAGGTTTTCAGAGTGACCTAGGCAGAGACCAGTCGCTAGATTTGGGATTGCTGTCAATGTTTAAGAGGTAATAAGAGGACGCTGTGAAATATTTTATGTCAATAAATGAGAAAATTCAGATGAAGTAGATGAACTTCTGAAAATGTCTGTTAGGGTAACCTGACTCAAAAAGACTGAAAATCACCCACTCAAAATGGCAATTAGAGACAGCGACCTTGACAAGACTGGTTTCAATGCACTCCTGGATGAAAGGAGAATAAACCATAAAAATAGACAATTCTATTGTGGAGTTTTGATGTAAAGGGGAGAGGACCTAAATCTGTTGCACGTCCTATCCTACACACACACACACACACACACACACACACACACACGCAGATTGTTTCGCCACTTGATTGAATTCACCTATTCTGTTAACTTCTGGATTCTATACTGAATTCTTTTTTTTTTTAAGATTATTTATTTATTTATTTGACAGAGAGAGATCACAAGCAGGCAGAGAGAGAGGGGGAAGCAGGCTCCCTGCTGAGCAGAGAGCCCGATGCGGGGCTCGATCCCAGGACCCTGAGATCATGACCTGAGCCGAAGGCAGAGGCTTTAACCCACTGAGCCACCCAGGTGCCCCTATACTGAATTCTTTTAATGTGATTCCTGCCTAGATAGATCATGCTTACAGATGTTAAGTTGACATCCCATTGGATTATGTGTATCTCTGAAGGCTTTGCCCATCCCTACAGTCAAGGTACTAAAGTTCAACTAATGTTCCAAGTTATTCCATTTCTCTTTTAAATGTCTAACTGGATTTTTCAAGATTTCTTGCTTTGCCACCCTTAGTTAGGATCTTATTATTTCATATCTATGACAGCACCATTCCCAGTCTTCCTGCCTTCAGGTTTTTCCCTTGAAATCTGTTTACATCATTCGGCTGCACTGGTATTTGCCAAGATGGTTTCTAAGGAACGCTAGTCCCATGAGCTACCCTGACAAGAAGGCTTCCATGGCCCACTGAGGTTAGGAGATGCCGGACACTGGAGCCGCCACCAGCCTCCCCATGACCTCTTTGGAAACCAATGTGCACACAATGCATTAATGCTTTAAAGGAACCCCGAACACACTGAGTTTTATTTAACACTGCCTTTTACAATGGAAGTCCTTGTGATCAAGTCTGAAGATGTGTTAAGAAAGCTGTAACCAGGGGCGCTGGGTGGCTCAGTGGGTTAAAGCTCTGCCTTCGGCTCGGGTCATGATCTCGGGGTCCTGGGATCGAGCCCCGCATCAGACTCTCTGCTCAGCGGGGAGCCCGCTTCCCCTCTCTCTCTCTCTGCCTGCCTCTCTGCCTACTTGTGATCTCTTTCTCTCTGTCAAATAAATAAATAAAATCTTAAAAAAAAAAAGTCTAAAAAAAAAAAAAAAAAAAAAAAAAAGAAAGCTGTAACTGACTTGACAATAACTTCGGCATGGACTCGGTCTGTGGCCCTAAAAGAAAGATGCACATTTCAGGGGGTCATCCAGCATTCTAAACTACAGAACTTGCTATTTAAAATGCTTCTGTTATACGTACCTCAGAAAACACCCTAGTTTGCTAATTGGCATAGTAAATGTTAGGAATTTTTTTGTGAGTAAAAATAGCAGGTGAGTAGCCTGACACATGATAGGAATGAGTTCTCACTGGGGAAATTAAAGGTATATAAGATATGTGGATTGGCTCAAATCTGAGACTCGCTTGCATCACAGCCTGGTAGCAAGGTCATGTGGACCCTCCCCCACCTCAAATTTCTGCAGTGACTATCACCAGCTACTAAAAAAAAAAAAAAAAAAAAAAATCATGTCAGGCATTCCCAAAGATTGTTTAAAACAGAATGTTATCTTTTAAAAAATAGGTCTCGTGGATTGGAGAGCACAAGATACGTAAGCGAAGGATAATATTTGAGGCAAGAACCCCAGATAAAGTCTAGATAAAGCGTGACTTCCTCTGAGTATACAAATGATGATGCATTTGCTTCTCTGATTATGTTACCTCAAGCAAGGGAGAATGGCTAGAGGAAATGAACCTAATGAAAACTTGTCCAGTGTGCCTGCCTGGAAATTAGTCATGGATCTCTGTAACCCCTACATATCCTCTCAGTTCTATCTAGAACAAAATTATAATAAAAAAAATCGTGCTGCTGCCGTGTTGATGCATCTAGAATTCACGGAGCCCAGGGAGCCAAGCAAAAGGTGAAAACTTCCAACTGTTCAATATTGTAATGGGTACTGTGAACTGACTTTAGCTTATTTGACTTTAGCTTATTTATAGGAATCAGATTCTTTTTAGTCACCACCAACATTTAGAAGGACTTAAGAGCTAGAATTCTCCTCCTCCTACAACCTAGCTTTCAGATAACAGGGAAGTCAAGCGCCACACAGCATTCTCCTACACAAACACACACTTGTCAGCAGTGGCCATTACCACTGTCCTTGTTCACATGATGAAACCCAAATTCTGTTCTATCACGTGCCCAACCCGTATCTCTCATGGAAGGCTCACTTCAGACAAAGTAATAAATTCTGGCAGTAGAATTCAGCTAACTTCCTACTTAGAGTCAATTAACAACAATCCTTGGGGAAATCTGGTGGACACGGGAGTATGTTGAAATCCTCAGCCTCCACAACCATTACAAGGTGTGAATTACTAGGCTCAGGTTTACTAGATACTTAGATGTTGTTCAGGCACAGAAATGTTGGCACAAAATCCCCAGAGAGCCTGAACATCTTGACCACCACTCATTTCACCAAAGAATAAATCATTTCTAGACGGTAATTACACTAAGTAACCAGGCCTCTTTTGTTGACCTGAAAAAGAGATAGTAGGAAAAAAAAACAGATAGTAGAAACACTTGGAGTAGGCTTTTTTAAAGTCACTAGAAAGCCCAGAGTGTGTTCTCAATTAAGGTTGAGTGTAGATTTAAATCACCTAACATAATTTCCTATTCCAACCGCTGTGGGGCATCCAGTACTGGACCAGTCTTCCCACCATTAGCAACTGGATGTATGTATGCAAGGACTGTTTTCAGATGTTGAGCAGCAGGCAGTTGTGGTGGTCCCTGAGGTAAAAACAAAAACAAAGAAACAAACAAAAAATTCAAATAAGGAGAGTCCAGAGATCTCCCGCTTTCTGCCTGTAGGCGCTTTTCAGACTGTGGCACTGAGAGGAGTTGCTGAAACCAAGAGTCAGGCACTTAACCACCTCTACCGTCCCAGTGCCCTGAGTCTCAGGGCTTTCGTTCTGTGGTCCCTCTGCTCTTTCTCTACTCCTGGTCTGGTTCTAGAATTCTGTCATTCCGAGAACTCCAAGGATTGCTGCTGCAGGGAGCTCTATGCCGTTGTCCCCCGAAAGAACCAAAATGGGGTCTGAGCTAAGCAGTTAATGCCTGCGATCAAGAATGGAGTAGTGAGGGGCGCCTGGGTGGCTCAGTGGGTTAAAGCCACTGCCTTCGGCTCAGGCCATGATCTCAGGGTCCTGGGATCGAGCCCCGCATCGGGCTCTCTGCTCGGCAGGGAGCCTGCTTCCCCCTCTCTCTCTGACTGCTTGTAATCTCTCTCTCTTTCTCTCTGTCGAATAAATAAATAAAATCTTTTAAAAATTTAAAAAATAGGGACGCCTGGGTGGCTCAGTTGGTTAAGCGGCTGCCTTCGGCTCAGGTCATGATCCCAGGGTCCTCGGATCGAGCCCCACATCGGGCTCCTTGCTCAGCAGGGAGCCTGTTTCTTCCTCTGCCTCTGCCTGCCACTCTGCTTGCTTGTGCTTTCTCTCTCTGACAAATAAATAAATAAAATCTTTAAAAAATAAATAAATAAATAAAAATAAAAAATTTAAAAAATAAAAATCAAAAAATAAAAAAAGAATGGAGTAGTGAGCTCTGAAAGAACTTAGTCCTTTCATAAATTCTGGAAGCTCAAAAGGAAAGAAGGGTTAAATGCACAGATTAAATGAGAGTGAGGAGTAGGGTGTGTAAGTAGCCCATTGGGAACCACCAAGAACTATAAAGGAGCAAATCCACAGACTGTAGAAAGAACGAGGCTTCAGATTGAAGGCTTTGTACAGGAAGAGGAGTTGGAGGCTTGAGGGTGCAGAGCTAATGGTAAGGCCTGACTGGGAATTTCTATGGGAGGTGTCTGGTAGTCATGGGTTAGAAGACACAGAGCTAGAGAGAGAGGTGTGAAGAAAGAAAGATGCTCCTGAGGCGCCTGGGAGGCTCAGTCAGTTAAGCATCTGCCTTCGGCTTGGGTCATGATCCTGGAGTCCAGGGATCGAGGCCCACATTGGGCTCCTTGCTCAGCCGGGAGCCTGCTTCTCCCTCTCCCGCTCCCCCTGCCTATGTTCTCTGTGCATCTGTGTGTGTGTGCGTGTGTGTGTGTCAAAAAAATAAATAAAATCTTTAAAAAAGAGAGAAAGAAAGAAAGATGCTTCTGAATCCTTGTCATTAAAGAATCCTTATCCCTAGAGACACAGGCAGCTGAGAGAAAACTAAGCTTTATCTAGAGTGGGGAGAAAATGAGGAAGATAGAAGCTGATTAACAGGCAAAGCCAGTGAGAACAGGAAAGGAGTAGTCAGTGTGTTAAATTTATGACAAGTTCGTGAATTACTGTGAACTATGAAATCTTGTGGTTGTAACTCATCTCATTTCTACATGATTGTATATAGTTTATACAACTAAGAATTTGCTCTATAGTATAAAATAGTTTTACTTTTGAACTGATCGTAAGTATTCCCTCCATCTCTTGTTAATTCTCTACAATTAATGAGAATTAATACACTCCTACCAGAATTTACCATGTGTTGGTTCCTAAATTATTATCTTCATTTCTTCAAATAGTTTATCTATCTATTCATATACCTACTATTAACCACATTTCCTGATCCTTGCTCTATCTCATCTATATTTTGTTTTATAAGTGTTTATAAGCACTTTATTCTGCTTATACATTGAGTTCCAAACCAAGAATTAACTTTTCTCTGGAACCTTCTCTGACTTCAAATGACATTGATAGTGGGTTGTAGTACATTATTTTTCAAACCCTTTGTTACGACCCATTACTGGGGCCTGAAATCAAGTTAGAGAGTTATGACCAATATTTTAGAAAGAGAAATTGAATACAACAGAATAGAAAATATATAGTAATTGTAAGTATCACATATCATATGGATATTGAAGGGTCTAATGTAAAATGTATTTCCAACCGTAGCTTATGGTCAAAAACATCTTGAATGTCACTGATGCTTCAGAAAGAGTGTTGGGCAATGTGAGGACCTGAGAGATCTGGGCTATCATCCCAATTTCATCACTATTATTTCAGTGTGACCTTGGACAGGTAAGTCTTCATTCTCTGAGCTGTAATGATCTTCTCTATAAAGTGGGAGGGTGAAGTTTGGTTCCCCAAATTTTTCCAGCTTTAAGCTCTTAGGAGTCTTTGATTCTTGGAACTGCTGGGAACAATGTGGGGACGGGACACAGCTGAAGTAGAAAGAGGCTGAATTTCAAGGACGCTGGTTTTGGAGAGGACTTATCTAATACTACACTCTGGAGGGCCTGATTTGTGCTGGGGAGTGGGCGAGGTCCTCGACACAGAGTGTTCCTCACCCTTATGTAACCCAGGACTTTTGCTGAATCAACCCAACTGTGATGGATTGTGCAACTTTGGGTGTAGGATTAAAGAACTGAATTCTTCAACAAAACGGAGGGGAGGAGAAACAATGGGAATGAG
>CM052898.1:109847124-109904726 GCA_028534135.1 Potos flavus
CCCCCCCCCCCCCCATCTCTGATGACGGCACACCAGAGCAACAACCCTGAAAGAGAGGTGGTGTTATCTCCGTCTCCTCAGGCCATACTGAAAAAAACCCCACTGCTCCCTCACTGATTTTTTATACAATGCAGGCTCCCCTCCCTCCCAAGCAAACATGTTTTAAGGTTCTCTTTGAAATGGGAACTCTTGTAGGGAGTCGTGGTCTAGGATAAGTTTTATTTTCCATTAAATTTTCCTTTTCAGAAAGAAAAAACATCCCTGTGCTAGTGTTTAGAACCTAACAAACTGCACATGCTTTTGATACTCTATTCTTTCTCTAGGTAACTTAAAAAAAAAAAAAAAAAATTGTTCTTACCATGGCAACCTCAGTGCTGGCTCCAGAAAATACCGTTTCTAATTGTGCTTTCGTATACTGAGCACCAATGGGACATTTCTATAAGGATTGATTTTGTTTTGAAGTAATCATCTTTTTTATGTATGTTATTTAATTCCTGTCCTTCAATGAACCAACATCCTTAAATGACAAATGACAATTGTGCTTTCCCTGTGGAGTGAATTAATTCTTAAGCCAGGGCTTCCAAACAGTTGAGAGAATGTGAATTGGTTTTCTTCCCCAGACCTGGCTGACGTTTCTTCTGTATTTATGAAAGCAGGGAGTCTGCCGTTGACCTGTAAAAACAAGCCACCCAAGCTTCTAAGAGCATGAGAGCAGCCTGCTGGGAAGGAGGCGGGGTAGAGCAAAATAAATGTTTTTACAGATTTTAGGGGTTCTCCTTGACCTATTGTCGTTTTTCTACATCTGCTTATTGTTTTAGAGGCCATTTTAAACCTACTACCTCAGGATCTGTGAGGATCTTTTTGTTCACCCTTCCATCTTAGATGAATGGCCAGAAGTGGTCTAGGGTTTTGACTGATTCTTGGTCTGGATGGGTTTGAAAATGGGCACATCCGTGGGCTGGAGAATACGGATCCGAGGGAGGATAGAAGAATATGCATCTGCACTGTTGTAGCCTCTACTGGAAAGTGAGGTTAGTTACCAAACAGATTCTCTAAACTGTCGACTCTGGAACAGCCAGAGAGAGAAAACCAGGTACTAGTATAGAAGAGGAGGCAGGAAGACCCAGGATAAGCATGTGGGTGGGAGACAAACCAGGACAGGAGGCTGACCTGGGGGATTCTCTGTGATATTTTCTTTGGTAGGTGGGAGGTAAGCAGTTAGGGATGCTATCATTTATGGGTTGAGTTATGTCCCCTCATATTTTTACAGTGGAGTTCTAACCCCCACTGCCTTAGAATGTGACCTTATTTGAAGACAAGTCTTTGCAGGGGTAATTAAGTGAAAGGTCATGGGAGTGGCCCCTAATCCAACAGGACTAGTTGGTGGAATGTAGTCACAAATATGCACGCAGAAGAACGCCATAAGAAGATGAAGGCAGAGATCAGGGTGACGCTCCTATACACCAAGGATGCCAAAGATTGCCTGCAAACCACCAGAAGCTAGGGGAGAGGCAGGAACACATTCTCCCTCACAGCCCTCAGAAGGAGCCTATCTTGCTGACATCTTCATTTCAGGCTTCCTGCCTCCAGAATTGTGAGACAATAAATGTCCGCTGTTGAAGCCCCCAGTCTGTGGTGCTCCGTTATGACAGCCCTAGCAGACAAATACAGATGCGCTGAGGCATTTTAGGTGCCTGTACCTCATTATAAGCTCCCCCTTCACTGCTGGCTTTTAGAGACTAGTTAGGTTAAAAAACAAAAGCCCATCTGTCCTAGCGATTATCCTCTCACAGTAAAACCTGCCACATAAAAGTTAATGACAATTCTGGAACAGTTTGCCACAAAACCAGATGGGAGTGTCATATACCATCCAGCCCAACCTGTCCTTTTCGGATGGAAAATGGAGCCCAGAGAAGAGAAGGGTCCTGCTAAGCCGCATGGTGAGTCAGGGGTCGGGATAGACTCCCGTATTAGTTCACAAGGGCTACCATAGTAAAGTACCATGGATTGGGTGACTCAAACAACAGAAACCTATGTTTTCTCCGCTTTGGAGCCTAGAACTCAAAGATGAAGGTATTGGCAGGTTTGGTTTCGTCTGAGGTCTCTCTGCTTGGCTCGCGGTTGCCTGCCTTCTCCACGTGTCCTCACATGGTCTTTCCTCTGTGTGCCTGCCCCCTGCTCCATGTCTCAGTATGTTCAAATGTCCTGATCTTGCTCTTTAACACCCTTTCATTTCAACTTGAAGAACTCCCTTGCGCATTTTTTGTGAGGCAGTTCTCGTGGTGATGAACTCCCTCAGCTTTGGTTTGTCTGGGAAGGTGTTTATCTCTTTTTCATTTTCGAAGAATACTTTTGCCGTGTATAATATTCCTGGTTGGCAGGGATTTTTTCTTCCAGCATGCTGAATATATCATACTACTCCCTTCTGGCCTGTCATTTCTGCTGAAGAAACTGCTGATAGCCTCATGGGTTCCCTGATACATAACAAGTTGTTTTTCTCTTGCTGCTTTTAAGATTCTCTTGTCTTTAACTTCTGGCAATTTAATTATAATGTGTCTCAGTGTGGGTCTCTTACAATTCATCTTATTTGGAACTCTCTAGGCTTCCTAGTTCTGGGGTGAGTTTGTCAGAGTGCTTTACACCATTGACTGAAAAAAATCAATACAACCTGAAAACCTAGAATCATCGGGGCAAATCAAAAATATATTTGTGAGAGGGAGGAAATGAAGCAAAACTTACCTATTTTACAGTTTCGCCACAGGCTACCGTTGGTGATGAAAACCAAGTCAGTATGAGTTAATCTAGAATCCTGACGTTAAAGATCCTGTGTTGCTAAATAAGAAGGAAAAATAACGACCACAGTATAATCTGCATTTACATTTAAGAAGAAGGACAAGGAGAGTTTTTCTCAAAAGTTATTTTAAGATTTGTCAGCATTAACCTTTTCCTTTTAAAATTCATGTCACATTGTTTCTGCAGAACATGTAGGAGTCAGGAAACAGAAAGCAGAGAGAGACCTAGAAAGGGAGGGTAGGAGGATGGATGCAATCCAGGGGTAGGAGTAAGGTAGTGATGCCTGGGTGGATTTGCTACCTTACTCCTGGATTCCCTTAGACAAGGAAAGTTCTGAGAACAGACTCTGCCTTGGAAACCTCCTATTGGCATTCTTTCCTACTGATTGGGCCTTTTTCAAGGTATTAAGCAATTTAAGTTGTTTATTTGGCAATATTCTGATTCCTTTTGATTTCTGGATTATATAACACCAAACCAAAGAAAATGACCAACTAAAGAAAAGTAATAAATTGTTCTTGACATTTTAGCAAGTGTATTCATAAGTTAAAGATCTAGATCTGAGAAACTGTTTGATTAAAGTGAACTTGCAATTAGAAAACGGAATGCCACAGAGACAGACTTATTGGTCTCTCCAGGGGGATTTTCAAGGTAATATATTTTCAACAGAATGAATCATACGTTTTTTTTTTATTGTCGTCGGTCAAGTAGAGGTTGTGCTGGGTAAAAGAAATGTTGCTTTGCATTCTGCCAGCATGACTGGTGAAAATGCCCTTGAATTCAAATTAGAGAAATGTTTAATGCTGGTGCCTATGACACTGATAGATAACTTTGTTTTGCAGTCACATGCAGGTCACCTTTCATGCTACTGGGAACTTTCTTTTAAACACAAGAGATAAGAGAACAAAATGATTGCAGAGATGTTAAATAGAGGCTGTTATTATCTTTTGCATGATCACATTTTGGTCTGAGCAGAATCTTTAAGAAATGCAAGCAAAACTGCATATGCATTTAAGCATGAAATGAGTTCTCCAAGCAGGAAATGCAAGGTTATGGCCATATATAGAAGAAAGAGCAATAAAGAGTAACCCCAAAGCAGGTACCAGCCCCACTTCTGGTTTGGTTTATGTGATCTTGGAGACAGTGACCACATCTAAAATGGAGATAATAACAAATACTTATCCCACCTGCCCCATGGGGGCCCACAGGGAATATTGATGCAGACCACTTTCACAATAATTTGTCTTCTTGTTTACGCTGACTTTGCCGAGCATTATGCATTATGCCAAATGTATTGCATTTTATATCTGTTCTTCCCAACTCTTCTGCAACTGGAGTGGTTTCTCTCCCTTCCCCTCTCCCTCTCTCTCTTTCTCTCTCTCTCCCCCTTTCTCCCTCTTCTCTCTCCCTCCTCTTTTTATCTCTCTCTCTCATGGAAGGAAAAATTTAAAACTCAGAGACTCTAAGTAGTTTATCCAAGGGGTAGTCAAATGAGCTGAGATCATAAAACTTTGAGGAAAAACAGAAGTTATTCTTCATTGGGACTTTGGACTGATGTTACTTACATATGATTGTTTTCCCTGACAAAATTCAGATGAAAAAGCTGAGAGGCTTAGCTTTTTTACATATTAAATCACTTCTCCTGGGAAATGTTATAGTGAAATCATTGCTAAAAGTAGTAACAAACCTTTATATTAATTTAAGTGCTTTTCCAGTTTATATAATACTTTCTCATATATAATCTCTGCTGGAATACTTTCTAATTTTTTACTTTAAGTTCCTAACAAATATGAATAAGTTGTCTTCTTCGTAAGCTCCAACGAAGCGAATTGAAAGTAATGAAGAGATATACAGAAATCACTCTACCACACCGCTTTAACCAACTGGTCAAAATTTACCTCATCCATAAGGGAAAGATCAACATCACATGCCTTCTGGTACGATGCATTGAGAAGACACAGCGACACTTGAGTGATTCCTGCCAAAGATGAACAAGTTCAATCTAATGGGAGGCAACATCAGACAAACCCAAACTGAGGGACATTCTACAAAATAACTGGTTTATATGCTTTAAAAATGGTGATGTCCTAAAACACAGAAAGTCTGAGAAACTGCTCCAGATTAACGGAGACTTAAAAGACATGATAATTGAATGCAATGCATGACCCAATGTTTTCATTTATTATAGAGAACATCATTGGAGTAAATGGTCATCTCTGAATAAGATCTATATATTAGATAATGGAATTATATCAATGTTATTTTCCTGTTAATAGTTAAATGTTAATTGTTGTGTAATTCTATAAAAGAATGTACTAAAGCATTTAGTGGTAAGGGGGTATCATGCCTGCAACTTATTTTCAAATTTTTCAGAAGATATATTGACGGAGATAAAAACAAAGCAAAGGCACTAAAATGTTAACATTTGGGAAATCTGGATGAAGAGCATTTGGGAATCTTGGTAGTAATCTTGCAACTGCTTGGTAAGACTGAAATTCCATCAAAATGAAAAAAATTTTTGGGGGGCCGCTTGAGTAGCTGAGTCGGTTGAGCATCCTACTCTTGGTTTCAGCTCAGGTCATGATCTCAGGGTCGTGAGATCCAGTCCCACGTTGGGCTCCACACTCAGTGTAAAGTCCGCTTGAGATTTTCTCTCTCTCTGCCCCTCCCCCACTTGTTCTCTCAATCAATCAATCAATCAATCAATCTTTTAAAGAAGAAAAAAAGGGGCGCCTGGGTGGCTCAGTGTGTTAAGCCTCTGCCTTTGGCTCAAGTCATGATCTCAGGGTCCTGGGATCGAGCCCTGCATCAGGCTCTCTGCTCAGCAGGGAGCCTGCTTCCCCCTCTCTCTCTGCCTGCCTCTCTGCCTACTTGTGATCTCTTTCTCTCTGTCAAATAAGTAAATAAAATCTTTAAAAAAAGAAAAAAAAAATTAAAACCCACCTGTGCAGATTAATTTTTGAAACCTTTCCTATTTTCTGCCTCTTGACTTTCTTAGGCCTAGACATGGAATTGACTCTTTTTCCAAGGAGTCCTGGTTTGTTTTTGTAGAAAGATGGAATTACAAACCATAATATATGTACTAAGCATACATATTAAGTGTGTCCTCTTTGGGATGCCACTGTTAGTAAACAATTTTAGTGGATAGTCCCAGAAAAGACATATTTTTTTTTTTTCTCTCAAGGCATGAGTTTGTATTGGTATTTCTGAGTTCTAACATTGTGTTCTGACCGAAATTACTTTGTATAATGGTACCTCCATTTCTCTTATGCTAAAAAATCTTGATTTTTTTAACAAAAGAGTACTGTCCATTTTACCTAACAATAAAAGGAAAATAATTCCCAAACAGTAAGACCATTAATCCAAACAATAAGTTGAGAGGACAAAGTTCAGGGTTTCCTTCATTTCTTTCTACCCTTAGAATATACCTCACTGTGGATGTATAGTCCACTTATTTTGGCCTAGAGTCACTCACATGTGCTCATTTCTACATGTGACAGAAACACTTATCTAATGTATGATTGTTTCTGTTCCTTTTCAATTTGAGGTTGTTAATAGTCTTACAGGTGCCCATTTTCTGATTTTAGAAGTTTTAGTTTCTTTTTAGAGGAAAACGAAAGTCTCTTAAGAGACAGGAGGGAAGAAATCAGTCACTGAGTCTCCAAAGTTCTGTGTGTGAGTTTCACTTAAGCCACCCTCTGATTCATTAACAGTTACTAAATGAATGGTGTGTTTTAAGATTAGATTATTCGTGTAATGCATGAGTTCTAGCTGGGGAAAGCAATTCTGCTTTTTACTATATGATGATCATAAAGTATGTTACTATTATGCCTAGGCTCCTACAGAAAGATCTTCTGAATCTGGAAAACAAAGGTTAGTTTACATTTAAGGGCAAAGTTGCTTCCAGTTATATTTATTCAAATTTCAGTATCAATGCTTCCTGCTAAACTCAAATTCTTTGATACAAACAATTGCTCTATTTTCTGCTGTTTACGATCTAGGCTTATTCTGAGGACACAGCTACTTTGTGTTGACTATTTCTAATTTCCAGCTATGGAGATAAAATGTCCCAGATAATGGGTCCACTATTTCTAAGATTGGGTCTTCCAAAGGGTTTTGGGAGTGTAGAGGTAATATCTCAAAGGCTCAATCTTATTACGAAGCAACCTGATGGATGAGATTCTGGCATCTTGGGATGGTTGACTAGGAAGCTCTTGAGTATTTGGGAGAGTCTAGGGGATTTAGAAGGTGGAGGAGGAAAGAAGCCTAACTGAATAGGAGATTTAGGCTCCTGTCAAGGGTGGAGTGGGGTGGAGACCAGAGTACAATCTTGGGAGGCATTTTCCAGAGAGATTTTATAGGTGGTTGAGGAGATGCCCACTGAGATTTCTTCTCAAGGCCCTCAGTGAGGTCTTAGGTATTTGGTAGTAAGCCTTAACTCTGCTAACCACACACACACACACACACACACACACACACACACACACACCACAAATCTAGGCAAAAGAGCATTTTCCATGATTTTCTTAGATATTTCAAAACCTATCAGAGGAAAACTTCCTTTTGAAGTCATTTCTGTTCATCTGTTCCAAATTTTAAAATATTTCAGATTGGGGACCATATGGTCCAGCACACATGAACGTAGGTGGGGTTCCCTTCTAATTTGGGCACTAGGTATGTCCACAGTAGGTAGTTTTTGTCCAGGGATGCAAGCTGAACACCATTCGTTTTACAGATCTTACAGAAAATATAGGAGGTAGAGTAACACAGAAGGTAGGCTGATAGATGGGCAGACAAAAAGCCCATTTTCCCCCCCTCCTTCAGATGACAGAGAGTTTTGAACTGAATACAGTGCAGGAATAGAGCCCAGTTAAGGCAGCCTTGGAGAGTAAAAAGGAAGCAAAAAAATATAAGCAAGACTTTAGCTTATCACTGTTTCTCATCCTGCAATCACTTCTCCCGGATTTTGATAGGAATCATTCCAAATCTCCCAAGACTAAGACATATTGCAAAATATTGTGAAAATGGGGGTCTTCCACTCAAAATTTCAGAATAAGGAGTGGCCTAACTTCCCCGTCTACTTGGTATTTTCAAGTGATCATTTTTTTTTTTTTAAACATCCTTCAGCCTAGTCCCTTGCGCAACCAGGGAAGGAACTCTTTATGAGAACTATCTTTCTTTGTGATGAGGCTTTCCTTCCCCTGCTCCCCTCCCGCCTGAGCTGCTTTTCCTTCTAAATTATAAGTGGATAATGATATTTGCAAGGCCTTTTACAGTTTTATGAGCTGCTCGTCACTAGCCTTTGCATTATACTTAAGGATGTCTGCCTCTTGGGTTATTGGGCAAGGCGTTTCACTCTTCCTGGTCTAAAGAAATAGGTTAGCCAAATAATGGGGCCTCTGGCCCCCAATCCACTTCACTAGAGAAATCACCTTCTAAGGAGGCAGAATAAATCAGAATCCATACAATGCACAAAAGGTATTCCAAAGAGTTTATAATTTTGTTTGCGAGATTGTTCTTCCTGAGGCTGAATGGTAAAGGAACTACTCTGGTGTCAAACAAAATACCACTTAGAAGCTGGATGATCTTGAGGAAGTTATTTAACCTTGAAATTACTTTTAGAATCTTTTTTTTTTTAAGATTTTATTTATTTGTCAGAGAGAGAGAAAGAGCGAGTGAGCACAAGCAGGGAGAGCAGCAGGCAGAGGGAGAAGCAGGCTTCCCGCCAAGCAAGGAGCCTGACGTGGGACTCGATCCCAGGACCCTGGGATCATGACCTGAGCCGAAGGCAGCCGCTTAACTGACTGAGCCACCCAGGCGTCCCAACCTTGAAATTACTTTTAAAAGAAATATAGATAGATAGATAGATAGATAGATAGATAGATAGATACACACACACAGACACACACACATATCTATCTCCAGAAATAACATTCCCCATGTAATTACTGTGTAATTACCAAATAACTATATGTGTAATACGCTGTTCAGTTTACTCTTTTCTTTTCTTAGTTCACATGTGCTCATTTTTAATTTTCAGTTCTTTTCTGTTTCTGTTTCGACCATTGTTCAGATGTAGCCTCAGTTGTACTTTGCCCCAGTTGTGAGTACAGATTCAATGAAGTCTTTCATGTCCAACTTTCAACAAATATTAGAAGAACCGATGAACATACAAGTGTGATGAAATGGGTAAAAGAAACAAGGCCCCTAAGAAGGATACAGACCACAGGGTTTGGTATGTCGAGCATCATGTAAAATAATCATATGCAGAGAACGATGAGACTTTATTTTATATTTTCATGGTGGATGAATCCTCATAAATCTTTGTTATTGCAAACAAATGAAAGTTACATTATAACTACATACTCTATTATCTGAAGAACTTCTAAAAAGAATTCACTGAAGAATAGAAACACAAATATCACCAGTCTTCTTCTACCTTGAGTTACTTCTCAGCAAAACCACAAAGCAGCAAAAGTGATACTAAAAATATATATATATATATATATATATATATATATAAAAGGAAATGGCTTCTGTTTGTTCCTGGAATAGAATTTGAATTAAACTTAAAAAGGAAGCTTCCTTCCTCTTGGTAATCAAACTGTATTAAAATAAATCAGAAGGGACAAAATCAGTTATGTAATTTTAGTTGACAAGGAATTTAACTCTGAATGAGCCAGTCATGTAACTAATTTTGCTTTATGCTACGATGATGCTGTTTCTTCTCAAATGGGAAAAAGATTTTAGTCACACTCTAGGGCCTATATATCTTATTAATTCGAACTCCCCCAGATGCTTTATGATTGAAACTGTGAATGGGTTTCACATTCCACAGAGGTAAATCTTTCGTTTATCAACTATAATATGGAACGTGAAACCATCAAATACCATTTTGGGCATATTGATTTCATTTCAAAAGCCGCCTTATGAATGATCACATGCAATGGATTTTTCCAGACTCTTTGAAGGACTTCAATCACCCCAAACTTCCCCCTCATATAAAATAGTGACTAGATTTTTCTGCCTATGTATCATTTTGCCTGCATAGAAAAGGTGAAGTCTTGGTGAATGATTCAGAGTGCCAAAGGTTGGAAATATTCACATGCCTAAACATCACAAGTGAAACTCATCCTAACCATGAAAAGCGAATTACTACCTTTCTTTATCTTTCAGCCTCATTCAAAGCAAAACAGAAACTGATACACTTGTGATTTTTTTGCTGAGACAGGGTCATTCTTTCTTCTAAGTGTTGCTTAACCTGTGTAACATGAGTCTAGAGATGCTAGTATCCATATAGCCCCGACATGGAGAGAGCCAGCCCTCATGAGATTGAGGTCCACATGGGATTGAAGTGGAGAGAGACAGAGACAGAGACAGAGACAGAGAGAGGTCCGACTACATCTTTAAGCCCTTGGTTTTAGTTATGCCCAAATGCAGTCAGATTCCTACACTTTCCGGTGACATAGTCAATACATTCTCATTTTTCGACTGAGCCAGTTTGAGTTGGATTTCTGAATGACTTGAAAGGTCCTAACTACGCTAAAAATTAGCCTATGGAAATGAGGTTTTACATGAAACAGACCCTAAATTATGGACTTGTGCAAGACAACGTGTATCACAGGGTAGTGAAAACTCTCCTATCCTGTCTCAGGACGAATGATCCCTGATAGGCGATAGCAAAAACAACTAGCCAAAGTGTTGCCATTTTTTTTTTTTAAGTAGACTTTATTTTTTTTAAGAAGTTTTAGATTCACAGCAAAACTGAGCAGAAAGTAGAGAGAGTTCTTATGTATCTCCTGCCCCTCACATGCACAAATTCCCCCACTATCAATATCCTACACCATTCGGTTCATTTGTTAAAATTGATAAACCTGTATTGGCACATCGTTATTACCCAAATGTCCATATTTTACCTTAGAGTTCATTTTGTCACACAGCAACAGGTTCTATGGATTTAGGTGAATGTATAATGACATGTATCCACTATTATAATATCATGGAGAATAGTTTCACTGCCCTAAAAATCCTCTGTGCTCCACCTTTTCCCCATTCCTTCCTCACAACCCCTGGTAACCACTTTTTATTGTCTCTACTGTTTTGCCTTTTCCAGAAAGTCATCTAATTGGAATGATACAGTAAGTATAATTGGCTTTTTCAATTGGCTTCCTTTGCTTAGTAATATGCATTTAAGTTTCCTCTGTGTTTTTTCATGGCTTGACAGCTCATTTCTTTTTAATACTTGAATAATAAATACTCCATTTTTGGGATGTACCATTTTATTTATCCAACCATTCACCTACTGAAGGTCATCTTAATTACTTCAAAGCTTGGCAATTATGAATAAAACTGCTATAAACATCTGTGTGCAGGATTTTGTGTGGACGTAAGTTTTTAATTCATTTGGGTGGATACTGCGGAGTGTGCCTGCTGGATCGTATGGTAAAGTATGTTTAGCTTTGTAAGGAACTGCCAAGCTGTCTTCCAAAGTGGCTGTACAATTTTGCAATCCTACCAGCAATGAATGAGAGTTCCTGTTGCTCCACATCCTCACCAGCATTTGGCATTGTCAGTGTTTTGGATTTTGGTAGTGGTATCTCATTGTTATTTTAATTTCCAGTTCCCTAAAGACATGTGATGCTGACCATCTTCTCATATGCTTATTTGCTCTCTGGGCATCTCCTCTGGTGAGGGGTCAGGTCATGTCTTTGCCCATTTTCCAACAGGTTGTTTGTTTTCTTGTGTTGATTTAAGAGTTCTTTGTAAACTTTGGATAACAACTCCTTATCAGATATGCCTTTTGCAAATATTTTCCCTTTTTTTTTTTTTTTAATAAAATCAGAGTATATGCTTGTACCAAGCCCTGATTTCGGGGAGTTTGGTGGAGAGAAATCAGGAAATTAGGGTGTGTTGACTACCTACTACAAACTTCTATAAAACAGGTGACAAATTTCTATCAAATGTGGCCTGCCTGAGAAACAGAGAGGGAGGAAAATACAGTTTTTTTAAGAAAGATACATTTCTCCTAGAGCCATAAATCCAATATGGTTGAATGCTGATGGACTTGAGTTTTGCAGAGTTAAAAAGCTGGAATGTCTACACAAAGCTAAAGTTAGAGGAAGCAATAAAAGGAAATGTGGCTGGATATTAGACTGAGACAGAGACAGCCCCAAACACATGCTTTGGGATTCTTTTTATTGACAAGGATGACAATTACCTCCATTGTAAAAACGATTCTATGACATGTAACTTGGGGCAAGGGGAAGGTGAACTGTTCTATAGTTCTTTTGGCTATAGTTTTTCACAGTCAAAAGGCCTGCTGTCAAATTGAATGCTGAAAACTTAAAGAATGGATGAAACATTCAAACATGTTGCTGTGTGGGGCACCTGGCTGGCTCAGTCAGTTAAGCATCTGTCTCCTGGTATTGGCTCAGGTCATGATCTCAGGGTTGTGAGATCGAGCCTGTCATCAGGAGTCATGCTCAGTGGGGAATCTGCTTGAGATTCTCTCCCTCTGTCTCTGCCCCCCTCCCCCGCTCTAGCATGTGCTTGCGTGTGTGCTCTCTCTTAAACAACAACAAAAAAGAACCCGTTGCTATGTGACAGATTTAGGTCTTGATTCAAGAACCATAACTAATCAAGATCTATGTTGAATAAATTTAAATAGACAGGGGCTAATAGATTTTAAAGGAAATAGGCTGCCAGAGATACCCCAAACCTGTTACCCAGGAAACAAAAACCCTGCAAAAATACAGCTCCTGGTGAACCCCCCCAGGCCTCAAAACCCATACCAACTGGAAATAAACTAATGTAGGACATTCCCCATAGAGTGAATTCTTCCCAGTGCTGATCCCAGCTAAGCCAGATGTTTAGAACTTGTGTCCAATCAATGAGTCAGCACCTGCGTTCTGCCAGTTATTAAATATTTTGAACAGTACGTCTAATGGAGAGGGAGACACTGATCTAAATCGTGCTTTGAATGTATTTTTTGTTCCTGGAGGATTGTCTTGCTTAATATACTTGAGATGGTTTCTAGGGTAGGTGTCAATCTAAATTTTAACCAACTAATAGAATAATATGGATTTTTACCTATAGTATAAAATCAGAGTAAAGACATTTAAAAAAAGAGTACCATGTGGTGCTGGGAAAGACTTAAGCAAGCCACTAGTTCTAATTTTCTGTCCGTGTAAAAGGAGAGGCTTAAGATCCTCTCAGCTCTAAATGCTTATGATTCCACTTGGGGTAAAGCAAAAGTGAAAGTGCTAAGTAAAAGGAAACTTAACACTACTCTTAAACACTGCTAATTCTAGGAAATCAGGTATCTACTCAAAATCTGGCAAGGAAGCTTGCAGTGAATAAATACACACACTGGTAGTCTCACAGTTAAGAAAGCGTTTCCTAAAAGCGCCTTGTTTTGTTGAAACCCAAGGATGACATTAGTGAATCCAGCACGAGATGGTGTCATAGGTGTTTTTGTTTTTTGTTTATTGGATTTTTTTTCCCTTCTGGGATCTGAACCTTTAGTGGAGCGATCCCTCTCAGATTAAACTGAGAATATTTAAGGGAAATTTTTCCAACTAACCTAGGCATGCTCAGACTTACATCCTTCTGTATTTTTACAGAATAATATATATTAATGGTTAATTAATATATATTAATATATTAATTAGGTATTAATTAATATATTAATAAATAATATATAATTATTTATATAATTAATATTAATTATATATAATGTATAAACATATCCTGGAAGTCTGAAAAGTATCAGCACACATCTAGACTTTTTCTTTCTTTTCTTTTCCTGGGTCTATCTTCAGAAAGAGGAAAATTTGGATGCCTGGGTGGCTTAGTCCTTAAGCATCTGCCTTCGGCTCAGGTCAGGATCCCAGGGTCTTGGGATTGAGTCCCACATAGGCTCCCCGCTCAGAGGGAAGCCTGCTTCTTCCTCTATCCCTCCCCCCTGCTCATGATCTCTCTCTCTCACTCTCTCTCTCTCTGATAAATAAATAAATCTAAAAAAAACCCCCAGAATTTATTTAAAAAAAAAAAAGAAACAGGAAAATTCAAGAGAGTGGAGATAAGAAGAATAAAGAAAGGAAGAAAGAAAGAACACAAAAAAAGTATATAGGTCTCAGCAAAAGAAAAATATCTCTTGAATGTGTTTACTGTAAGATAAAACAATTGCAAAGATATAGTTCAGTCATTTTAAAAAAATTTTTTATTAACATATAATGTATTATTTGTTATTTGTATTATTTGTTTCAGGGGTACAGGTCCGTGAATCATCAGTCTTACACAATTCACAGTGCTCACCATAGCATATACCCTCCCCAATGCCCATCACCCAGCCACCCCATCCCTCCCCCACCTCCTCTCCAGCAACCCTCAGTTTGTTTCCTGAGATTAAGAGTGTCTTATGATTGGTCTCCCTCCCTGGTTTCATCTTGTTTCATTTTTCCCTCCGTGCCCCTATGCTCCTCTGTCTTAGAAACCAAAAGAACAGTAGAACAGATCAACGAAAGTAGGAGCTGGTTCTTTGAAAGAGTTAGTAGGATTGATAAACCCCTGGCCAGACTTCTCAAACACAAAAAAGAGAAAGGACCCAAATTAATAAAATCATGAATGAAAGAGGACATTTTCTAAAGGAAAAAACAAAAAAACATATTCTACATTTCTTCTTTACAAATTAAATATACAGGCTTATTTCCCCCAGTGTGCTTTAATTTCTTTGAAATAATAATTGTTCTCCAGAGAGAATCTTGGGGGTTAAGGACATCAGCTTTAATCCTTATTAGTGAGACTCCCTCGGCCCCTGACACTGTGTTTACACTAGACTAGTTTACACAGACTAGATTTACACTAAGCAGCAGCAGTTACCTGGGGCCTGACAGAAGTTCTGAGGATCTAATACTGAAATATGAAAGAAAAGAAAATGTCAGGACTGTCCACTAAGTATCCCAGTAGATTTTCTTTTTTTTTAATTCTTTTTTTTTCTTTAAAGTGATCTCTACGTCCAGCATGGGGCTTGAACTCATGACCCCAAGATCAAGAGTTGCATTCTCTACTGACTGAGCCAGCCAGGTACCACGCCCACCCCCCAGTAGATTTTCTTAAACCTGGGGCCTCCAAGGCCTCTACTGGAGTAGACCTCAAAGTCTTTTGTCTTTCTTAGTTGGGGGGCCAAATAGATGGGCAGAGGTGCAGAGGCCAGACAGAGTTTGTGCCATTTCCTTTCCTGCCCAGCGACACCGGGCCTCCCAGGGACATGGTTCTGAGCCATAGTGTGCGTGTTTTGTTGTGTGATGTGATAGGAAGGTTCTGGAGCTCTGAGAAAACTTTCTCCACATACCCCTGGGAACGTGATTATCATGGTGGCTTTGTTCTAAGCACAATGAAGACCAAAGAAGAATTTATTATTTCTCCTTAAAATTAAAGAGGCTCCAGAACTTTGTGCAAATCTATTTTAAGTGACTTAAGGCAGTCAAGGCCTGTGTGAATGGGGGTTTTGCTTGTAGGTTTTGCTACAAGTCAAAGTCTAACAAGCAGGCGTTCCTGTTCACTGGGCCAAATTCACCAAGTGACCTCTGAGGGATGAACTCAGCTGCAGTTCCTCCCTCCTTCCCACCCTTCCTCATTCCTGCCTTCCCTCCTCTCCAAGGTCAATGCAGGCAGGAAAGTCATAGCTATAATTACACCTTGAAGTCTCTGGAGTTAAGGAATTATTACTTGAGCAGCTAGCTACGAAGATACACACACACATAATATATATTCATGTATATAAAATTAATATATACTAGCTTGCATGCCTGTATTCTTAAAGCTGCAGAAATGTCTTTTCCAACTTGCTGTTCTCATTGATGAGAACAGTAGCCGCCCTTCACACGTGATTGCACAGGTAAAGAGGAAGGGCGTGCCAATCCAGGGGGACACAAAGGTATTTAAACCCAGCTGAGCTGGTTCAGTGAACTAGAAACTGCTCCCTCAAGTGACCAACCCAGTGTTTAACTAATCAACTACAACTGGCAGGAAATTAATCTGGAATTTCCTAAGTACAGGGTGGGGTGTTTTAGATAAGTTTTGAATTGAATCCAACATAATGTAAGAGTGTATGTTCATATTTAACTAAGAAACTGAACAAAAGCTTTATTAATCTAAAAAAAAGATTAGGAAATCCTAATAAACATTATAAGGGAAAAGGAACAATAATAATAGTTTTTAAAACTGTCTTTGGATGTAGATGAGCTCAGAATGTGTATTTGAAGTAGTTTGTTTTTATTTCAACTTGCAGCTTCCCTTCCTAGGCTGTGTGAGATCAAAGGGTTTTTTTTTTAAGGTTTTTATTTATTGGGCGCCTGGGTGGCTTAGTCGTTAAGCATCTGCCTTTGGCTCAGGTCTTGATCCCAGGGTCCTGGGCTCGAGCACCACATTGGGCTCCCTGCTCAATGAGGATCCTGCTTCTCTCTCTCCCACTCCCCTTGCTTGTGTTCCCTCTCTCTCTCTGACAAATAAATAAATAAAATCTTTAAAAAAAAAATTTATTTATTTGGGGCGGAGAGTGAGGGCAGGGGAGGGAGGAGGGTGCTGGAGTGGGAGGAGCCCAGGGACAAGCAGACTCCCAGTAGAGCTTGGAGCTGAGCAGGACCCATGAGATCATGACCTGGGCTAAAAATCAACAGTCAGATGCTCAGCCAACTGAACCACCCATGCACCCTAACACCAAAAGTTTTTGTGCTTTTTCCCCACCCTATTGTTGGGTCCAAAATTTGACCCTGTCACTTTTTGTGTAATTACAAATTATTAGGAGGAGGAGGGAGGGTGCACTGATAAATCTAATCAATTTCAGGGCTTATTAGAATAAATCTTATCAGTTTAAAGAGCCTTGAGTTCTATGAGAAATGAGTTTAACAAGTTGCTGGCTGTGTTGCTTCTGTGGTCTCGACCTTCCCTGGGCATGGACAATGAGCAGTTGATTCAAGAACACAAAGTAAAACAGACAATGTCATTTGAAAGAAAACAACCCAGGGACCACGAATTTTCACAGGATCTGTGTTGGGTAACCGCCCCCGTTGGTTCCCCTGAAGAGTGCACTAGATGGGACAGAGACACGTGAGGGATCTTTTTGCTGGTTTTCTCACTACTATAGAAGTCAAAAGCCAGAGCCTTCTTCAAGCCCCAAGGTGAGGAGAATTGTGATCTTAAAGCCTCCCACTTGCTACTGCGGGCAACCGACTCAGGAAGGAGATGCCACAGTTGTTCGCCTGGAAAACGTCACAATACCAGGGCCATGTATTCGGTGGAGGTGTTACGTAGACGTTCACTTTGTCTATAAAAGTCTCTTCTAACTTCCCTCGCCCTCCTTCCGCGCCACCGGACGGAGCGAGAAAGAAAGGAGCATGCGCTGTAGTCTAAAGGAGTTAGTTCCAGCCAGAGCGCTGCTGTTGCGGAGCTGTGGGTCCTTGGACGAGTCACTCAGCTTTCTGAGCCTGAGATTCCGTCTTGCCCACGTCTCCATCACCTCCAGATGGTAAGAAAGACCCAGTGAGGTGTGGAGGTGCTTTGTTTATGCAAACATGAAGTACTGGTGTTAATACCTGCCTAAGAAGAGTATGGATGCATGCAAACATCATTTTCTCATTCAAAGGACTGAGGATTGGAGAGGAATCACCCTAGGTTTCGTTTCTTTTCTTTTCTTTCTTTTTTTCACCCTAGGTTTCTGTCTGTTTCCACTTTTGAGGTCCTGGGAGGCATTCTGATCTAAAAAGAATAGACTCTGGAGTCAGACAGACACAGATGCAAATACTGTCACCGTGGTTTTTGCAGGTCTCCCATCGGCTCTATGCTTCTATTAATTACATTATCAGCAAAACGAGGAGTGGCGTGGATGCAAGAAATGCGTAAGTTCTTCACAGAGCCAGAGTTGTAAGAAGCACCCCTTATTTAAGCATAAGTGGTATCAGTGAAGAGCCAAAGTGAATTAATCCTCTTATTATTATAGTAAGGAGCAAATTTCAAGGTAAATAATGAAAATAGTTACCGTAAAGTTAACAGAATTTTTATGATTAGTTGCAATGATGCACTAATTTCCAGTCCAAAGAATGTTGGGGCGCTGATTCATTGTGGAAAGACATATATTTTCTCGGACACGATTGTAGGATGGCACAACGCAACGCCCTTTAGTTCACATTACCCTGGGCAACACCATCAAAGGAGGGTCATTTTTCATCAATAAGCAAATAAGTAAGTTTTTTAGAAAATCAATCTTCTAGAAGCATTTATAAAATTCTTTGATATTTAAGTCAGTACATTTTGGAAACATTTACTGTGCTATCATCTTTACCCATTTCCTCTTCTTTAGGTAAGTTTCCCTGATTCTTTGTGTATTTTTACTTCTTTGGTTTTTACTTGGTCTCTTGACACATGACTATACATGAGACCAGAGCAGTTCGCCAACATCGTTTTCATTAATTTCATGAAATTCTACATCTTTTGCAAGAATTGCACTTCCACTCTGCCACCTAGTTGCTTTGTGTTGTCAGATGTTTATGATATTCTACCATTGGTAAGAGACAGCCTGAAAAAATGATTACGGGTTAATCAGGAACAGTCATTCAAGCCAGGCTGGGAAAGTTGTGCAAAAGGGGAACAATTTCATAAATATTCGGTGCATCAATGAATACTTTCATGTAATCACAAACTTCCTTCCTATCAAACCATGTGTTAGAGGAATTTGGGTTATGAAAACCCAGATAAGTGCCTGATAATGCTTCTTCCAACTGAGAATTCTTTTCTGTGTTTGTTGATTCAGCCATAATGGATTTAGGCTAAACCGTATTTACTGTCATATAAAAGAATAGCATTTGCTTGTCAGTTCTCAGTTTGAGTTAAAGAATGCTAACTTTGGCAAATGATTTTATATGTTATTAAAAACTATCAACAGCTTAATGTCAAACAAAACTAAAAAGTGGTAAGTTACTGGATTTTTTGTTTCTACCAGTAAAGACTATAGTTTATTTTTTTGTCCTATAAAAAGCTGGTAATTCAATCAAAAGCATAACCAACAGAATGAAAGATTGGGAGAAGATGTTCATAATGCATATATTCAAAGAAGGACTGGTATCCAGGTTTAAAACCTAATTTTCGAAAATGAGAAAGTGTTAAAAAAATGAGCAAGTATTTAATAGGCATTTCATTAAAGAGTATATCCAAATAACTAAGAGACAGTACCTGCCTTCAGCTCAGATCATGATCCCAGGGTTCTGGGATCAAACCCTGCATCAGGCTCCCTGCTCCCTGGGGAGACTGTTTCTCCCTCTGCCTCTGCTGCTCCCCCTGCTTGTGCTCACTCACACTTTCTCTCTCTCAAATGAACAAATAAAATCTTAAAAAAAAAAAGTACAAATTGCATAGCCTCTTTAGAATATGGCTTTACCATATCTACTGAAGCTGAGCACGTATCTCTGACCCAGCAATTCTATTTTTGAGTATATGCCCGACAGAAGTAAGTGCTATGTTCACCAACAAGACAGGTACAAGAATGTTTATACCTTCTCTATTAATAGCCTCAAACTGGAAAGAACTCAGTACAGTAGAATAGGTGAAAAAAATCATTGTCACTTTTATTGGAATACTACACAGAAATGAAAAGGAACTGCTGAGCTATGTGCCAATGTGGTAAATCATAATGTAGGATTTATACAAAGTTCAAAAACGGATGAAATCAATCAATGGTGATAGAGATAAGGACAATAGTCATCCTGGGTAGTGCACAGTATTGAGAGGGAGGTAACACAAGTGAACCTTCTGGGGTATTGTAAATATTTTATATTTTGATATGGGTGGTGGTGTACATGGGTATACACAAAAATTAAGTAAGCCAGGCATGTATACATAT
The DNA here is from genome assembly GCA_028534135.1 of Potos flavus. Classification (NCBI taxonomy): domain Eukaryota; kingdom Metazoa; phylum Chordata; class Mammalia; order Carnivora; family Procyonidae; genus Potos; species Potos flavus. The sequence continues at coordinate 109,866,809 of CM052898.1, forward strand.
ATATTATTCATATATAATTTATACATTACTATACATGTAATATTTAACTATATATAATACAGGAAAAAAGCTAGCAGTGAGGGAAAATTCTATTGCTAAGGAACCTATACCTTCAAATGCAAACATTTTCAAATCTTAACAATTAGCATATTTCACTAGGGACAGAAAAACCTAAAAATATTATCTTTTTATAAAAAAAAGACTGAATGGGGCACCTGGATGACTCAGTTGGTTAAGCATCTGACTCTTGTCTTCAGCTCAGGTCATGGTTTCAGGGTCATGAGATGGAGCCCCAAGTCGGGCTCTGAGGTAAGCACGGAGTCTGCTTGAGATTCTGTCTCCCACTCCCTCTGCTCCTCTCCCCCATTCTCTCTCTCTCTCTCTCAAATAAATAAATCTTAAAAAAAAAAAGACTGGAAAGATATTTAATAAGATGCTAATATGGGATTGTTGGTTGTTTTTATTGTCTCCTTTATACTTTTCAATATTTTTTCAATTTTCTGTGATGAACCTCCCTTGATTTATAATCAGATAAATATAAATATATAATTTATATTTATAATATATTTATTATATGTCTATAATATATGTATGTATAATATATTTATTATACATTTATTATATATTATAATATATAATTATAAATATATAATTATATATTATGTAAATTATATAATATATAATTATATAAATTTAAAATTTATAAATTATAAATATATAATTATAAATATATATATAAATCTGATTTATAATCAGATAAAAATATGCAAATAATATTTAAAGTATGTCCTAAAATGTCAACTAAAAGTAGTATCTTGGGGTGCTTGGGTGGCCTGGGTGGCTCAGTGGGTTAAAGCCTCTGCCTTCGGCTCAAGTCATGGTCTCAGGGTCCTGGGATCGAGTTCTGCACGGGGCTCTCTGCTCAAAAGGGAGCCTGCTTCCCCTTCTCTCTTTGCCTGCCTCTCTGCCTACTTGTGATCTCTCTCTGTCAAATAAAAAAAAAAGTAGTATCTCATTTAATTTCAATTCACTGAGTTATAACATTAACATTAGTTTTTCTCTGTGTATTTTTTTAATAAAAGAGAGAATTGAAAATTATGTCTCCTTGGGCTAATAATACTCCTCTGGATAATAGACACTGAAGGTACATATTTTTTCTTTTCTTTTTTAAAAAAAGATTCTATTCATTTATTTGAGAGAGAACACAAGTGGGAGGAGGGGTGGAGGGAGAAGCAGACTCCCCACTAAGCAGGGAGCCCGACGTGGGGCTCGATCCCAGGACCCCAGAATCATGACTTGAGCCGAAGGCAGACGCGTAACTGACTGAGCCACCCAGATGCTTAACCGTCTGAGTCACTGCCCCTATTTTTTCTTTTATTAAAGCCATACGCAAGGTTGTGTCTTTCTTGCTTCATCTGAAAGCAGTACAGCTGGGGTGTGAAGCCTGTGGGTTCTGGTCTGACTGCCCTCGTGTGCAGACTTGGCTCTACCATCTTCCGGTCCATGACTGCAGGCAACCGACTTACCCACTCTAAGTTTGTTTCCTCTGATTTGAGGGTGATAATAGCAGCCATATCAAAAGGGGGTTGTAAAAAAATATAAGCACTTTTTATTACTGTCACGGCTAGGATATATGACTAAACTGTTTTTGCTCTATATCTCTGTTGGTCTAGTAGTACTGTTTGCAGAAAATTTTGAAGGATATTTTACTTTAAAAATTATTTCGTGTGCTGAGCTCTGAAAAGCTGAATAGCATAGCTTTAACCAATCAGTCTACCAATCCACACTGGAAATCAGCAATTATCTGCGTGATGTAATTAATCCTCATAACGACTCCGTGATGTAGGCAGAGTCGTACCACCATTTTATACAAGCGGACACACACTGAGGCCCAAAGAGGCCAAATGAACCCCCCAAAACACAAGAGCCCAGGTCGAAGCAGGTCTTCTGACTCCTGTTCCATCACATCAACCCAGCCAGAGCACACACAGGGCAATTTCCTTCTGGTTGAGTTTAACCTTTGATTCCTAGAGTCTTCTCTGATTTCTCCTGTGATCTGAACTGGGTCCATCACCCCCCTGCACTCTCCCACACTCTTCCCATCAACCAAACTGCTGATCAGTGAGCTTCCCCACTCATACCCCTGGGCTCGCTCGCGGTGGCTCTTTGCCGTTGCCTGCCTGCCATCCTTCAAAGCTAAAATCACACTCTCATCCTTCATAAAATATTCCCTACATTTCTTCCTGCAGTACTCGGTTTAATTTTAGCCTCTTTGAATCCTGACAACCTTCTGTTTTTCCTCTTACTCAGCACTTCTAAAGTGGTTCTGCATTTCAGTGGTTGGGGTATTCGTTTTCCCCCCTCCACTTCCCTTGCCCTCCACTTCCATTATTTATCTTAAAAACTCTTATAGTACCCAGCATCATGGCTCAAAAAGGAAGATGCCTTTGAATGGATGGGCAAGAGAGTTGACGATGTAGCAGGCAAAGAGGTACACATTTTAATATGTGCTTCACGAGACAAGCGTGGGGCACAAGTCATAACACCTCAAAACACCTCCCTTTGCTGGGATATTTGAGTGTAGCGAGGGACTTGCAGATTCTAGTTGCATTTCATTCATGAATTTTTTTTTTGAGGTTTTAAAAATAGGATTCTTGCTCATTTGTCCTTGGATCTGACCTCATTAATATACTGGAAATGAATTTGTTCTCCTTTGCGGGCACATTAACTCCTACAGGCCACAGAGATGGGGCACTCAGAAAATTCCCTGAATGTCAAAGAGATCAGACAGAGGGCTGGGGTCAGAGCCCCTTGGCAGCAGATATGAAGCCAACCTTTCCCCAGGTGGGTCAGGACGCTCCTGCCCAGGGCAACATCATTTTCAATTGATTTGTTGAACAGACTTCTCAATATGAATGACACTGACAGAAAAACCCTCTTAGATATGGCACAATTATGTGATCTAATGCAAAATGTGGTCCTAGAAATTAGGTGAATTATGCGTTTCAATTTTTATGCATTTAAATTTTCTAATGTCTCCCTTTCTGACCTATGAGTTTCATATGGCTCAAGATATACTTGAAGTATTTTATACAATATAGTTTATCTGTTAATAAATATTGAACCAAATGTGCACAATAAAAAATATAAAAATACATTTGTATTTTGAGTCAAAGAATCTGTGCTTTTAAAAAATAAATTTGGGGCACCTGGGTGGCTTAGTGGGTTAAAGCCTCTGCCTTTGGCTCAGGTCATGATCTCAGGGTCCTGGGATCGAGCCCCACATCAGGCTCTCTGCTCAGCGGCGAGCCTGCTTCCCCCCCCCCCCCGCCCCGACCCCGCCTGCCTCTCTGCCTACTTGTGATCTCTCTCTGTCTGTCAAATAAATAAATCTTTAAAAATAAATAAATAAATAAATTTGATGTTTAAAAGTTTTGAATTAAAAAAAAATAGAAGGCTTTAGCTGTCTTTGGATCATGAGCTTTTATCATATTAAAATTATCTCCAGAAATTCTCAGTAACACAAAGGGTAAGTGGGTGTGAATTTTGCCAACAGGGAAGGGTAGTGAGAATTTCCAGGGTATTATCAGAGATGAGCACGTCAGTGGCTTGGAGATGAACCAGATGAAACAAGCAACAACTGGCTGATTAGTCTCAGATTACTTGCTAGGAAGAACTGTGTATTAGTCTGAGTTCTCTAAGAGAGGAAAGCCAATAGGAGATATATACATATACAGATGGATTGATGGATTAATTTTTTTTTTAAAAGATTTTATTTATTTGTCAGAGCACAAGCAGAGGGAGCGGCAGGCAGAGGGAGAAGCAAGCTCCCCGCTGAGCAAGGAGCCTGATGCGGGACTCGATCTCAGGACCCTGGGATCATGACCTGAGCTGAAGGCAGACGCTTAACCAACTGAGCCACCCAAGTGTCCCTAGATGGATTCATCTTAAGAAATTGGCTCACAGCTCACACAGATGTGGAGGCTGAGGACTCCCAGCATCTGCGGTTAGCAAGCTGAGACCAAGATGGGCCGCTGGTAGTTTCAGTCCAAGTTCAAAGGCAGAGAAGACAGACGTCCCGGCTTGAAGATGAGGGAAGTTCCTTCTTATTAACAGAAGGGGCCGAATTTCTATTCTATTGTGGTCTTCAGTTGATTGAATGAATCCCACCCACCTTGGAGAAGGTAATCTGCTTTACTCTTGCTACTAACTCAAATGTTAATTTCATCCAAAACACCCTCACCTCCTGGCTCAGAAGAGTGTTTGACCAGAAGAGTGACCAGAATAACGTTTGCCCGAATAAATATCGGAGCACTCTGTGACCCAGTCAAGCTGACACATGAAATTACCATCACAAGTTGTTTTAACAGGATTTTCCCCACTGCCCAAAACAATCAACGCAGCTCTCAGAGTTGGAGCTTGGGGTCAGAGGACTCACTTCCTCTGGGGTAGAGTGACGTGATGACAGAGCTCAGACTTCGAAGTTAAATTGGTCTGAATTGCAATCCCCACATCTCAGCCACTTTTTAGCTATGTGCTCTTGGACAAACTGATTAACCTCTCAGTCTCCTCACCCACAAAGCACAAAATATTGCAGACTATTAGGGGAGAATATTTGTGATGTGGTTGTCACATACGTAAGCATTTAGTACATTTTATCTATTATCATTAGTGCTTCCCTCAGGATTTATATATCAGTGTTCCAAAAAATAACTATTCTGCACTTAATACTTTAGGTAACATAGAAAATAGTTTGTAGATGGAAGATAAATCAGAGTAGCTTGAATGTAGTATTTTTGAAGGTATGTTCAGGTTTTTTTGTTTTTTTTTTTTTTACATCACCAAAATGTATCCACAACTTTAAGGTTTGGAAAATCAAACCAAACCGTGATATTAATTCTTTATAGACTCCACATTCCTCTATAATGTGCTTTGATTTTGCAACATCCTGAATCTTCACTGAGTCTCTGATGTGCCAAACTCTGCAAGGCAAGCCGAGGGCGTATCTCCGTCAATGTCCGTGGTCGGTCGGCAGCGTGTTCTCTCTTGTTTACTGCACTCTCCCCATTAGGTCATGCCCATTTGGAGACCGAGAAAAACAAGGTATTGGGACCACTAACAGGGCATTTTAATTTGGCTACGTAGAGCTTCCTGTGCTGTTTGGGGCACAAACGCATTGTGGCCTCAGTGAAAAGAACAAATGCCAAACGCGAGGGCAGATAGAACACCGCCTGTCACACTGGGGATCCTACTCCCTCGCAGTGAAGCTGGAACAAATTATCCAGGCTTAATTATAATTAACCTGGCTAAGACTCGACCCTACAGACAAATCTCACGGAGAACAGTCGTGGAATGGGGCTGACCTGAGGGGAGCTGCAAAGCAGTGAGTGTCGTCCATCAGTGACCCTCATTTTCTGTTTTCACACTATTTTCCTCCTCTCCAGGCCGACTTTCATTACGTACCTCCTTTCTTCTCTGTGTTTTCTCAAGGCCTCTGTTTCTGTTACAGTTAAAGCTGATTTGTAATTTGGAATTAATGACTTGGTATCTTACCCCTCGGGGCGTATCTGGGTTTCAAACAAAGATGGCAATTACAGCGCAATGCCTGGCTGAGTTGTATGTCCTACAACTTGGGTTTCAATTCTCGCCTCCACCACTCATGACTTGGTACCCATCAGCATCTCGGCTACTTGCCCATAAAATCGGGACAGTAAAAATGACTTCCCAAGTTGAGCGAGGACTCAATAAGATAACATCTGTAAAAAAAATGCTTTGGTAAACCTTGGATTGTTATAAACACTGTTAGTTACTTTTTTTTTAAGAATTTTACTTATTTATTGAGAGAGCGAGCAAGCACAAGTGGAGGGAGAGATAGAGGGAGAGAGAGAATCTCAACCAGATGCCCCGCTGATGTGGGGCTAGATCTCATGACCCCGAGATCATGACTCGAGCTGAAACCAAGAGTCAGGCACTTAACCGACTGAGCCACACAGGCGCCCAACGCTGTTAGTTATTTTTATAATTAGATCAATACCACTAATTTTTCCATTTCCCTCACTGGATTCTTGAGGTCCCTGGAGGAGGTCTTGTTCACCACTGATCCCCAAGGACCGACGCTGTGCCACGCATTGAGGAGGGATGCAACAGTATTCATTAAATGAATGAATGAATGTCTGTATGAATGACAGCGCATGGGGGAAGTGGGCATTTTGAGCTGAATGCATCATCCGTGCATCCCTTTTCTGCCTAGACAGTCCTCATTGGCCATAGAAGAGAAGCAGGGTCCTCTTTTTTGACTGACCAATAAACTGACAACATATGTGAAGTATTCACCCCCATATATGTTGGAGTTTATGAGGTCCTTTTTCTGCTCACCATAAGCCAAAATTAGTGCTCAGAAGTAGGCAGAAAAAAATCATTTGATCCTCAAACTCATACTTAAAAGGAAAGGCTAGTAGTATATTTTTAGTTATTGTGCCTATGATTTTGAGCCAGGATAGCCACGAGGCCTGGATATTGAAACAGAGTGACACCTATTATTTCTGCTAAGTGTCATCCTGCATTAAATGTCACTCGTTTTTTTGTTTTTTTTTTTAGTGTAATTATTTCAGAGAGCCCAAAGGGCTAAAATTTGCCTGTGTGAAATAAACATGAAAAACCCCTTCCTCCCTTTGTTATCTGTGCTGTTCAGTCTCAGGCTACGAAAGCACTGGGGGTGGGGCCCAGCCTACCGACTGTGTGCTGAGTATCTTCTGTTTCCAGATCCACCTTCCACCTTTCTCTACCCTGCTGTGGACCCACAGAGTCTGGCCAATACGGGCTGCACACACAGGGCCCCTCATTTCCAGGTCAGCAAAATGGAGGGCAGAAGGAAAATAAAGTTTGGGGTGTTTATTTCCCTGGTTTCTTCTCTAATGACTTAGCAAGGGACACAGTGGATATTAGAACGGGGATTACGTCCTCCTTTTTGTTAGCAGGTCCAGATGAGATAATAGCTCCTCGTTGCTACTGGCCCCAAAGTGTGCACTGTCTGTTGGTGGTATTGGTAGTCACTGCCCACATCTTTCTTTGCATAGAGTGCCTTTGTTAAACCCTTCTCAAATGAACCAGTTGAAGTAAGCCTCTTTCCTGCCAGGACCCTAACTGATATATCTCCCCTGCAGAGACTCTAATGCATCTGTGAGTGGGCCTTCGTGTCTTAGATCCTTAAACATTAGCAAAAGCCTGGGTGGGGAGGCACCTGGGTGACTCAGCATCTGCCTTTGGCTCAGGTCAGGATCTCAGGGTCCTGGGATCGAGCTCCGCATTGGGCTCCCTGCTTAGCAGGGAGTCTGCCTCTCCTCCATCTGCCTGCCCCCCAGCTCATGCTCTCTCTTTTCTCTCTCCCTCTCTCAAATAAATAAATAAAATCTTAAAAAAAAAAAAAAAGCCTGGATGGGAATCATCTTCTATCCATTTCTTTAAGCAATTCACTCACTCCTATCATTTTTATTTTCATTTTTTCATTTTTTTTAAAGATTTCATATGGCTCTAAGTAATTTCATAAATATTTATATGCTTTCTTTCCCGGGTCCTGTTTGTGAGGCGGGCGAGCATCAGTAGCATTAACACACGACACAGGGGTTCTCACAATGTGCTCAGCACCAACAGCAGCAGTGTCACCTGGGACCTTATAAAAATGTAAATTGTTGGGCCCAGTCCCAGACCTGCTGAATCAGAAATCTGGGGAGCGAGGCCAGCAATCTGTGCAGCGATTTGTGTTCTAACAAGCCTTCCAGAGGATTCTAATACAGGCTGAGGTTTGAAAACCACCCGTGTAACATATGGCTACATATGCATTTAATGTAAGGAAACTTATCTGTTCTCCCCCATCCTCCACTCCACCGGAAAGAACTTTCATTTTTCCAGTCCAGTGGTCTTCTCAGACTGGAGCACGCCGATGCACCAGAATGACCCATTCAGGAAGCTTGCTCAAGATCCCAATACCTAGATCCTACACCGGATTCAGGGATCAGAATTTTAAGTTTGAGAAGCACTGATCCCTCCATCAGCTCAAAATGGCAAGAACCACACCTGGAATAGATAGAACAAAGCTGAAGGAAGAATGTACATCATCTGGGTGCGGTGAGCTCTATGAACCAGAATTACCTTTGGGCCTGACTTTAGATTGTTGTGTACTGGCCACAGGAAGAGAAGGTTTCCTATTGTGTACAGCCGGATCATGGTCATGGCAACTTTGGGTGCAGACAAGAGTCAAAGAAATGTCTGACCTGTGTTTTGAAGGTGCCTGTCCTCCCATGCCTCTCTTTCTCATCGACTCTACTCCCACCCACAGCTCCTGCCACGGGGGCATGCCATCCAGTTATCCCAGGCCACCGATGATTGCATCCAGCCCTAATCATTGGCTGGCTAGCCACATTCTCTCAAAAATAGGCACTAAGGCCTTGCTCCTCACAGAGTGGTCCGCGGACCAGCAGCATCAAGCTATCACCTGGGTTTCTCTGGACCCCCCTAGACCTACTGAGTTAGAATCTGCAGCCTAACAAGATCCCCAGGTGATTCACATGCAGACTGATGTTTGGAAGCTCAGGTTAAAGAGACATAAGCCTTTTAGAGACTCAGGAGTGGATACTTCGACCCTATCCAGAATTGGTGGTCATTTTTTTTAAAAAAAAGGTTTAATTTATTTATTTGAGAGTGAGAGAGAGAGCAAGAGAGAGAGAGCACGGGGTGGGGAGGGGAGGGCCAGAGGGAGAAGCATACTCCCCGCTGAGCAGGGAGCCAGATGCTCTGGTGACCCTGGGATCATGACCTGAGCCGAAGGCAAATGCTTAACTGACTGAGCCACCCAGGCTTCCCGGTGGTCAGTTTTGATCATACAAAATTATGATGGATTCTTAAAGAAATTAAGAAAGTCTGTCTGCTGACGCAGGTGGCCATTGGAGAAGATAAGAAGAAAGAAGTAGATATTATATACATGAAGAAACAGAAAGTAGCTGAGTTCTTGAATTTTCTATAGTAGGCTCCCTGAGAGCAGGCTTTCGTTCGTTTTTTGGTCTTGGACATCCAGGAGATTTCTGGTTGTATCATTACAATAAACCTCCCTTTTTACTTAGTCTAGCTTGAATGACTGTCTGTTTCTGGCCACAGATAACTTGCAAAGAAATGAACAAAACTGAAACTAAAAGAAAATTAGAGTAGATATTTGGAGTCATTTATAAGGTATATTGTATAGGGTATAATTTATGAGTAAATTACCTTCTAAAAATTTTAAATAATAGTCATTATGAAAAATTCAAAATTTTCAGAGAGAAGCAAAATAGAAAAAAGATCTTTCTTCCCCTAAGAGCCTTCTTCCTATTTCCTAGAGGTAAATGGTTAACAGTGTCTTATATAATCTTTCATAATTTTTTCTATGTACCTATTACCACCCCTGTTTTTTCCCTTGGCACCAATTAAAGAAAAGAAAGCTGGCTTTCAGTCCCACATTGAACTTGAGTTGGAAGAGGCAAGTCCAATCCCAAAGTCGAGTGTCTCATCCAAAGGAACCAGAGCAGTTGAGAAAACTGTATTGGTAGATTGAGATTTGAAACTACAGATGACAGTTAAAGAAAACATTTTGGAAAATGGGGCACACTTACAGATCATGCGGTGATGAGCGACTCCTCCTCCAAACAAAACATTCCAGGGGTTTTGGTTTTGTGACTTACTCTTGTGTTGAAAAGATGGATGCAGCCATGTGTGCCTGACCACACATAGTTGATGGGCGTGTAGTGGAACCGAAGAGGGCTGTTTCTAGAGAGGATTCTGTAAAGCCTGGTGCCCCTCCCACAGAGAAGAACATTTTTGTCGATGATATTAAAGAAGATATAGAAGCATATAATTTGAGGCACTACCTCAAAAAGTATGGCCCAGTTGAAACCACAGAAATTATGGAAGACAGGCAGAGTGGAAAAAAGAAAGGATTTGCTTTTGTAACTTTTTTTTATTTTAAGATTTTATTTATTTAGGGGCGCCTGGTGGCTCAGTGGGTTAAAGCTTCTGCCTTTGGCTCAGGTCATGATCTCAGGGTCCTGGGATCGAGCCCCGCATTGGGCTCTCTGCTCAGCAGGGAGCCTGCTTCCGCCTCTCTCTCTGCCTGCCTCTCTGCCTACTTGTGATCTCTCTCTGTCAAATAAATAAATAAAATCTTTAAAAAAAAAGATTTTATTTATTTATTTGACAGAGAGAGAGAAAGAGCACAAGTAGGGGGAATGGCAGAGGGAGAGGGAGAAGCAGGCTCCCCGCTGAGCAGGGAGCCCTATGTGGGGCTGGGTCCCAGGATCCTGGGATCATGACCTAAGCCGAAGGCAGAGGGTTTAACCCACTGAGCCACCCAGCGCCCCTGCTTTTGTAGTTTTTGATGATCATGATACGGTTGATAAAATTATTGTTCAGAAACACCACATAATTAATGGGCATAACTGTGAAGTGAAAAAGGCCCTTCCTAAACCAGAAAAGCCATCTACTGGATCACAAAGAGGTCATGGAGATGGATCTGGCGACTTTATGGGTCGTGGCGGAAACTCCGGTGGTAGGGAAGGCTCTGGTGGTGGAGGTGGTGGCAGGAGCGGCAGATATGGAGGAGGCGAGGGGGGATATAAGGGATCTGGAGGTGATGGTGATGACCATGGTGGTGGTCCTGGTTGTAGCAGTAGAGGAGGCTATGGTGGTGGCAGGCCAGGATATGGATGCCAAGGAGGTGGATACAGTGGTGGTGATGGAGGATATGATGGTCACAATACAGGAGGAAATTTTGGAGCTAACTACGGTAGTGGTGGGAACGATAAGGATTTCGGAAATTAGAGTGGACCAACAGCAGTCAAATTATGGACCCATGAAGGGGGGCAGTTTTGGTGGAAGAAGCTCAAGGAGGCCCTACGGTGGTGGTTAGGGATCTGGTGGTGGAAGTGGGGGAAATGGCAGGAGAAGTTTCTGAAAAAACTCAGAAGAAAAGGGCTACGGTTCTTTGCAGGAGAGAGAGCGAGGGGTTGTCAGGACAGCTGCAGGTTACTTTGAGACAGTCCTCCCGAATGCATTAGAGGAACTATAAAAATTTGCCACAGAAGGAACGATGATCCATAGTCAGAAAAGTTACTGCAGTTTGAACAGGAACTCCTTCTTGGTGGGACTATCATAGCCATACTTTGCAAACAGTGCAGCTATTGACTAAAGCAGTGTAGTGTCAATTACATGTACATTCCTGAGGTCTTTTACCTGCTGTAGCTTTGTCTTTGTCTTTTCAGTACATCAGTATATTGCCCTGTAAGTTGTGGTGGTGGTACCAGGAATGAAAAATTAAGGAATTTTTAATTTTTCCCAAAAAAGAAGAAAAGCAAGCAAGCAAGCAAGCGAGCGAGCAAGCTGATCATGTTATTATCAGTATGCCTAGAGAGATACATTTAAAAATATCTAACATTTGTTTAACTTAACAACTTTTAAAAATACCCTTCTAGGGGTGCCTGGTGGCTCAGTCATTAAGCATATGCCTTTGGCTGGGGTCATGATTCCAGGGGGGAGCCTGCTTCTCCCATTCCCTTGGCTGATCCCCCTGCTTGTGCTCTCTCTCTCTGTTGAATACATAAATAAAATCTTGAAAAAATAATAAATAAAAATAAAAATATCCTTCTATAGCTTATTGTTTATAAAATAGTCCTCGGAGGTCTGCAAGAAGGCAAACACTGTAACTGTCATGAATTTAAAGTATGGATATGCTTTAAAATCATGTTTTCAGTTTTCATCGAGGTTCATTAAATAAATAGTTATGTGAAAGTTCCTGTTGTATTTGCTTTAAAATATTTGAAGACATTATCCAAAGCATAGGTAGGAATTTTCTTTTGATATTTAGTGCTAGGGAAAGACTGCCAACCCTGAGAAATTGGAATGCTTCATTATGTAGCAGGCTGAATTGCTAACCATGGTTTTTACTTTTTGCCTCAACTGCCAGGGTGCTCAGAGTCAAACCAGAAATTAACCAAAGCAACTGATTTTTCTTTTTCTTTTCTTTTCTTTTCTTTTCTTTTCTTTTCTTTTCTTTTCTTTCTTTCAGTACTCTCTATGCCCAGTGTGGGGCTTGAACTCACAACCCCGAGATTAAGAGTCAAATGCTCTACCAAATGAGCCTGCCAGGTGCCCCAAAGCAACTGATTTTTCCAGCTGGCAGATTTTTGTTCTTTTCCTTGGCTATGAGCTCCTATTTCTACATCACTTTTTCATTGTATATTTTGTCTAATTATAAGCTGCTCCAAGTATTTTTGTGGAACAAGGAAGAAGTTTAGACAAATATAACCTTTTAAATGGTGGGACCAAGGCACTAACGAAGACTTACCTATATTTGCTGAGATATTTGCTGGCAGAGCTGGAAATGAAATTGTGGTTTACTAACTGCTAGTTCCTGCCATTTCCTCTGTTCCATGTGAGCTGAGTGAGTGGCAGGCTTTTTCACCTTAACCATAGAACATATTATGTTTTTTAAAAGTATGGCAGTGCTGCAAATGTCACTGCTGAATGTTCTTTGAATTGAAAATGTGCTTTAGCTTTTGAGGGCCACCTAGCTTGCCTTACCTATTGTTTTCAAAGGCAGTTTCTTCTAAGGACCCGCCCAATGCTGGGTGCCTGGGGTTTGCCCGCAGGCAGAACAAAAGATGAGGGTCCTATATTTTCTGCTGCACTAAATGGTCCTTCAAAAATGCAGAACACCATTTTCCTGTCAGCTTCTTTCCAAGGGGATGGCAAATACCTACCTTGAATAAAAACATGTAAGAGAAACAGACAAACACTTGGGTGGGCGGGGAGGTGAGTCATGCTTTAACAAAGGATCAATAGAAGTCCTTTTTCTGTTTTGTTTTGCTTTGTTTTGAGAATTCAGTCGTTCTCTATCAGGTACTTAATGAGGATTTTAAAGTCTTTCCACTTTAAAAAATATCCAACTTAATTTATTCTATTATGAAACATAGCATGGCTTTTTATTTACTTTTGATAGATATAAAACGTTACAGAAACCTACTAGGAAATCTTTTTTCAAAATTCCAGGTGAAACACAACAATGTGGAGGTTGGTTAATGCCATCTACTTTCAAGCGTGCCCTCTGCTGGCAGTTGCCTTGAATTTAAAAATATTCTATGGTACGCTTCAGGATTTCATTTGCTGACCAAGTTTTCTTTTCTTTTTTTTTAACAATTAGGCCTTTACATCTTTTTTTATATTTTATTTTATTTATTTTATTTTATTTTTTTATTTGTTTGACAGAGAGAGAGAGCACACAAGTGGGGGAGCAGGCCCAGGAGAGGAAGAAGCAGACTCCCCGCTGAAAAGGGAGCTTGCCTCAGGACTCGATCCCAGAACCCTGAGCCGAAGGAAGACACTTAACCACCCAGGCACCCGACCAAATAAATTTTTAATGCATTAGTTAAAAAAAAAAAAAATTTGCAGGAAAACAAAACAAAACAGAGATTTTATCTGAAGGATATAAATAAGCAAATATATTAAATATAATAGTATCAGGCATAAATTTATACGTCAGAAAGATATACGTTAGGAAGTAAAACACTGTTTTACTTTGTGAGAACATAAGAACATTTGTTCAGCAAAGATTTCTTGAGTGCGTATTCTGTGAAAGGCACTGTGTCAGCCATTGGGGTGACAAAGGTGATGCTGACACACACCCGCATCAAGGATCCCACGGTCTTGTGAGGGAGTCAGGCCGACTAACAATTACCCTGCGCCGTGTGTGGACTGCACTGTGAGACTGACAAAGAATAATAGGAAGGCAGCACCCTTCCCAAGAGGAAACCACCCTTGAAAGGATTTTGCCCCTCCCTGGAAGGAGTCCTCCACCCTTTCCCACGTGATAGATAGATGACAAAAACCTGATTGGATGATAGGCACAGGCTTAATCAGATTAAAACAGCCTGTCAAGAAGCCCAGAGGAACCCCTGGACTTAGAAACTCTGGTGGCAAACCTTTCGGGTCCCCTCCCTCCTTGGGAGCTTTGTGCTGTCACTTTGCTATCGCTCAGAAAACTTTGTGTTGCTTCCCACCACTCTGTCTGGTCTACCGCTTCACTCTTAGAAGTGGCGTGACCAAGAACTACGGGCACTGAGGGAGGAAAAAAATCCTCCAATAAGACCGAAGAGAAGGGATACCTGAATGGACCGGAGGAGGGAGCAATTAGGAGAGGTTCCCTGGAGGAGACTGGCAGAGGAAGACGAGGGAAGGACAAAGACAGGCAGAGGAAAGAGGACACAGGGCGGGTATTTGGAACCATGATACTAAGTTCAGCGTTGGCTGGCTATCGCTTAGCACAGCACACAGCGCTTGTCAAAAGATGAGATTGTACGATAACAGAGCTCCAATGTCTTGTCTCAGGACCTTATATTCTTAAAAAATTTTTGAGGACCCAAAGAGCTTTTGTTCATAGGGACTTTGTTTATTGATGATTACCATATTAGGAATTAAAACAAATTTTAAACATAGTTATTAATGTATTTAATTACATGTTAAGCTTAAGCTATATTTTATGGAAAACGAAATGCTAAATTTTTCCCAACACAAATGAGTGAGAAGTGTGGCATTGTTTTACGTCTTTCCAAAAATGATTCATGTCTGGCTTAATGGGAGCCAACATGCTACCTGTTGAAACTGGTCCACATGTCCAGTAGCAGCTGGGAAGCTCCACTCATGAAAGAAAAACAGTGGTGAAGGCAAATAACATCATAGTATTATTATGAGAATTGTTTTGATTCTGTGGGCCCCCAAGGGTGCTGGGACCACACTTGGAGAACCATAGCTGCCTAAGTCTGCAGGGGTGGGGCCATGAGGGGGCGCTGTGCTTGTCACATTTGGTGCCCTGAACCTAACCAATGACCTGAAAGATTTTAAGCTTGGAACTAGAGCAGACTGTCCAGGCTTGGAAAGAAGGCAATGGATTTTGCATGTTTGAGATATACATATTTGATATATGTAATTTTAATTTAAATCTCTTATAAATATTAAATACATAAGTATTTTATCTAGAAATATTTGGGAAGTAGAATTGATTGGACTTGGTGACTGACAAAGTTGAAGGACTAAGGGGAGCCTGGGTGGCTCAGTTGGTTAAGCGTCTGCCTTTGGCTCAGGTCATGATCCCAGGGTCCTGAGGTGGAGCCCTGCATAGGGCTCTCTGCTCAGCGGGAAGTCTGCTTCTCCCTCTGCCCCGCCCCCCCCCCCGCCCCCCATGTGCTCGCAGGAGCTCTCTCTTTCTCTCTCAAAAATAAATAAATAAAGTCTTAAAAAAAAAGTCGAAGGACTAAGGAGATAAAGACAACCCTCACAGTCCTAGCTTGGGTGACCAGAGAGAGAGCAGCAGTGTGAGCCAGTAAAAGAAGGCCTAGATAAGGCCATGCCAATGCAGAGGAAGAAGGCAATGCACATATTTAGTTTGGGACTTTCTGCACCAGTGGGGTTATTGGATGGCCCAGGAGAGGCATTTAGAATGAGGGTGAGAGCATGAATCTGAGTCTTGTTCAGGGGCAGATTTACCATGAAACTTGAACTTAGGGCCCCTCGCATGCGTGGGTCCCATTCAGGGAAATAGAGGGACCCCACTCATAGGTGCACAAGATTATTGCCCATTTTTAAATACACGAAGGTTAAAATACCTTTTAACTGCCCTTGGTTAGTGTCGGTGACTCCACCCCAGTTTGCCCATCACAAATTCCCTAGATGCTTAGAGTGGCTGCAGACATTTTGGGGGATCCGGTCAAAAGAAAAATTGAGTTGGCGGTGCATTTAGCTTGGGTTTAGTGGGATATATTTATGCGATTTGCAGTTTCTTCAGCTATTGCTGACTCACCCAGTAGGGGAATAACTTCCAGGAGTCCCCCTACCCCTCCCTCTGCTGAAGTATGGGGCCAGATGTATTAAAATATGAACTATTGCATCAGCACCAGAAGTTCAGGGGGTAGTGGAGGAAAAACAAGGTCAAGAATGTACGAGGCCAGAAGTAATCTACAGAAAATTCTCCCCATCGTCCAATGTACTATAAATGTAAGCAGAGGGTTTTGTTCTTGTCAATGACTTGCAGACATGAAAATTCTCTCCAGGCAGGAACTGTGGTGCATTAAAGATGACTTTCATTCTTTGTCACTCCTTTCCAGTAAGCAGTGGCGTCTGTTTCTCCTCCCCTTGAATCTGGGCTAATCCTGTGATGTGCTTTGACCAATGGGATATGGTAGAATGATGCTAGGCAACTTCCAAACCTGGCTCTTAAGAGGTATAAAGCTTCCCACTTTTGCACACTCAGAATGCTCCATCATGGAATCCACACGCCATGCTTCTAGAATTCCAATCCAGGAGGAAAGGCCATGTGCCAGAGAACCAAGTCACCCAGCTACCGGCCAACAACAACTGTCAGGCACGCAGAGAGTCCCATCATGATGTTCCAGCCTAGAGAGCCCTCTCAGACTACAGCCCTAGTCAGCAGGTGGGTCTACTACAGCCCTAGTCAGCCTAGTGGCGGGTGAGCCACTGGGCTAAGCTTAGTCAACCCAGAATCATGCAGTAACAAATGGCTAGTGTTTTAAATTATGAGTTTCAGCCTAATTTGTTACTCAGCAATAAATAGCCAAAAGAGTATTGCAGTGTTTGGATCAGAAGGAAGATAAAATGGAGATAAAGGACCAAAAGAGAGTTTCTTCTGGACAGGACAGATTTGACTCTCTTTATAGAGCTAGGATGAAGGAGTGAGTAGTTCAGTGAAGAGTAAAAGGTCTAGGAGAAAGGGGAGGTACTTTAACATGTCCTTGAATGAGACCATAATGAATCGATTAAGGAGGCAAACTGAGCTACTGGCTTTGTATAGAAGACAGGGAACTTCATGCTATGAGAATGGTGGAAATGAAGTCGGTGGGATGATACAAAGTTATTTAGCTTGGTAAACCTTTTATCATACAGAAGAAAACTTAAAATAAGTTTAATCTGAGGTCAAGCAAATAAATATTATTTTATTGCATGATTTTTTTTAAGTTTTTAAATTGTTTTTAGTAATCTCTACACCCAGCGTGGGGTTCCAACTCACAACTCTGAGATCGAGAGTCTCATGCTCTTTCCAGCTAAGTCAGCCAGGCACCCCTATTGCATGAATTTAACTGGAATAAAGAACATAGAATTTGATTCCCTATCGAAAAATAATGAGACCGGAAAGAAGACAATCTCCTAAAAGTGGTAGAATTGCTTTAACTGTTAAAAATCTCTTGAGTTCTTTTTTTTTTTCTTCAAAGAGTTTATTTATTTGACAGCGCGAAAGTGATCACAAGCAGGCAGGGAGGCAGACAGAGAGAAAAGGGGAAGCAGGCTCCCTGCTGAGCAGAGAGCCCGATGTGGGGCTTGATCCCAGGACCCTGAGATCATGACCTGAGCCGAAGGCATAGGCTTTAACCCACTGAGCCACCCAGGTGCCCCAAAAATCTCTCAAGTTCTTAAATTGACTTCCATGGAACACCTGGTGAAATGTGTCATATATAGATCATTCTTTTAGAGCAGTTTACGACAGTTTTATTTAACATACTAAAAACCTCGGTCAATATCTGTTAAGAAAAATACAGGAAGGACTTGAGCTATAGAAGGAAGGAAAAAAACCAACACTTTATCTGTTGTGATAGAAAATTCGGGGTCCAGGAGCGAACAGTCAAGAAGGAATTCTTGGGATGTCTTCAGCACAAAAATGTGGTTTTAGTAAAGTACAGGGACAGGACCCATGGGCAGAAAGAGCTGCACTGGGGTTGTGACAGGTGACTGATTATATATTTTTAAGTTGGGAGGGGGTTAAGGATAGTGTAGGTCTCTAAGGAATTTGGAAGCAAGGTTTTCAGGACCTTGAGGGGCTAGCTCCTGTTTAAGATAAGGTCATTTACTACTGTCTAGTAAAACCTTAGTCTTCAGAGACTTCAGATGAATATCAGTGGGCCATATGTTAGGAAGATGATTGCTAACATGTATCTTGGGGGAGGAGGGTAGCGAAAAAGCAAGTTTCCAAAAGGATTTTTATATGTTAAAGAAGACTTACAGGATCCTGGAGGTCAGGCTAATGTCAAGATAAGGTTGCCTTTCGCCTCTAGCAATGTATTAACAGTGAGGCATCTGAGTTCCTTGAGGAAGGTTACCCTGACTGTCTTAAGTACTTGTCACTGGGATGCAAAGGAAATTTAATTTTTTTCTACATTTCTTTTGCCTGTGTTCTCTTCATCATTATCCATTCACTTAAAAACATTTGTTTTTGCTTTAAAGTTTAGTAGTTAAAAACAAGTATGAAATTACTTTGGATTATTTAATTTTTCTTGGAAATGTTTAGTATTCAAGATAATAATTTCCATCTAAAGTAGTTTTTTATATTTGACATAAACTTAACTTACTTCTAAAAGAAACGCGTGAAAAATAATAACCTAATTCTTATAAGCTCAGTTTTTTTCAGTGAGGATTTATTTATTCAAAAACACATTTTGAGGGGCACCTGGGTGGCTCAGTCGGTTGAGTGTCCAAACTCTTGATTTTTGGCTCAGGTCATGATCTCAGGGTCATGGAATTGAACCCCATATTGGGCTCTGGACTGGGCATGGAGCCTGCTTGGGATTTTCTCTCTCCCTCTCCCTCTGTCCCTCCCCCACCTCTCTCTCCCTCTTTAAAAAAACAAAAATAAAAGCAACATGTTTTGATAGTCTACTCTGTGCTCTGTTCTAAATGCTGAGGAAACAGGAATGCACAAAACAAAGTGTCTGCCTTCATGGAGCTTATATTTAAGTATGGGGAAAACAGAAAACAAACACAACCAAATACCGGGAATTGCAGACAGAAAAGTGAGATGGCAAACAGCAGCCATCCACAGCAATCAGAGGGGGCAGAAGAAAGGCTGGTGACTGGATGAGCTGGGTCTCCTTTGGGCAGTCTCTCCAGAAGGTGGGGCTCTCAACCTCCTGTCAACAGTGGGCCAGCTGTGAGCAAATCTGGGGGAGGAGCCTGCCCCACAAGACACAAGATGCCACCAGCTTCTCTAATGACACAAGATGCTGGTTCTATGGCGACAGGGCTATGCATGCCATGTACGCCTACTAGAAATCGTATTTACGTCTCCAATCTCTGAGGTCTGGGGACGCTGGTACTGATACCAACATCTTCCAGATGTTTAAGTACAGGATCTATTGGAAAACAGGAGATGTTATTTAAAAAAATGGGAAGATAAAAAAATGACAATCACAAGAGAAACAATATTAAAACACACAGAGTACATCTTCAATGCTCCAAAGGAGAATTGCTGGAACTGTTAGTGGATCTCTCCAACAAAATACAGCCATACCACAGAGATTTTGTTGGAGAAGATGAAAGAAACTATAATTGAGTAGAAAAACATAATTTACACACAGGTATGTGACCATTTAGAACCAACACGAACAACTTGCTTTGAACTTTAAACATTCCTATAACATTGATATAAACTCAGCATAATAAACTCAAGTGTGAAATTACTAGATTTGCTTGTAATGTTGGCGTCAATTCGAAAATTTGCCTCTAGCAATATTGATACTTCTGTGGCTGAGCTACTTCAAATCCAAATTCATTTGCACCAGGATCATCCCTTTCTAATATGTGTATTGAAAGTCCCCAAACAGTCTCAGGGCCTGCCTCGCTTTTGCGGATTCTAGCCAGTCTGAGGCAGGTTTCCCCAACGTGAGCAGCACATACCGGATCCAGACATGAAATGAATGTCATCAAGGCGGCCACCGACCAACCTCTCAGTGACTGAAAGGCAGCTGGGGCACTCCGGTGGGCAGAAGATTTGGACAGAGCTGTGGGTAGGGACCAGAAATACAGAGGGAGAGATGGGAACCAGAAAAAGAAACGAGAAGACATAAAAGAGGAACATTCCCAGATGGAGCCATTTTATTTCTAAACTTGAGTCAAAACAGATACACGTTTTCTACCTCCACCTTGGATTTTCATCTTATAAAATAGATTTGCTACCAAAATCCTTCATAAAATCTGCCTTCCTCTTGGCAGTGGGAAATAAGCAAAAAGTCAAAGGTTAAAAGGTCATGCATAAAATATCATAGCCACCAAGATAATTATACAATAGTCTCAAATTTTTCACAAATCAATGATAAAACATTAAGACTAATTTACACTCCACGATATTCGCGGCACTTCAAGGTTTTTTCTTCATATATTTATGTTCATATTTCACAAACAATATTACAAAAAGACAATCAACTTTTTCATAGAGTAGGAAAACAAAGCCATCACACTACAAAATCAATCTGCAGAGCATAAACTTTTTAATATAAGAACAAAAATTAAAAAAAAAGAGAATTCACCCCACACTAAAATATCTTCACCATACATTCTGTAGGCTTCCCAAAGGAGTTCTTAGCACTCAGATTTTTGGTTGGTTTAATCTCTCTTGTACCTACTGATTTTTGTGTATCCTGATTCCCAACTGTTATTATTCCAGGGAGAATTTCAAGAAAGAACTTCAAGCAAGGTCTGAGGTGGGATCCAGTACAAGTCATTAGACAAATTATTTGCACACATAAAAGCATTAATGAAACTCAAGTGTTTCGTTCAAAACGGTGGTTAACCTTTTTTCTTTCATTCTCTTTTCATCCAAGAGAACCCTTTAAAGATCTAGAATCATTTGTTGTCTATGATTACTATAGGATTTGGGTCCTAATTCTGGGGGAAAACATGCCATTTTAAGAAACTCTTTGCATGTATATTTTCCTTGCTGTCTAGGGGTAGATAGCCTCAAACTAAAGCCCAGACATTGGTCCCTTCAAATGGTATTAAAAAACCCCAGTAGTATTAAATGAGGAGAGTAGCTGTCAAAGAGTAAGAATGAAAATCCTGTTTTTTTAGAAAAACAAAATCTTTGATGACACTTGTGTCTATGTATATGAAAAAATGACCTACACAAGATCCCCAGAAAACAAAAAAACCCAAAATACTGGAGAAGAAGCCAATACAATTTGCCAGACTGACAAAATGCCTAGAATTTACAGTTGGAAGAGACCTCATAGATTAACTCAGAGTAATTCATTTGAGATAGAGAGAAAGATCACAAGTAGGCAGAGAGGCAGGCAGAGAGAGAGGGGGGAAGCAGACTCCCCGCTGAGCAGAGAGCCGTATTCATATTCGGGACTCAATCTCAGGACCCTGAGATCATGACCCAAGCGGAAGGCAGAGGCTTTAACCCACTGAGCCACCCAGGTGTTCCTTTTTTTTAAATTTTATTTTTATTTTTTTAAAGATTTTATTTATTTATACTCAAAGTAATTCAAAGTGCTGATTTTAGAGGGAAAGGAAAAAACACCCAGAGATGGTAAATGACTTATCTCAGTCCATTAGCATGTTAATCTGCATGATTATTTTTTATACACACACAGGCACACATACACGCGCACACACACATTTTGTACATAAAATGCTACTGGCTTATACAATAAATGAAAAATAAGGGCGCACATTTTCACTGATTTCAGTGCAGAAGTGGTTCGCGCCCCCCTCTCAAACGAGCAAAAAGCTTTCACTTCCTCTCCATCCTCTCCACTGATAGACGGCCCGTATCATGACCTGGCTGTCCCGTTCATTGCCCTCTGCAGCCCCCGCAAAGAGTGGGGGAGGGGCGGGGGGCGCGGGTGTGTGTGGGGGAGGGGCAGTGGTCAGAGTGGCAGGAAGGAGGGCAGAGGTACTCAACCCAGAATTGGAGCCCCTTGCTGTGCCAAAGATATTCCCACTGGCAGTGAAGGCTTTACACGAAGTTGAGCTTGAGCTATCCTAACGTCAAGACCAGGCTGGAAGATGAGAAGAGGTGAAGGCACTAGGTGCCGATGTATGCGTCAGCCAGGAGAGAATGAGCTAGTGTTCCTCTGACCACAGAGGGCAGAAAGGAGCAGTGTGTGTCTCACCGAAGTTACCGAGCTATAAACTTAGATGACTTTACCAGGTGTAGTCATAGCTCCTAATTATTTTAATTTGCGGTGGCATATAAACGTCAAAATATTTAAGCCTAATGTGTAGTAGTATTAATAGCTACTTTACCTCTTCCCATAAAATTACATGTGGATATAATTCTAAGGTAGTTTTATTTTAAAAAATCATTATTTTTAATATTCATTATAGACGTTATTCTGAAAAATTTTAAGTCTAGCTGCATATATTAACATTAAATAACTTAAAAAATAAACGAGACATCATATATACCAAAATAGCCCCATTTTAAAGCCATGTAAGTGAAAAAATTGAGTTTTCAAGAATAAACTAGACCCTCTAAAGATATTTTTCATAATTTCAATATTAAATGTATCTTCTTTTCTGACTATGCCAAATATATTACACACTGCTCTTGGTAATTTACATCAGAAGTATTCATTATGAAAATAAATAGGTTGGTTCGTTTGTCTGTTTTCACTTATTCTGTACTGGAAGATTTATCCTACATCTAAATGAATTTGCTCCCGGAAGATCTCCTCCATGGAGAGAGCATAACCAAAAAACTTAACAATGAACAAGATATTCCGTCCATGCGAGTCTATATTTTCTAATAATAGTGGTAGAAAGTAACTTTCAAGTATCATTCTAATCCAACAGGACTTAGAGATAGCTATCCCATAAAATTAATGCTCTAAAGGAAGAAAGTCATTTGAGAAACTTGTCCTTGCTAGAACACCTCTGCCGAAATTCCCATAGGAAACAAAACTTTCTATCTGTAACGAACAGAGGGCACTTGGTACCCAGCACTGACCTTTACGTGCACACAGGTAACAATGCTCTGAATTTAAAGTAAACCCTAGCAAGTTGAAGAAGAGTCCACATTTTCTTTACTCATTAAGGTCACTATGTCATCCATGGCTGGAAGAATTTCTTCTAGAAAGAATTTCTTGACAAAGACAGAACCCAAAGCTATTTCAGCTCCTCGTCCTGCTCTCTGCAGCCGTGAGTATTGGTAGTAGTTTGGCTAAAACAACAAGAACAGAGAGACTGGCCGGCTTTGAGAACCAGCCTCAGACATTTTGTACGTATATTAGTCAAACACATTTCCAGAAATTAAATTAAGGTAAGGTATGCAAGGAATAGAGATTCCATCAGTCACAAGTCACGGGGGGCAATCAGTCAACTAAAAAGTGCATCTCTTTCCAAAGCAGGTGCAGGGGGTCAAGAGGGGCTCAAGCATTCTAGAAATGTGACTCGTTCACAGGTTTTGATCCAGCCACTTGATGTAACTATTCCTAGTCCGGATTCCCACTGAGAAGTCGGTGGGCCAGCTGGTGAAAATCATGCAGCCGTGGAAACCATCCTCGAAGTGATCAAGGGTCACCTCCACACCTGCACTCTCCAGACGCTTGGCGTACATGATCCCATCATCTCTTAGGACGTCGTGCTCACACGTCAGAATATAGGTCTTCGGGAGGTGCTGCAGGACTTCCTGCTCGGCGATGAGCGGGGCTGCCCGGGCATCCAGCAGCTGAGGGATCTCCTGCACAATCCTGGCATTGCCAGTGGTCTGCACGACAGGCCTGTAGTCCTTTGTGATGGAGGCAGGCAAGAGGGACGTCCAGTTTAAACGGGCCCTCAGGGCAACAGCCTCTTCCACGTCAAGGGAAGTGTGGTTGTTGACTGTCATCGCCTGGATAAAGTCATAGTTGCCTTGGAAGTAGTCCACCCAGTACTTCACCATGACATAACGAGGCAGGATCGGCATGTTCACATTTTGCTGATAAGAGGGTGTGTTAAAATCTAAAGCTTGAAGAACTGGGTAAATTAAAGCTTGCACCTTGAGCTTGTTTTTGAGGTTGGCATCTTGAGCAAACTGGAGAAGAGGAAGCAAACACATTATTTCTTTTGGCATGGCTCCTTTTATGGAAACCACACCTTATAAAGTAGCTTGATGGCCTTACTTTGAACCAAGCAGAGGGTAAAAGTATTACATTTCTACTAGCCATGGGATTAAGTAATGTAGTTTAAAAAATAAAACTACTGCCACCCCCCCCACCCCCACCACCCCAATCAAGCTGCTGGTTATTTACTAAGAAACGTATGATGTTTGAGTGAACCCTACACATGTATGTGATCTCTTAGGTCTTTAAACCCCCACGCACACCTCACTTGTCTGTGTTCTTCGGCACTAGCACACTTTGCTGGGTATGACGGGTCGATAACCTATGAACCTTAGTTAGTTCACTATTCTCTGCAAGGCCCAAAAAAGGCAATGGCTTCCTTGAGAGAAACAAACTAGCTGACCCTTCCAGAGGAGAGGGGTAAGAAAAGCTAAAAGAACAGATGATGGGACCCCAAAGTGTTGGAGCAGGACCTCAAGATATCTCCTCTGACGAGCAGTTAGTGTTCACACTGGCTGAGAGAGAGAGAATTTAAATGGTGCTGGCGACGTGCCCTCCGTTCTCCTTAATGAGCATGCGCCGCAGAGTTGAGGTTGAAATGGGAACATGAATGCATCCCTTACCTCCGCAGATCTCAATTCGCCCACGCCCCGGCAAAACGCGAACATACTGCCGCATTTTAGACACAGTTCTAATATCTAAAATGATATATATTTTCACTTTTTTCTTTTTGAGTCTATCAACACTGATATATTTACTCAACAAGTATCTTGAACCGTTTCCACACATTACCCTCCCCTCTCAGCCCTTATTAATATTTTTTTAAAGATTTTTTCTGCTTCCTTCTTTCCTTCCTTCCTTCCTTCCTTCCTTCCTTCCTTCCTTCCTTCCTTCCTTCCTTCTCTCTCTCTTTCTTTCGTTCTTCCTTTCTTCCTTTCTTTTTCCTCTGAAAGGCAGCTAACTAGGACACTGTGTTTTATAGGCAACTAAACAATCTTCAAGATCACCTTAGCCATACGATTTTGTTTCACGTCGGAGTTTAGAACCCCATCCCCAGGGAAAATGAAACTTTTCTGTCAAAGCAAAAGGAAATGATCGGTTCATAGTACTATTAATACGTGCCAGGAATTGTATATACATCATTTCACTAGATTCTGGCAACAGCCCTGCAATCACATGGCATTATCCTCATTTTCCTGGGGTTTACCGATGTTAAGGTGCTTGCCCAAAGCCCTATGGCTCTCAAAGCAGGGGCGCTGGATTCCATCCCAGTTCTGTCTCATTGTGAAGCCGGTGAGGCTCTCCCCACTGCACCGGCACTTTCTTCTTACCACATTTGGACGCAGGTATAGCAGACGTGCCAATGCCAGAAAACAAAGTTCTTCACATAGAGCAAAGGAGAAGAAACCGAGGTACACCACAGATAAAAAGGCAGATGCTATTTGAGAATACCAAAAGAAATTTGGAGGAGAGAAGACAGAGCTGCTGTTCGAAACTTATTTAATCCATCAGAGGAAGAAAATGTACTTACCTTTGAATTTACACAGCTGCCCCAAATTCTGGGTGCTCTTAGAGCTAGGTAGTTTTCAAAGAATTTAACCAAGTAAGCTCAGATGAACTTGTAAGATAACATTTGAAGTGGCTGACCCATTTTCATTTTTTTCTTTCATATTAAAAAAAAACAAAAAACTTTGGGAAGCGCTTTGTAACTTTTCAATTTGACTCAAAAGTTCTAAGGAAGCCATCTCAGCAACTGTAATTTAAGCACAAAGACCCCCATTTGGCAAGTCTGACTTGGACAAGAAGCCGGGGATACTTGATTTCTATGCATAGCCCTGAGCAGCTAGAGAGCCCTATATAATATTTAGCCCTTCTTTCATACTGATCGTAATCGGGGCCTTTCTGAGGACTGAGAGATGACACTCTGTCATTGACCCCTCTTCATACTTCCGAAAGATTGGAGTGTTCTCCAAGTGCAGTCCTCTGAATAACTTGGCCCACTACTGACCAGCCCACCTGCTCTGTCTTGGCCACACGTGATGGAGAATGTGTGTGTCGGTCTGTGGGACGAGAGCCAGCGGTCTCCTGCCACCAGCACTGCAGGGCGATCTGTTACCTGTTGGCCCACAGCTGTGGCCAGATTCCCACCAGCACTGTCCCCAGAGATGCCGATTCTGTCTGGGTCAACCGAATACTTGTGTAAGACTTCCGGCTGCAGGAAATACTTCGTGGCACGCACAACGTCGTGAATTTGTGCAGGAAAATAAACCTTTGGAACTAGCCTGTAGCTGTGGAGACAAAAGTTGTATTCATTTAAGGACTTCAGCAAGTCTTTCTAGGCCATTTGAAGTTTAAGGGGAAAATGGTTCTTTTGACACCAGAAATAAACAAGTGGGGAATTAAAATACATATAAAGGGGCGCCTGGCTGGCTCAGTCAGTAGAACATGCGACTCTTGATCTCAGGGTTGTGAGTTTGAGCCCCATATCGGGCACAAAGCTTACTTTAAAAAATAATAATAATAAAATAAATATGAAAATGAACCATTCATTTTCTTTTCTTTTTCTTTTTTTTTTTTTTAAGATTTTATTTATTCGTTAGAGAGAGAAACAGAGACAGCACAAGCGGGGGCAGGGGAGTCGCAGAGGCAGAGGGAGAAGTAGGCTCGCCGTTGAGCAAGGAGCCCAGTGTGGGACTTGATCCCAGGACCCTGAGATCATGATCTGAGCCGAAAGCAGACGCTTAACCAACTGAGCCATGCAGGCATTCCGAACCACTCATTTTCTTACAAATCAAATACTTAGTTTAAGAATGTAATGATTTTGTATTAGCAATAGTCCTCCCCTGCCCCCCCCCCGCCCTCCTTTTCTTTATTATCAGCTGCCAAACAAAACAAACACCTAGGCCACCACCAATGGAAAAACAAAACTTCAAAGTTGAAGGTGGGTGTTATTAAGATATGGGTAGAACCATAACAGATTTTGAAATTTTATTTCTGGAAGTCAGTGTTCCAATTCACAACACCGATGAGTTAGAAGGTAACCTGACAACATTAACCATTTCATTAGTCTTATGTTTAATGACTCCATATGGTATCCTTTACGATTTACTTGAGAAATATAGTAAAACTGTACTCTGATGAAGAGTACATTAAACGCCAGGCAATGAATTCACTCCCTGGGAGGCTGGAACTGAAAGGCTAGTTGCCAGCCAGCAAAAAGGGAGCCAAGTCTGCACGATAGCCAGGATAGGCCCTCTGGGACACTGGTGAGGCTTCTCCTATCACCCCACTTTGTAATATCAGGGTCCCTTTGGGATCCTACTCTGTATACTTTGTAGGATTCCTATGCTCTTAACAGTTCCAAAGAACCTAGTTTTGTCAACACATAATATCATCTTACAAATCTGTATTTGCTGGTAGCCTTGGCCTGGAGGATCCTCTCAATCTCCTCCTTTTCTTATTAATTGTCACTCATCCTTTAAGCCTTACTCAAGGGTTTAGACTCCTCCAGGTTAGAGTTCCTTGACTAAAACTCTACTTGCTTCCGGAGCTGAGCTGGGTACCACCCTTTGAGATACTTCTATGTGCTAGGGTATATTACTGTTCTTTCTGCCTCATCTTAAAATGATTTCTTTACGTATTTCCTCTAAAGAGTGTGTCCTCCGATATCAGGACTGCGTTTTATTCATCACTGTGTTCCCAGTATCCATCAATGTGCCAGGCACATAACCATCCATCCAGTAAACCTTTTTTGAATATTAACATACCTTCCTTTTGCAGACAAAAGAAACTGAGGCACCTGCAAGTTACTTTATTTGTAAAATAAGTCAAATACAGATAAAAACAAGGTGGGATAGAAACTAATTAATTAATAATATTAAGAACTCAGGTCTTTTAATTTCCCTTTTATAATTAACATACTTATTCTCGGAAACTAATTTTCCCCCATCTAAAATCCAGCTAGTTAATTAAATATCTTGACATTCAGTACAGATACAATCAAATGGGCAAATATTTGTGAAATACTCCGAGAAGTAGTGAACATTGATCTGGTTACTCAAGAATGAGTGCCTTTTGAAAATTCTAAATATGATTTAAAAAATTCCCTTAGTGGTTGCCTTATAACAGACAAAATGATTTTTCTAACTTCTTTTTTATTTTTCCATCTGTGGATCAATTAATCATCCTAAATGTTTTTTCTCCCCTTGAATTTCATTATGTTCTACAGCGGCTGCTATACTACTATTGGTTAATGAAAGGAGTAGGATTACACCATTTTGTCCACTAGATGGCGCCATCTCATATGATTCCATTTACCCCAGTTCTAGGACAAGATCTCAATTTTTGAACTTCAGTTTTACCAAGCTGAATTTTTTTTTTAATTTTATCTATTTATTTGAGAGAGAGCAACAGAGATAGAGACAGAGATAGTGAGAAAGCAAGAAAGTAGGCGATCGGGGAGGAGAAGAAGCAGGCTCCCTACAGGGTGACCCAGGACCCGGAGATCATGACCTGAGCTGAAGGCAGACGCTTAACAGACGGAGCGATCGAGGCGCCCCCAGGCTGAAATCTTAATTCTTTCAATGAAAGAAAAACAAATGCACTTCATGACTCCAGTTGTGACAATAAAGGCTATTCTGTCTCGGCAAGATTCCATATATCATGATAAACTGTTTTCCAGGTAGCCCAGGATGTCAGAACATATTCTACCAGTACACACACATGAATTGAATCTTCGGATGTTGTTTCCCAAAAGGTCTTAGTGACTTTGAATCAAGGGAAATCGGTAATCTTAAAAAAAACCTTGCTATTGCCTCAGTCTTACCAGTCGATTAATAATTGGCTCAGATAACAAAGTAAATGAAAGACAAACAGGTCATAATAGAGTCTTCCTGGTACTCTTAAACATCTGCCTCCTAATCCTTCCTATCTTTATTTAAGCTGGAAACTTTCTCTAGTTTTATTCAAGAAGGGACACAATTTTCATAGATTGGAAAATAGAGGGAAACTATATACTTCTGAGGTCACCTAGTGTAAGATAAGCCTTCAAAGTAACTTGAAGTGGACCTAAGAAGTAGAACAAAAGTGCTGTAATATTTTTGTAGACACAGAAAACTCAGGGTCAGGAGAAAATTCATGAGTGCTAGAGCCAAAGAAAGCAAGTATAAATCTATTTATCTGAGCCTTTTGTTTAAAGATATGTTTCTGCAAAGTATGAAAAGAGGATTCTTTTTTAAATTTCAAAATGATGGATCTTGAGTTAAAGCACCTGATGAATTTGTGGCAAATACGGTCTTAATTTGCCCAACTCACTGCGGGGATAGATGACTCTGCAGAGCGGGCTTCTGCCTATCAGCTATGGCACACGCCTCCTTCTAGCAAAATTTGGTTGTGAACTCCGGAATGAAGCTTAATCAATTTAATAAATGCGTACACTCTATAAAAATTATCTAATTCCTGCTAGGTGGGGCACCCTGCCAAGTACTCTGCAGGTGTGTTTCACTCAAATCACAGGGCAAACCTGTGGGTTTAAGAATGAGAACGTGAGGCTCAAGGAGGATGCGTGACTTGTCCACTTGTAAAAGCTCTGATTGCCCCCCTCACCCCCCCGAAATTTTTTTTTATTTTATTTGAGAGAGAGGAGAGAGATCACAAGTAGGCAGAGAGGCAGGCAGTGGGGGGGAAGCAGGCTCCGTGCTGAGCAGAGAGCCTGAGATTCGGGGCTCGATCCCAGGACTCTGAGACCATGACCTGAGCCCAAGGCAGAGGCTTTAACCCACTGAGCCACCCAGGCGCCCACGCTCCTCTGAAATTCTTGAAGACCTAAGCCACAAGAGAGAAACCAAGGGATTTTTCACGTTACTAGAAGACAGAGCCTGGAAGACATTAGTTGAATATGTCTAAAAAGGAGAGATTCATTAGTCAGTGATAGGAAAGAAAATAAAACAAGCTACTTCTTAAAAGAAGCACAACATTAGCTTTCTCTAATTTTAAATTATTTGTGATGCTGGCCTTTAGGTTCGCTGAAGTCGGCTCTAAGTTTTCAGCAAATCTTTCCTTTCTTGGAGGAGAATGCTTAGGAATTTGGTCTGCCCACCTTCCAGGCCTGCCCAGGAAGGAGGGATGCATAAAGATTTCTCAGCTCAGGACTCAGAAGAAGAGCAGGAAAAGGCACAGAGAAAAAGTCACAGCTAGGTCACCATTCACTCTGTGTTTTCCTGAGTACCTTATTCGTACAACTATTTACTGAGATGCGTGTTGTGTTGGGCCTCCTAAAAGCACTGTGACTTTGTCAGCTTGCACTTGTCTAATTTTATAAATTAAAAACAACAGAAGCATAAAAATCTCATTGCTTATAACTCTGTTAGCAGCAAATGTAGGTAAGTTCTCCAGCTTCTCTTTCATCTGCTTTAGCAACATTCTTCACAGCTCTGTAAAGTTTTAAGGGCTCTGTGCATAAGACCACCTGACATTTGGTAGAATGGGACTAGATCTCCATCTACATAAAATAGAGAGTTTGAGTGTAGTAAAGATTTAATTAAAAGCAAAACACAACCTAAAAGTTTTCCATACCCCCAAAAGCAACTTAAATGCCTTGTAGAATTTAATTATAGAATTAAGTAGATTTATTAAATAGAATTTAATAAAATCCAACATGCCTACTTTGCTATTATCTTGCATTTTATCTTAAAAAAATGAAATCATCCTTTTCTCTTGTCTTATGGTTCCCGTACTGTGTCTTATTATATAAGCTACATATAAAAAGGTGCAATGTTACAGCTCAACTGCATTAAAACTTATGAAAATAGGTTTATGAATACAAAATAGAGCCTTCTTAGATTATATAAATGAGGACACATCCATGTATCTTAGGTAGTATAAGATGAACTTTTGCATTTATTTAATAAATACTTGTCCAATTAATACGTAAAAACAACACGGTGTTATAAAAGCAATTGAGCAGAGGCATGGCCCAGTTTGAGAACTTGAGACCTTTATCTACCTTAGTTGCTGGGTCTGTCCCCAGAAACGAGCATGAGCCAGCAACAAGAATGGAGGCGTGCCAGCTCCTGCTACTGGCTGCATGGGAGAGATTCCATTACTGGGGCTGACCCCAGCCCTTGCCTACCAGCTTCCTCAGGTTGTAACCCTCCCCAGGGCCACAACCCATAGGAACCTAAGGAAAGCCACCACCACCCAACTCCTGCGGGCCTCAAGGATAAGGATAATTGTCTCTAGACAGCTCCCTGCTAGGAGGTAGGATTCCAGGAGAACCAAGGGTCTATCATCCTCCTAAGGCTCTCAAGATCATCTACTTTTCCTTCTTATTTTCCTTAGTCATCACCAGAAACCTCTCCATCTGTCTTCTCTCCTGTTTCGTTCCCTTAGTGCTCTCTGCTTCCTCCAAGCCCTCTCATTACACTCATTGGACTCCCGTGACCAACTCATTTTGTCTAACTAGATTCTGCTGATTCTTAGGAGCTCACTGCAAACACTGCTTTCTTTAAGACATGAATTTTCTGACCTTTCAAACTAGGTAAGATCTTACCTATTTGATGCCTCTGTACTATTTAGCCTTCTACTTCACCTCACTTATCACAATTTAGCATTACTTGTTCATTGTTTATTTTCTCATCTAGATTGTAAACTCCACGAGGGCAGGAATTAGGTCTGTCTCACACTGTGATGTCAGCAGAATGTAACATGGTAACTGGCACGTAACAGAAATTCAATAAATATTTCTGGAATAAAAGAAAGGGGAAAGAGATGAGCAGTGAGAGGAAATAATGTTCCCAAGTTGACCTCTGAGTATACTTTCCAAGAGAAACACCAACACATGATGTTGGCTATGCCTCAACTAGAGCACAGGTTATGTGGCTCTTTGTGGGCTAGCTAGCCTCGATTCTAACCGCCTTCACTCTTGATTTCTGCAAAGAAGAGTGCTGTGAGCTCCACACATGTGTTGATAAATAAATTTGTCAGCTGGACCATTCAGTTCTATGGGCTAGAGCACTAATGCTCCAGACTTGTCTAGTGCTTTGGAGTATCTAAAGCCCCTTTAGCTCAAT
This sequence comes from Potos flavus, assembly GCA_028534135.1. Lineage (NCBI taxonomy): Eukaryota > Metazoa > Chordata > Mammalia > Carnivora > Procyonidae > Potos > Potos flavus. The sequence continues at coordinate 109,898,781 of CM052898.1, forward strand.
TATCCAGACTGACTCTCATGACAATTCTTGGCAGTCGTCAACCTAACTCAAAGTATGTTTGCTTAGCATACATGTTCTAAGTCTTGTACTGTGTGATGGGAACCGGAGGATGGAAGACAGGATTTCTCTTCCCAGTAGCTCACATTCTAGACCCACAGGAAGGACTCCTCAGCCCAGTTTGCACATGACATCAAATGATTTGCCTGAGGTGAGGCAGTCCTGGGTAACGGTAGTTGCCTACCACTGTGATATGTCCCAGTGATAAACTTAGGGATACCATGCCACAGAGATGGGGCAGAATGGAAAGTCAAGACGAAAGCCATCCCTTCCATATTTAAAAGAAATCTTCTTAAAATCATGCTATCCATCCTTACATGTTGTGTGAGAAGCCTAGACTTAAAAGAACACCTATTTTACTTGCGACAGATGCTCACAGGTGGAGTCAGGCATACAGGAAGAATTTAGACAGGTTGCCCATTGCTTACATTGAAGCCCAGGATCGTAAGGCCCGTGTGGGGAATCCCCACGGTGCCAAGTAAAGCAGGTGCAGTTTCCCTCCTGTCCTCAGGCCTGTGAGGAGCTGGAGCCACACAGGAAACCACTGGAAGGTCTTGGAGGCTGGTTCTGCAGCTCTGAGCTGTAGGACCTTGCTCCATAATGGGGCCCAACTACTTAAGCAGACCCTGCTTTCCTCCGGCCGGCTGCCCAGGCTAGATGCAAGCCTTCTATTCAAGGTTCCTGCATTACAAAACTATATCGCGGGCCCTTCAGTGATCTGGGAGGCCGGCCGAGAGGCCAGGGCCGGCCAGGAGCTGTCCGAAACTGTCCGGGAGGCAAATCTATTCAAGAGGCAGCTGCAGCACTGCCCCGTGTGACTCTAAGTCTTATGTTCAAGGGTCACCGCTGCCCAAATGACATGCGAGACCAGCCCTTCTGAGATACTGCAGAAGAAAGGATTCCCGTACGTCTCCGATCTGAAGCAGGGGCACAGAGGGGATGAGCCAGGAGCAGAAGATCACTGGGCAGAGAGGAGGCAGTGGGAAGAGGAGAGCCGGATAAGCTGGGAGCATGGACGCTCGGCATTATCAGTGTTCCTCAATACTGGCTGGATACTGGGTCAAAAAAGTATAGGGGCCCCAGGACGTGGGCTTAATGTGTCACTCTATTTATATAACTGGCTAACTCTGCGACCTTATTTCTTCCTCCAAGAGAAAAATATCAAAACATTTATCTTGAATGATTTATATGAGAATTAAGAAAGACACCTATTCATTCGTTCCATAAATATTGGTTGAATGCTCACTATCTGGCAGGGAAGTTTCCAGGTGCCAATGATTGACAATGAACAAAATGGGCCAAAATCCCCAAAATTTCTGTCTCCGTGGAACTTACTTGGTCTATTTCAACCCAGTACAATAAATACCTAATAAGTCGGAGATATGGTCTCTCAGAGGCTGAGGACAGTTTTGGAGAAAAATGAAACAGAAAAAGTGGGTTGCAATTTTAAGTAGCAGCATCAAGGAAGGTCTTGCCGGAAGGATGATATTTGAATGAGGATCTGAAGGAGGAGAGACAATGTATGTAACAGCACCCGCACAAAGCAGGCAGCAGGATTTTGTATTATTGCCATCACCACGATCGTTGTAATTCTCATTCATATTCTTCTTAATACCATTAGTAATGATGACGGCAATAACTGCATTGACTGAGATTTGTTGAACACACTCTATTTACAAGGTCTGAGTTACAGAACGGAATTCCAGGGTAATGATTTTCCAACTCTGGATTGGTTTTTAAATTTTATTTATTTTTAAAATTTTTTAAATTTTTTAAAGATTTTATTTATTTATTTGATGGAGAGAGAGAGAGAGAGACAGGGAGAGAGGGAACACAAGCAGGGGAAGCGGGAGAGGGAGAAGCAGGCTTCCACCCAAGCAGGGAGGCCGATGCGGGGCTCGATCCCAGGACCCTGGGATCATGACCTGAGCCAAAGGCAGATGCTTAACGACTGAGCCACCCAGGCACCCCGGTTTTAAAATTTTAAAAGGCAGTAAACAAAATTATTTGCTGTAGATAACTTCATATTTTTCTGTTTCAGTTAATTCCTTTTCCAGAAATTTTAAAAACTAAAAAAGATAATTCGAGGTGTTAGAAAGCCAGTTCAAGAAATTGCAAGTTGTATCAGAATCATTTTGTGTGACCTTGGGCAAACCCCTTCATCTTTTTGGACCTGTATTTTGCACTGTATTTTCCTGCTTGAAAAATAAAGTAAGTAGATGGTTATCTAAGATCACTTCCTAAAAACTAATTTTTCTATGAGTAGTATTTTTCTTTTTTTTTCTTATAGATTTTATCTATTTAGTTGAGAGAGTGCGAGAGTGCGCGCATGAGCAGGGGCAGAGGGAGAAGCAGCCTCCCCACTGAGCGGGGACCCTGACTCAGGACTTGATCCCAAGACCCCGAGATCATGACAGGAGCCGAAGGCAGATGCTTAACTGACTGAACTACCCAGGCGTCCCCTATTTTTCTTTTTGAGAGAGAGTATACACAGGGAGGTGGGGGGCGGTAGTGTAGTGCGGGGGAAGAGGGAGAGAGATCTTAAGCAGTCTCCACGCCCAGTACACTTAACCCACTGAGCCACCCAGGTGCCCCTCTATGACTAGGACTAATAACTTACTCAATGGAGACAATGACAGCATTCAGTTCTTCAGCCATTGCTGTACAGAGCTTATCGTAATACCAGATTTCTAAGAGACAAAAGAACAATCAGTATTAAACAAGTTATTTAATAATGTCCATTTTTAAATTCTGCTCATTGTGGATTGCTTTTAGACTTGGACTTAAGTTATTAATAATAAAAATAATAAAAAGCAAACGTGAACATATGTCTCATTTATAGGGTTACATATACAGATGCAAAAACTAAATCTGTTTCTGATAAAATTTAATTAGTATAAAATAATAGGAAATCCACATTAGATTACCCTTGAATGTATTTTTAACTAACTAGACATTTATTTCATAATAGACTATATGAAATACATCAAATTAATTCTGATTTTATAGCTCTTCAAGTGTATGCCTTCCCAAAAATCACAGCAAATAAACAGTTTCCTCCTTGGAACCACAAAATTTTTGTTTTAATACCTTTATTTGCTGCAATTCAATTGCATTCTTCTAATTTCAAGAACAGCATATTCTGTTTAAGCCAACACATACAAACTAGAATTTTGGGAAGTCTTAGCATTTCTTAGAAAGAGGATTGAAAGGTTTGCAGTGACAGAAACAATTTTAATAAGTACATAACCATGCGCATAGCATCTCCAGTCCGAGCTCTTCCTCTGGCAGGAGTGATCAGTCAAAATCACGTAGACATGCCAGGTGGATTTGTAAACCTTGTACTTACACTTCCTGGCCTCCAGTGGAATGTCTCACTTGGCCAGTGTCCAATACTATAGATGCAATCATTTCTGTTATTCACTTCTGTATCCTCATCCCCTAGCACACACTAGGATAACCACAAGTATAGGTTTGTACATAACCGTTCGAATATTGGAAGTCCTGAACCCCAGGAAACCCCTCGGTCCTGGACAAACCTATGTACTCCATAAACATCTGTTGAAAACATGAACCAATCTGCGAATAAAAGAATAAATAATGAATACGAAATGGGATTACTAGAAAAAGTTATACTTTTTTGGCTTTCGCCACATGAAATAAAATGCTGTTTAAAAACACAAACAAGGGGTGCGTGGGTGGCTCAGTGACTTGAGCATTGGACTTGATTTCAGCTCAGGTCTTGATCTCAGGGTGGTGAGTTCAAGCCCTGCATCAGGCTCCACGCTGGGTATAGAGTCTATATTAAAACAAAAAAAGAAACAAACAAACAAAACCCACAAACAAGCTAGAACAATTTGTCATTACCTTTATACCTAGGGGATGCCAGGGTACCTGGCTGGCTCAGTTGGAAGAGCATGTGACTCTTGATCTCGGGGTCATGAGTTCGAGCGCCCATGGAGTATACAGATTACTCAAATAAATAAAACTTAAAAAAACCCAAAAAAACAAAAACCAAAAACCATAGGGGATGCCAGTAGCCTTGGGCTGAAGATGAGAAAGTAGCTCCATGATAATTACCGGCAGAGATTAGGCCCTTACTTCCTACTTGGTATGCTTTCTGCTAGGCTGTTCCACTTGGCTGCCTGCCATTTTGAATGTGTTCTGCTCATGAAAGTGATCAAACACCAAAGAGAACGTTCTTGAATTTTGCAACATTGTTTCCTTTTAATGGTAGTATACCTTTTATGTTTTCATCTTTGGTTTCAAAATATGTGGATGAGTTAACATGGATATTCAGAAATACTGGTCCTACTTCACAGAAAAATGTCTTTAAAACACAAGTCAGCGAAAGAGCTGCAGATCATTTCCTCATATTCTGGCCCCAGTGAAACTTCAACTTATTTTGTTGCCGAAAGCTATTGTTGGCACTTCACATAAGTTAGCCTATGATTCAGGTCACAGGAAATATTTTCAAAAGAGTCTGCCCAAATTAACAAGCAATAAACAAATAGGCAAAACCTTTATGTAGGGTAATTGTATAATTAATCATCCAAGACAGGACCCTTTCGAGTGTGAAAAGGAGACCCTATGAATAATTCTGCTGGGATAATAGGAGTAACTGAGACTATTCAAGGGAACCAAATGAAACGGTCCTCCTCTCCTTACCCAATAAGGAAGTCAAACTCAATCGCACATCTCTCCCAGGGCCAACCACAGCCCCCAAAGCCCCAGAGGTGACTAGGACATACTTGCACTGGCCAAAGCCCAGCCTCCTCCGTGGATGTAGACAATGCCGCGTTTCAAAGGCTCTTCTGGCTTCGGCGAGCCCTCAAACACTCTGACTTCCACACCGTCAAAGTCAGTGTCGGTCACCTTCACCTGAGCCGATGACCATGCGCTTTTCTTGCCAAAAGAAATGATAAAATTCAGTGCGAGCAGGTGATGGCTCAGGCCCAGGGAGTGTATCAGGTTGCTCTGCGGGGTGAGGGAAGGAACACAGAGGGAGAACATGAGTCAGCTTTGTCATACTCTCACCAACTCCTGGTGTCTTAATTATTGCAAGCAATTGCCAATACTCTTTAGGACTCCCTGGCCACTTCTAATCCAATAACAAATCATATTTACTTTGTGCCTTCAGCGTTTGCAAAGTGTTTTCATACACGAGATCGTATTTTTGGGATCAGCTCCAAGAGGGACATTGGACAGGTCCCATCAGTCCCATTTTATTGAAAAGGCTTAGAAATTAAGCAAACATGAACATTGAGCTGGCTAAGTGGTAATTCTGGGACTTGTGAATTTTAGGATTTAGCCCTTTATTTCCCCTTCTCAATCAACACATCACAGTTCCAAAAATATATTAAGAATAGAGGAAGAATACTTTATTTAAGTGCAAATAAAAGATATGGAAGTTTCATATTTACTGTATTTTTTTTAATTTTTATTTTTTTAATTAACGCATAATGTATTATTTGCCCCAGGGTACATGTCTGTGAATCATCAGGCTTACACATTTCACAGCACTTACCATAGCACATACCCTCCCCAATGTCCATAACCCAGCCACCCTATCCCTACCCACCCCTATCCCCCAGCCACCCTCAGTTTGTTTCGTGAGTTTAGGAGTCTCTTATGGTTTGTCTCCTTCCTGATCTCATCTTGTTACATTTCCCTCCCCCACCCCTCACGACCCCCCACCCTGCCTCTTGAATTCTTCATATCAGAGAGATCATATGATAATTGTCTTTCTCTGATTGACTTATTTCGCTTAGCATAATACCCTCTAGGTCCACCCACGTCGTTGCAAATGGCAAGATTTCATTTTTCTTGATGGCTGCATAGTATTCCATTGTATATATATACACCACATCTTCTTTATCCATTCATTTG
>CM052898.1:109905226-109945050 GCA_028534135.1 Potos flavus
CATTAAATGTGTAGATTGCTTTAGGTAGCATAGACATTTTCACAATATTTGTTCTTCCAATCCATGAGCATGGAATGTTTTTCCATTTATTTGTGTCTTCCTCAATTTCTTTCATGAGCACTTTATAGTTTTCTGAGTACAGATTCTTTACCTCTTTGGTTAGGTTTATTCCTAGGTATCTTATGGTTTTGGGTGCAATTGTAAATGGGATCGACTCCTTAATTTCTCTTTCTTCTGTCCTGCTGTTGGTGTATAGAAATGCAACTGATTTCTGTGCATTGATTTTATATCCTGACACTTTACTGAATTCTTGGATGAGTTCTAGCAGTCTTGGGGTGTATTTTTAAAGTGTTTTGCAGCTTATCTACTTACCTACAGCATGTCTATTTTTTTGAGAGTGAGGAAAGAAATGAGTGTGTGAGAGGCCAGGAGCACAGAGAACTCTGGCCCCATCACTGAGAAGCAGAACATTTCAGACATTACCAGGAGCTTTACAGAAATGTGCAAGGAATAAACAGTCTGCCATCACTTCCCCTTTGAACCCGACGGCACTGAGCCTTGCATTAAGTGTCTGTAGGAAGTTATCTGGTTGGAGAAGGAGCAAAGAGAGAAGAGACCCAAGTCATCTACCCAGCAAAGACCCTACAGAGCATACTCCCCTCTTTCCACATCTTATACAAGGTCCTCCTGTTGAGTACACTTATAAAACTGACCTCCCTGAAAGACTTAATGGCCACATTTCAAATCCAGAGAACTGGAAGCCATCGGGCAGCCAGGAACTAGTCCAACATAAAGGCTCACAAGTGTCAAAGAGTGACTGGAAACTTTCCTGGCACAGGGGCATGAATTTAGATACTGTATCTCCTAGTGGCTCTCCAGCCTAGGGTAGAGAGTAACAGTGCCCTTCTGGAAAATATGAAACAGAACACTGATGATTAGTGAAATATGGAATGCCATCATAAGGTCAAGGAAACAATGTTACTAGTAGCAGAAATCAGGACTATAAAAAGTCTGTGATACAGTGTAATAAGGCTTCCCAGCATGGGCCTGGGGCACACTGGTGTGCCATAATTCTGATCCCCTCACCCCTGGGGAGCCAAGCTCGTGAAAGCCCCTTACCCCAGTGTCCCATAAAAAAACTATTATCGTATACATATGCCCAGCCATGAAAAGACTTGGAAAGCACTACATTATATTGGCCAGTGTTCATGAAAAACAAGAACAGGCAATTAATCTAACCATGAAGAGCTATTCCAGTAATTTCATTAATATTTGTTTATTGGCAATATAAGCAGCAAATAAATATTAATAAAATAATTCAGTTTCTATACCCATCAATTGCCCAAATTTACTGGAAAAGTTAAAACTGATAATGTGCTTGCTATGAAATAAATGTATGTGATATGAAATAAATTCACACACACACAGAATTCGAACCATTAAATGAAGGTCTTTGGCAAATTGGGAAAAGACAATCATCACTTGAGTTTCATGGTAAAATGTCAGCCTTCCTGGGGAATATTGATTTCTGCCAGGACATAGCTAAGAATCACTGCATTCACTAAGATTTCTAGCATTCACACATAAACCCTTGTCAATATCATTATCAATTAACAGAGAACACAAAGGATCCATTCCATTTCTCACAGAATAAGTAGCTTGATAGGCACGAAATAACGAATATGAACAAAGCAATCCCAGGCTTGGCTGTGTTACTTTCTGAACTATTTTTTTTTTTAAGTTAAATGAAGACTCCTGAATACTTAAGACAAAGTATATATGAGTTTCTTCGACTATAGGAAAGCTGTAAAACAGGTGAATTGTCTTTACGAGACAGATCAGAGAAGATTGTTTATTTTACAGAGAGCCCTCCTCAGGTTTCCTTTAGGTACTGCATGCTCTGAGTGCATGCAGACTTGACTCAATTTGTCCATGCCTTTCCCAAAATACCTCTGCCATGTCAGCTTACGATCATTTGCACTAACAGAAGTTCTGAACAACTACTGGCATCGCTCACAATACTGCTGGGGGAGCAGAAGGGTTGATTCAAGAAGGGACAGTTTATATAGGAAAAACAGGTAAGCAGATAGGAGTTAAGATAGGGTTGAACAGGTGCTAAAATAAAGTCGAGCTCATGTTTGGAACCGCACTGATAAATTAGAGAATGAAAAATAGTTGTCCTCCAGAAAATACCAAGATTATTTCAAAAATTGAAAACAGAGACACTCCAACAGTAATCTGTCACCAACCACTCTTACTATTACTATTGCTAATAACAGTCCTCACTGTCTGAGCACCTACAGGGCTAGGGTAGGGTAGTCCTATTCAGTATGGGATGACATTCGCATGTCTATGTGATATCATGTGGCATGATAAAATTGTAAATATTACCTAACTTTTTTCTCCAATATCCAGCTCTTCTCTCCAATATTAGCTCTTTTCGCTGCTCCCCTCCCCTCCCAATCTTTCTGTAGTTGTTACTTCAGGGAAAGGGTATGAGAACAAATAGCAAAGAAGCAGGAGTGACTTTATACTTTTGATTTTCAAAGCCTATATCCTTTGGAGAATGAAAAAATAGACATTGACTTAGAAGATCACATGATGAATAAGAAGACTCCTAGAATAGAAAATGATTCTCCAAACTAAGTAGTGGGAGAGGGAAGGACAAAGGGTTGGAGATGAAGTGAGGAATGTATGGATTGATATCTGAAATCCGATCAGAAGAGACTCCTGAGACACAGCATCTCCCAGAGTCTGTGGAATCTGAGAGCAGTGGATATATGCCCCATGCCCAGACAGAACCTTGGAAGGAGGCAAGACTCTAGGGAAGAGTGGCTGGAAGGTATGTCTAAGACGATGGTGCCTCAAATGGCCTCAGACAGTTCCTCAGTCTTCTGCTAGTGCAGGAGCAGCTGAATGATTCCATATTCCAATAAAGGCATACAAGTGGCAAGGGCTGCATGAGTGTCTTGTGGATGGACTTGAGACCACCTTTCCATTAGCCATGGCCCATTATATGCTCTCAAGAGTCCAGTGAGAATAGAGGAGAGCACTAATGAACCTGAAGGGTTCTTATAAATTAGAACAAAGGATACTCCAGGGCAACACATGGGACTCAAACACCAAAGACTGCGTGGAACAATGATGTGAGCCAAGGATGAGTACCCAGATGGCCTCCCCCATTCATTATGCCTCAACATTTTATAAGACCCTCTGAAACCTAAAAGTAAAAAGCAATTAGAGGGAATACCTAAATTTATGGGACTGAAGTTCTACCTCAAAAAGGTAAACTCAAAATACAGATGAAGTTTTGTTTCTTGCACCCTTGAGTTTGTGAAGTGGGATTCAGATCCAGCCCCCCAAAGCACTCTTGAGTTAACAAAGTTTCCTGAAATCTCCTTAGAAGTAGCATATTTCAATTGCTATGACCAGTTGAAATACTCTAGGGCAGTGGTATAGGTCTTAAAACTTGCCCCCATAACCATTCCAGGATCTAGGGGAGAAATTCTATCTGAGGACATGGAAGACATGAGGGTACTCATTACACCACCATGGAACCAGACACAACAAAAAAGGTGGGCCACTAGCTCCCTACCCAGGCATGATGGCCGAAGATCAAAGGACAAGCAACTATCAAGGGAAGCAGAGCAGAAGATGTACTCTTTGTTTATCAATATACAAGTTAGTTGTTATGTTTGTGGATGGGATTGTTTTCTGTTAACTCACTCAACATGTAAATTATAAAGTTAGGGAAGCTTAAGGGGGAGAAAGACAATCTTCAGGAGCTTAGGGAAATAGACAAAAACCAAGAGCTGTAAATGAATAGCTAATGTCAGTTAGCTAAGCAATACAAGCAGTAAGGGAGATAGATAAAAGGCTGCATGAGCTCAGAGAAGGAAGGAAATACTTCTGTTTTGTTCTTCTTGGGATGAAATCCAGTACGGCTTCTAGCCTAAATTGTGGCTTAATGGGAGATAAGCACGGGGAGCAAAGAAAAGGGTTGGAAACCAAGATGTAAAAGTGTTGGGCAAGTGCTATAATTCAGAGACCCACGGGAAGATCGGGTACATAAGGGAAGTAAAGGCAGGGGAGGGTGGAAATAAAAGGCTCAACCTAAGAGTCACATAGAGCGCCAAAGTCAACGGCACAGACTCCAGCCCTAGAGTGCCTGAGTGAAAAGCCCAGCTCCCTCACTTACCAGGAGTGGGATCTTGGGCAAATTACTAAACCTCTCTATGTCTCGATTTCTCATCCATAAAACAGAAATAGTAATACTAACTACTTCAAAAGATTGTTGTGAAGCTTAAAAAAGGTAAAAATACCTAGAACAGTACCTGGCATGTACTAAACCTTATATGAGTTGGTGGTGGTGGTGGTTGTTATTATTATTATTATATCCCTGATCCAGGAGATCATTTGCAGGAAGAAATGTGAACCCAGGGACAGATAGTCCAGTGTTTCTAGGGAAGCTGAGACTATCATCTTTCCCATTATGTACATTTGTTTTTAGGACCATGCTGATCACCAAGTTCTGAACTTATTATGGGTTAAACAGATGGAAAATGATTATCTGTAAAAGGTTCATTTGAGGGCGCCTGCATGGCTCAGGTGGTTAAGCATCTGCCTTCAGCTCAGGTCATGATCTGGGGGTCCTGAGATCGAGCCCCATGTCATTGGGCTCCCTGTTCAGCAGGGAGTCTGCTTCTCATTCTCCCTCTGCCCTTCCCCCTGCTCATGCTCACAAGCATGTGAGCTCTCTCCCTCTCAAATAAATAAATAAAAACTTTAAAATAAAAAAAGTTCATTTGTATGCTCATGTCAAAGGGGGAGGGCGAGGCTGGGGAAAAGCCATAGTACATGGATACCCCCGATGCATCAATAACTTAGCCTGTGGTCAACTTCAACATGAACCAACCACATTAAATACTTAAAATAGCTATTGTAACTCACTACCTGCTTCATTTCCCATATTCAAAGGTTTAAATTCTGTTAGTTGTTCTCCAACTTTACCAGTGATGGCCATTTTATCCTGTCAAACGGCTTTTAAATTCTCCTATCTGGATTCTGGTCTATTTCCCACCTATTACAGGAAAAAAAAATTCATGGAATATGAATGTGGCCATGAAAATTATGGTCATATATTTCAAATACTGTAAAGTTTGAGCAGATTTTTAAATGCAGATTTTTTTTATCGCCACATAAATTATATGACTCACACTTAAGCCCACCATAGAGATCACATGTGATTTGCTAATGCAGAAATTTTGTTCTACAAAAGCCCACAATGTCCGGGGCAAGAAACTACCAAAGGTCAGATAACTATAATTCAACAATATTAATAGGCACCTACTCTATGTAAAGACTCTGCTACATGTTATAAGAATGCAAAGGTGGGTAAAAGATGGACTGAGAACTTAAGTGGTCAAGAATTTAAATGTTGTCTGATTCCCTCCCTTTCCCCAAATTTCCATCTCTCCTTAAGTTTTCACAGTCTCTGCACTTTCTCTGAGACTTTAACTTCTAAGGAAAATCTTCTGATTTTAAAGCTTTGATTCTGTAGGCCAAACCTGGCCTGAGGATCACCATTTGCAAGTTCTGATGTAGAGGTAATCCAGTCTGATTAAAGGTATAGCTGGAAAGACAGTGGCAGATTCATGCTCTTAGGCATAGGCCCTAGTTGTCAATGGTGAAACAGCAAATATTTTGGACACTTTTTTTTTTTTTTAAATGGGACTACACTTTGGGAAGAATTTCAGCTATGGTATATACAACAGGTTGGTGAGAGAAGAGATTGGAGGCAGGGGTAACCAGCTGTAAGAATCTGGCAATTGCCCAGAGAAGAGGAAAATGTCTGCCCCAGGAGAATACAGAGGAAGCAAACAAAAGAGATCGCTGGGGCAGAGTTGATGGGCCCTGGCACCTGTTCAGAGAATGAGGGACTGGGATCAGGTGGGCAGGCCGGTGGGATACACAGAGAAAGAATACAAAGATACTGGAAGGTCTTCACTTGGGATGTGAGAAACAGACAATATGGGCAGAAGAACAGTCAGGGAAGGTAAGATAAGTTGCATTTCAGAATTATTCCATTTAAAGCCAATGGAACATCTGGGTAGATGGGTCAAAAAATGCAGACAGCCAATGTATAGTCAAGAGATCCGAGGAGGTCAGGCCTGGAGGAAGAAGTCAAGAGTTACTGTTAATAACTCAAGCATCATACAAACACGGGAACATCCTAGATGTTCACAAAAGATGATTATGATATTATGTAGAAACTTCAAGATTAGAGATATGGTACCTTAAAGTACAAAGTTACGTGACCCAGCCGAGAAGAGAAGAGACAGAGGCTGTCCAAAGAGGCGGCCTGCACACAGTTATCGGCTGAGTGTAAGTGAGTGTTAATGAATGCTCAGTTGGCTAGAGCTCAAGAGGAGGGTGGGAAAAGGTACGCAGATATCTGTGGTTGTGGGGCAGGTGTTCCACACTTCAGTCTTCTGCCCACAACCCACACTTTGCTTCACTGATACTTACCATCACTTTCCTCCAACAGGGATGGAAAGGCATCAAAGTCTTCCTTCTTATTCCCACCCAGATTACACGGATAAAAATAATTCCTTCACTTGCTGAGGACTGGATCTCCATTTCTGATGAAAGGACAGGGCTGAGCACTATTTAGCACTAATAGTCTGAGCACTATTTCAGGAAGGCTTTAGGCCACATAGTAAATTCCACCAGAGAGGGAAAGTCAATTTGCTTAGGGAAAGCAGAAATTGTAAAGTTGAATAAAATAAAAACTGAAACCTTGGGAACACCATCACTTCAAGCAGACAGTAGGGAGAAGAGAAAGAACTGATCTTTAGAAGATTATTCCACCCTGCCTCCCCCCAAGAAAGAGGAAGAATTAATTATTATCATAGCAAGAGAAACAAGAGACTGGAGAAGTCAAGAGGGAAGAGAGTTTCAAGAAAGAGCAAGTTGTTAAACACCCACAGAGAGGCCAAGTAGGTCATGGGTATTGGCAGTGTGGTCATGGGATTATTGGTGAACCTAGTAAGGCCAGTTTAGTCAGAGAGTTGGGACTGGGAGCCAGACTGTAAAGGTTTGCAAAGTGAGTGCGAGTGCAGAAACAGAGATAGTGAAGGTGGGGGACTAATCTCTTTCCCTGAAGAGATTAGGAAAGCTGTAGGGTAACAGGCTGAGGGAGAGTAAAGGAAACCTATTTTGTTTTGCTTTAGATGAGAGAGACCTGAGCCTGGTTGTAGGGAAAGAGCCTGTGAACAAGGGGAGACAAAAGTTACACAGGAGGAAAAAAAATGACAAGTGAATTGAGACCCTGGAGGAAGAAGAAAGGATCTGGGAGAGAGATGGAAGGGTTGGCCTTGAGGGAGGCCATGGTAGGTGAGCTTGCTGTAGGCAGGGAAGGAAGCTGAGATGAATATCTAGAAGTTGACTTCTGTTGAGACCAGTTCTGTCTTTACCCTAAAGAAGACAGTGGCTTTTCAAAGACTGCTTGCTCTCTTTGAAGGCAACTCATTACAACTTGGCTCCCGGCCCCATACCTCTGACAAAACCGGCCTTATTAGGTTCACCAATGACCCCACGGCCCCCACTACCCACACCAATGACCTACTTGGCTTCTCTGTAGACATTTAACAATAATTTGCTCTTTCTTGAAACTCTCTCCCCCTTTAACTTCTCCAGTATCTTACCTCTTTTGCCATACTAATAATTAACTCCTTTGGGGTGGTTCTTTTATTGATTATTTCTTCCTATCCTGTCAGCTGGTCCTTTAAATGATGGTGTTCCCCAAGGTTCTATTTTTATTATATTCAGCTTTGCAACTCCTGCTTTCCTTAAGCAAGTCAATGTACTATTATGGCTCAATGCCCAGCAGATGGGAAGTGCTTACCAGCAGCTTATTAAATTAGATGTCTCTGACCTCTATCCATATGCTAATGACTTCTAAATTTTTATCTCCAGTCCCTGATCTACCATTCTTAAGCTTCAGATCTGTATTTCCAACCATCTCCAGGATCTAGCCTATAAACTCTTCCAAATTAACATGTTCTACTCTTCCTTCACCTCCGACTCAGCAACCCCATTAAACTCTCACTTAATAATTTAACCATAAATCTAGCTTCCAAGCTAGAAACCTTCATATTTTCTTCTGCTTCTCCCTTCTCTGTGATATCCAATCATCAATTCACGTCAATTCCATCTGCCAACATTTTCTGAGTCTTGTTCCACCTCCAGTCTCTACCCCAACTCACACTGGTTTCTTGATTAGATGCTCCTTATTTCCTGTATTTGCCTACTAACTTGAATTCTAGAGAACTCTTTTTCTATTACCTGCTGCATACTGCTGTTAGAGTGCTGACCTTGAAAAGTCAATTACATTACCTGGCTGTTTAAAAAATGTCCATTGACTTCTAGGTTCCTACAGAGAAAAATCTGAACTCGGCATGTTCTGATCCCACTCTACGCGCCAACCCCATTTCTCACCACCCCACCCCTTGTACTTTCCAGTTCTCTAGAATCAAGCATATTCAGGCTTAACTTGCATAACTTTTTCTCTTTGTCCGCTACTCTCTTAGGCAATGCGCTTCAGTGATGTGCTGTAACTAGCTTTACTTTACAAGTCAGTTGACATCAGGTCAGTAGCTTGAAATTGGCCGTGATGGGAATATTTACATAATAGAAATCAAAAATTGCTATGAATCAGGGTTTCCCCACTTCCTGCCCCTCCCATCTCCACTGCCTCTACTTCACCCCTCCCCTTTTTCTATTCATTCACAGCATAGCAGTGTTTAATGGTGTGTACTATGAGGTCAGTTGGCCAAGGTTCAATCCTGTTTCTGATACGTTCTAGTTGGGTGATTCTGAGCAATTCACCAAACCTCTGTCTGCCTCAGTTTCTTTACCTATAAAATTGGAGAGATCATAGTATCTACTTTATAGTGCTTCCTCAAGGATACCTGTCATAAAATTCAGAATATAAGTGCTCATAATGTTGCCTTTTTTTATTTGCTTATGTCAGGCCTTCATAGCATTTTAGCCTGTCATATAGTGTAGTCTTGCTACATTAGCTTGGAAGAGCTGGGTGAAATCACTAGCTGCATATTCCTAAACTGGGTGATTGAGAAGGATCCAAAGTAGCAGAGCTCTTTAACTGATGTAAACTGCATCTTCAAGACTTCCTCAGAAGAAAAGGCTGTGAAGAATCAGTTTTCATTATCCCTGCCTTGAAATATCTTTGAACAAGGGCAGAAAGGGTTAAGGAAAAATGATTGAGAAGAAAGAGCACAGACTTTGCAGAGAGACAGGTTCTGGCTCTACCATTTATTAACTATATGACCTGGGCAAGCTTCCTAAGTTCTCTGGGCCTCGGTTACGAGATAAAAGAGGGAAAAACCTGGATGTGAGGAGTAAGTCCACATTACTCATTGTTTGTCCCCTCTCTCCCGAGGTCCTGAATTGGCAGAAGCCTTGCTCAGGACTTTGGCAGATCCCCATCTGGTTAGGGACCCTTCCTATACCCGTCCTTCCTCTCTTATTTCTTTTACTCAGTATTATTTTTATTAAAAAAAAAAAGTCTTTCGTCTCACACTCTGAGAGTAGGCACGGACCAAAAGAGTTCGGATTGGGGCACAGCTGCACTCTCTCCATACGGCAAAGCACTGGAGAGAATTATGATGCCAACTTGGGAAACACAAATATAATTATGTAACGGTAGGATTCGCTGATGAGATTGCTCTATGACGAAATTTCAAATTGGTTTAGCCTCGTATTAAGGATTTCATTATAAGCTACAAAGCAAACCTGAGGAGAATCTCACTAACATTCCATTAGGAAGGTAACCTAGAGCTGCGGGATCTGACACCTTAACCCTTCCACCTAAAAACCTTCACTTTGTTCTTTCACTCCCGGGGTTGCAATTCAATCCGGGGGAGCACAAAAGGGACCGGCTCGTCTCTCTCCAGTTGCTAAAACTTCTGGTTTATTTCTTACTATGACCCAGAAGACGAATAGTTCTACGTTGCCAACCTGATTGCCTAGCTCCGAAAGCCTCCTATATCCCATCAGGGTACATCAAGGTGAGTAACAGCCCAGATGTACTGATATCTGCTCTCTGCCAGTCACTGTTCCCAGTGTTGGGGGAGTCTCAGACCCAGTGCGGTCCAGGGAATCACCCAAGGTCACACAGGCAAGAAGTGGCGGGCTGGATTTGAACCAAACATTCCGGATCCAGAACCCTTAACCATCACCCTCAACTGACACTCAAGAATCAATGTAGTTTCGAACGTATATCAGAAAACTGTAATTAAAAGTTATTAAAAAATTACTTTGCGTTCTTTCTTATTCACATTTCTGTTATCTATAATAGTAATAACTAATTGTGAGCTCCTTGGGACAGACAAGGTCTGAGTATTGGGGATCAAATTTTTTTGCCAGTGCCCCATGTACAGCTGGTCATAAACAAATGTCCTTCATGAGGCTCCTCAAGCTGCTAAAAGCCTCCCTTGACTGCCAGGACAAGAAGCATTTGTTTCATTTGAGTGTTCCAAATAGCAGCTGACTAAAGACAGCACAAAAGAATGAAACTTCACAACGAAACCTCCCAAACTCCCTTCTGCAATATGACAATTCAGAGCTGGCCCACTCATGCCTCCCGCCTGACTTCACAAGTGTGTTAGTGACACAGGATAACCCACTAGTTGGGGTAATCTTCTGCTTTAGGTAAAGTGAGGGAAGCAGCAAATTAGGTGTGACCTTTGAAAACTGTTTCTTAAATGGCATATAAATCTGAAAGATACAAAGCAAACGATTTTTATGGATATCTACAGATGTCTGAAGGGCCAGATTCAGATAATGATTATAATAAATTAAGACCCCTTTGTGTACATGCAGAATGTGATTATAATAAATTAATGCATACTATATAAACCATGTAATAAATAATAAAAATCATAATACTCTTTTGTACAGTGCTTTGCAGTTTATGACCACTTGAACTTTCACCAGTTTGAATTTCACAAGGACCTGTGAAATACGAAGAGCAGGGTATTACACACATTTTATGCTCATTTGCGGCTTAAAGAAGTTTAATGCCTTGCCCAGGATCATAAAGCTCAAAGTGATAAAGCAAGTACTGGAACCCGAAAGCCCAAATGACTGACCCGTCATGCTCAATGATAATACTCAGAGCTCAAATGAAAATCACTAACCATACCATCATTTAAAGCCAAATCTCTCCCATCACACAGGTTTTGAACACCTAAGAGTGAAAGGTTTAAAATCAAGGTGGGGAAGGGAAGTAGGTCATGAAATGTATCTTAAACTCCACTCTGCTAGAGACTATTTGCCAGCAATCTGCTAGGCCGGTTAGCAGGACCTGTTTGCCAACCTAAACGGTACCTAAGAAAACTAACAGAACAAAAGCTTTATAGCAACCGGAATTTCTATAGCCAGCAGTTTCAAGTTAATGTAGCTCAGTCATTCCTTGGCCCATCAGTCCCGGAGGCTCAAGGAGGAAGGCACAGGCCATTGGGATGGAATGGAGGTTTTTACCTGTGCCCCAGGAGAGGTTTCTCATTTTAACAGACTCAGGAAATAGAAAAAATTTACTCCTTACAAACATTTAGTCAAGATCCACTATTACAACAAACAAATCTAATGTGTTTACTATCTAAAATATAAAGTTTATTTTTGAAAAGATTTTATTTTGTTTTTGGGGGGGCATGACTGGGGGAGAGGGGAGGGCGGAAGAAGCAGACTCCCTGCTGAGCAGGGAGCCCTATGCAGGACTCTGGGATTATGACCTGAGATGAAGGCAGATGCTCAAACAACTGGGCCATCCAGACGCCCCTAAAATATTAAGTTTAAATAAAAGTATCTATACACCAGGTAACTGTATTGCCTTCCTGAGGTGATTTTCCATGTTAGACATCCCACTACAAGGAAAAGGGTATGGATCTATTTTTCACCCACTTGTTCAATAAACATTTGAATGTTTATTGTATACAAGACACCAAGACTAGTAGGGAGATAAGGGGAAATACAAACATAGCCTCCAATCTTAAGAAGCTGACACTGTGTAACACATTGTGTGACACAATGCAATACTGTGATAAGTACCAGGGATACATACACGGAGAAAGAAATAACAATTTCTACCCAGAGGAGACTGCAATGTGTCCACAGCATTGGTGACATTTGAGCTGTGTCTCTAAGAACAAATAACAATTTGCCAGGAGAAAAGGGGGAGAAGGACATTCCACACAGTCGAATAATATGGTAACACACAAAGGTACGGAAAAGCAAGGCTTATTGGAAAGTTGGGAGGGACTACTGTTCTGTGGCCCTAGGGAGAATAGGGTTGGCACCGTATTTTAATATATTAAAAGAGCCTTCATTTGATGATTTTGCATCTGCTCTTTATGATACTTTTTAAGAACATCTGTTCCCCCCACTCCCCCAATCCTATCCCCAGGACAAAACCCAGGGAAGCCAAAGCATGGCTCCACTAAAAGAGAGAGCTCCCAACTGAAGAGACAAAACAAGGCTGGCTCGCCAATAGATTAGCAAATCATTAATTCTAAAAATCCACCTGTTTTTAAGAGGTTATTAAGATCTAGTTTTATCTCTTATCTCTCTGTTAATCATACAAGTTGTCTAATCCAAGGCTAATCAAAGGGTAGCCCATGGACTAGCAGGACGTGAATGCAAATTCTTGTGCCCCGACTCTACCTATTAAATTAGTATCTCTGAGGGTGGGACTTAGGAATCTCTCCAGGCGGTTTTTTTCCACCTTAAGTTGAGAAATACTGGTCTAGTTCAAAGTGTAAAACAAATTTTGCTTCTTTGTTTCTTATACCAGCTCTACACCGGAAGAGGGGCTTGAACCCACAACCCTGAAATCAAGAGTCACGTGCTCTACGGACTGAGCCAGCCAGGTGCCCCTTTAGCCAGGTGCCCCTAGACATGTGTTACTGATTTTCTTTGCGACAGTAATGGGTGAACGGGTTTGGGACCATGTTGCTAAGAGCAGGGCTTGCAACGTAAGGCACCGTAGGAGGTCTGAAGGAACTGCTGGCCTCCCTCTGGATTGAACGGTCCCTTCCCTGAATTCCTATTTATCCTTCCGGACACCTCCTCTGTGAAGTCCCCCAGCCCCCAGCGGCCCCTGCTCCGCAGAGAACAGTGCTGCTCTGCCAGGCTCAGTGTGCGCCGACGTGGCTTGAGCGCGTCTCCGCCGCCGCACCTCTCCGTTCTCCGCTCGAGGTTTCGTCTGTGTCTGTCTCCCCCGCGAACTCTGAAAGCAGAAACGCGGTTGTGGCCATCTGGGTGCACCAGCCCCGAGGCGGACGTGCAGCCGCGGCGCGGGAGTGAACGGCTGCGGAGAGGGCGTCAGGTCGCCTGAAAGCCGCCGGGGACAGGGGACATGGGAGGCGTCTCCTTCCCGGCCTCTCTCGCAGCGCGGGTTTGGTGCAGGCGCTGAGTCACTGGCCCGCCGCGCCCAGCTCCTCCCTCCCGCTCCGCGGGCCCTTCGCCCTTCCCCTGTAGCTGGGCGGCCCGCGCCTCCCTTCACCTTTCACACTTGTCCTCCAACAACGCAGACCCAGGAAGCTGGGAGCTCTGGAGCCCCGCCAGGCGGCCTCGAAGGTCAGGCGGACATGGGGAGCGAGGAGTGGAGACTGACGGCACGCTGGGCACTTGGCAGAGGAGCCCAGGCCCGGGCAGAGAGCGCACCAAAGCCTCAAAATGCCTTTCCTGAGAGCCCGCCTCGCTCTGGAAAAGGCCTAGTCCTTGCCTTCAGCTGCAGGAGCGGCGTGATCAGGTAGAGGCCAAATGTTCTAATTGCGGACTCTGGTAAAGAAGTACGATGACATCTCTAAGATCCTACTTGTCAAAATCCATGAGCTCACCAAGGATGGAGGGATACTGGTGGACCCTACAGGCTGAGGACCTGACAAAGTGGGAGCAGGAGGATGAAGAGGAAGAAAAGGAAGAAGATGAGGTCCAGTCTAATGAGGAAGATCCCCACTCTGCAGTGTCTCAAGACTTCGAGAAATAAGAGGGGTCAGAAATTGAAAAGGAGAAATAAAATGGGAAAAAAAAACCTCTAAAATATTTTAAAATATTTAAAAATAGACAATATAATAATGTGATATAAACAATAAATATAATAGCAAAATAACAATGTCAACCTATTCTGCCATTGCTAAATTATATTAACTGGAAGGAATCAGATCCTGGCCAGCCCTTTAGCTTCAAATTTGATTTTCATTTTTAACACAATATATCCAAAGGTGCTGGAGAAGAGGAGTTAAACTTGAGACTATTTTTTTTTCACGATTTCTTCTATGAGGATTGAAAACTGGGGCTTTTAGCGGCTCCGCGGTGGCTCAGTAGGTTAGGTCTGCCTTCCACTTGGGTCATGGTCCTGGGGTCCATGGGTCAGGCTAGCGCAGTCCCCACATGGGGGTCCCCGCTCCATGGGTCTGCTTCTCTCTCTCCCCCTCCCTCCGCTTGTGCTCTCTCTCACTCTCTTTCTCAAATAATTAAACTCTTTTAAAAAAAAGAAGAAAATTGGGGCTTATAAAAGTTGTCAAGTAGGTATGCAGTGAAGAATTTTATTTTTAAACCCTTTCACTGTGCTATCACACTACACATGGAACACGCAAGCCCAAACTCGAAATTTCCTCAACGCTTAATTTTTCAACTCCTTTAGTCCTGAAATGTCCTAGTGTAGAAAAAGCATAACTCAAGAAAATTGCTATTTTTTGTAACCCAGAGACCATCACCTTTATACTTCAGAAGAGAGGAGGCCTGTGTTGGCGATCAGTACACTACTGTTTGTTTTTTTTCTTTAAGATTTTATTTGTTTATTTGACAGAAAGAGAGATCACAAGTAGGCAGAGAGGCAGGCAGAGAGAGAGGGAGAAGCCTGATGCAGGGCTCGATCCCAGGACCCTGAGATCATGACCTGAGCCAAAGACAGAGGCTTTAACCCACTGAGCCAGTCAGGTGCCCCAAGACACTACTGTTAATGAGGCCAGGAAAACCACCAGTCCAGGAGTGTGCCCCGGCCTCCAGCTCAGGAGTAGACTAGGTTTAAGCGTGCTTGCATTAGTGATGCCTTCATCATTTTCCTACGTAAATATAAAATGGTGCGTAATCAAATTTTGCTTGAGGATAGACTGGCATATAGCAGCTAAGGATTTTCAGGAAGAACATACTTAATTTAAAGACCATTAGTTTCTTTGTGGGTTTTGAATTGTATGTGACCCAGCAATTTATAAAGAAACATAAGTATAAGGTTATTTACCACTGTGATGTTAATAAAATTTAGTATTATCAAACATTTTCTTCCTCTCATGTAGTATATTAGATAAATAAGGTGACTAGGCATATTTTCTTACTGGTAAAACTTTGCTGAAAGTTGTCATTTTATCATTCTTTTATAACTTAAAATGAATAGAATCATTAGATAAAAAATGAATGAGGGAGTTAATGTTTGCATAGGTAACAGTTCTTTGTTGGAAGCTAGGTACACATCCACACAGGTCATAAAGATAATAATGATGCATTTGTTCACTGTTTCATCCTTAGCACTTAGTACCCTGCCTGGCATATAGTATGTGTCCAACAAACACTTGTGGAATGAATGAGTGTCCAAAATCACACTTAAAAGTATACATTTAACACTTCAAAAATGAATATTATGGTGCTTCCCATACATCTGAAATTATTTACTGAGACATACATTACTGTGTCTCATAATCTTAAGATTATTAAAACTAATTTTACCTTGGCAAATACCCAAGAAAATCAAATCAAGAAAATATCACAAGACTACAAACAAAATTGGAAACAGTTCATCATAGTGCAATTATCCAGGTATGCTATTAACCAAAAAACCTATACATCTGGGAAAGCTAATCAAATAAATCAACTTCTTAGAGCAGTGAATGGTAACTCAATCCAGTTCAGATGTGTGGTGGGTTTCAGTGGGAAATTAAGCCATGTTAACATAAGAAGCCAGCCAAACAAATACCTTTAAGTCTATGTGCAATACTATAGAGAAACCCCAGTAGTTGGAACTCACAGTTTCACAGAGCACCATTAAAGACTTAGCGTCTAAGAGCTTGTAACGTACCTCTCTTGACCTAATTCTCTCTAATCTAGGTCTTAGCCCTTCTTTGCTTATACATCTTTCCTCACCAAATCCCCTTCTGAAAGACTCAATCCTTACTAACGTAAATGAGATGCAAATAAAAGTATAATTTTAAAACATAAAGCGCCTACCTATATAGTCTGTCTTCTTTGAACATTGAGGAAACTGATGCCCAGAGAGGTGAGTTGACAAAACTCCAAATCATCCAGCTACTGACATGTTTGAACTGACATGTTTGAACTAGGTCAGTGGATCTGGCTACAGGTTTTTGTTTTTGTTTTTTTTTACTACATCTCTATCAAAGAAAGTTCCAATTCACCTCAGAAAGTTTCCGAGACACTAACTTCTCTCTTTCCCTTCACAGAAAAATTGTTTAACTCTAGACTTATTTTTGTTGCTTTAATTCCACCCTCCCCACCTTACTGTTCCATCTGCCTCCCAGATCAAGAGCCGGAGCATTCATGTTTCACCAGCATCTTTCTAAGTCCTCACGATCTGCAATCTTTTTAGCAGTGGTCCATGACCTGATCCTGAGCTCTCTTTGACATCTCTGGCTTACATACTTAGAATGTTAGAGCTGAAAGGAAAGCTCAAAGTGCCTTCTCCCAAGCTGAGTTCTATAAAACAGCACCTTGAGGAGATAATTTTGCACAGAGAACAGAGAAAGAGGGATTCTGTGGTACTGTGATTAAATAACCTGGGGAAATACTACATATTTCCCAACTCAGAGAGTCCCAACGTACAGCGTTTTTTAAGACACTGACAAGTCTCTGACGTAAAAGAGAAATTTATTGAATTCTGCTTACTCTTTAACCTCTTCATACCTATTAACTCCCCTTAAAACTTGTTTGGGACTGCCTTACCTGGTCCAGCCCTGCTGTTTTAGAAATCAAAACTTCAACTGAACTTGAATGATTTACTGAACTCTCCCTCTATCTGGGGGCCAGAACCAGGGCCCCAATCCAGCTCTGAGTCCCAGGCAGGGCCTACTCTCTAAGTGTTTTTCTAAGTATTGTCTCTCCTCTGCTGGATCCAGTTCTTTCTGGTCTTCAGCATGTCTAGTGTCCAGCCCTTTGCTGGGGATAGACTACAAATGTTCACATAGTGTTCCAATGGGGGAAGGTGAGAAGGGTGGATGTTTGATCTTATTTCAGCTTGATCCTACATCTAATTAGAACATTGGACTGTGCTGGGTTTCCTCAGTTAGCCAACTCCTCTGCAACACTAAACATTGTAGAAGTCTTAAACTCATGTCTTCAGGGGCCAGAGCAGCAAATGCAAATGAGTAAAATAGGTTATAAGGCATCAGAGAATGGGAGGCTTGTGGCAAACTGGAAAAACAAGGCCCGGAATAGGGACGAAGCTGCTGCACTCCCTAGGTGATTGTGTGATATGGAAATTCTGGCCTACTGTCGCCAGATGATCTGATTTTTTCAAGAGAAGCAGGAAGACCGATTGTTATGTGAAATATTCCGAATTTTAGGTGTTGGCAATGACTTCAAAAATGTTTAAAACACAGGGGCGCCTGGCTGGCTCCCTTGGTAGAGCATGCAACTCTTCAACTCAGGGTTGTGAGTTCAAGCCCCCTGTTGGGTAAAGAGATGACTTAAATAAATAAACTCAAAAAAATAAAAAATTTTAATATACCATGTGAACCAAAAATAATATATTGCAGGTCAGTCTGTGACTCTCAAGTTGGTGGTCTGAAAGTCAGAACACATTTTTTCATACAAACAATATGCCTAATTGACAGTATTCTAACTCTAAACCTGGATAACAATAAATAAAACCAAGACATAAAAATTAGAAATATTTGATGGTGGGTTTTGTTTATTTGGCATTTTGGATTGTGATGATGCATAGAAGCAGTTTAGAGAGCAATGACAATGGACATGGGAATTACGGAAAATCTGAGTGGAACTTATGGGTGCTCTCAAGGACTGCAGAGGCTGATGCACTTGTTTCTTTTTAAAATTTCTTTTCCTTTCAAAGAAATAATAAAATGAAATAAAATAAAAATTCTTTTCCCTTCAAAGCACAGAGATTTCCTTATCCCTGATTTGAGTATAGTCTTCTTGTCAGAGGTAATTATAGTCATTCTTAGGGGATTACAAAAGAAATGAGGGAATGAAGATTAATTTTATGGAGATAATAAACTGAGTTAGAGTTAGAAGACAAAGAGGAGGGACGCCTGGGTGGCTCAGTTGATTAAGCGGCTGCCTTCAACTCAGGTCATGATACCAGGGTTCTGGGATCGAGTCCCACATCGGGTTCGTTGCTCGGCAGGGAGCCTGCTTCTCCCTTTGTCTCTGCTTGCCTCTCTGTTTACTTGTGATTTCTCTCTCTCTGTCAAATAAATAAAATAAAATCTTTAAAAAAAAAAAGACAAAAAGGAAACATAGGGTTTTTTTTTTTAAAGATTTATTTATTTGAGACAGAGAGCGTATACAAGTAGGGGGAGGGGCAGAAGGAGAGAATATCAGACTTCCCGCTGAGCTCAGAGCCCAAGTGGGGGGCTTGATCCCACAACCCATGAGATCACGAGCTGAGCCGAAATCAAGAGTCAGAGGCTTAACCAGCTGAGCCACCCAGGGGCCCCACCTTCTTTTTTTTCTTAAAGGGAAATATGTTAAAGAGAATATAATATAATACGATGTAGTATAAGTATGAAAGAAAGTCCAGGCTGCCTAAATACTGTCTCCTTCCCCACCACCCCCAAGGATGCCAGGAAGTGGGCTATTGATAACTGGATGTTATAATGGTAGGTGCCCAGTACTATGCTAAGGGTCACTGGTCCTTCTCCTCAAAGTTGACAGATTGTGTTAAACGGTTGGAGGTGCTCTAGACAGACAGGGCCCTACGAGATAAGCAGGGGTAAAAGCTAACAATCCTCACATAAACTGAAAACCAAAGCAACTTCTAGAGCATGAAAATGACTTCACCCTTGCAAAGAAGTAGGGGGTTCATATGTTGATCCAACATGGCTACCACTGACTAAACTATTTTTTTAAAACTGCTTTCAGAGACTTTGGTTCATTCCTTTGTATATGCTTAAGGAAGACAAATCTTCCTTCCCGGAGGATGAATTTAATTTCCAGAAAAGTCAAAGTCCCCCCGAATAACAAGGTGTGTAATGAAGCTGAGGACTGCACTTTGTTCATAAACAAGATGAGACTCTAAAGCGATGAGACTGATGTTCATGTGTACCTCAGGAAATGGCTTAGAATCAAATTTTTTTTAAAGATTTTATTTATTTACTTGACAGAGAGAGAGATCACAAGTAGTCAGAGAGGCAGGCAGAGAGAGAGGGGGAAGCAGGCTTCCCGCTGAGCAGAGAGCCCGATGCAGGGCTCGATCCCAGGACCCTGAGATCATGACCTGAGCCGAAGGCAGAGGCTTTAACCCACTGAGCCACCCAGGTGCCCCCCAAATTTCTATAGAAGTGTTTCAGACATAGTCTGAGTACTAGCAAAGGCATCACCTGTACATTAAGCTCAGAGGAAGATACTCGGAGAAAGAGGCACTCAGCTAACAAGCCCCTGTATTTCCCTTTTCAGGACAGTGAAGAAAATGTCAACTGTTTACAAAGAAATTACAGTTAAATAAGGCATCCATGTAAGCTCTTAAAGTAAGTTTTAAAAAGTCAATTGCAGTTGACCCTTGAACAATGTGGAAGTTAGGGGCACCAAACCACCAGCACAGTCAAAAATCTGCCTGTTATGTTTGACTCCCCCCCCAAACTTAACTATTACTAGCCTACTGCTAACCAGAAGACTTACCAATAACGATTGATTAACACGTATTTCATATGTTATATGTCTTATATACTGTATTCTTACCATAAAGTAAGCTAGAGAAAAGAAAATGTGATTAAGAAAATCATAAGAAAAAAATACATTTATAGTCTGTACTGAAAAAAAAATCCATGTGTAAGAAGAAATGCACAGTTCAAACCTGTGTTTTTCAATAGTCCACTGTCCAACAGTTCATGCTGGAAAGAGTATAAAACAACTGGCATTCTCTCACATTGCTATTAACCATATATAGGAAAATAACTTGGAAATAAGAAATAAGACTTGTAAAAATATTTATACCCTTCGGTATGATAGTTCTAATTTGGGGCAATCACTTGAGGAAAAACCCTAAAAACAAAAATATTATATACTCAAATGTGTTCACTGTAACATCATTTATAATAGCAAGTAACTAAGTATCTGGTAGTGGGGAAATAGCTTAAAAATGGCACATGCTCTTTGATACATCCATTCCAAAGGGAAGGGACTACTATGAAGTAACGATATGGTAAATCCTTCTGGAAAATGATAAGTAAAAGAAGTTGTGTGTAAGACTGTATGTATAGTGTGATAGCGTCTAACAAAAGCCAACACATACACAAAGCGAGACAAGAAGAAAATACAACGAAAAGCAAATGGTGGCTGTGTTAAGGTGAGATGGAGGTCAAGTTTTTCTATTTTCCACATTTTCTTTCTTTTTTTTTAAGATTTTCTTTATTTATTTGACAGAGAGGAGAGAGATCACAAGTAGGCAGAGAGGCAGGTAGAGAGAGAGGGGGAAGCAGGCTCCCTGCTGAGCAGAGAGCCCAATGCGGGGCTCGATCCCAGGACCCTGAGATCATGGCCTGAGCCGAAGGCAGAGGCTTAACCCACTGAGCCACCCAGGCGCCCCTCCACATTTTCTATAGCATCATTATATACTTCTTCTGGTATATAAAAAATAATTATGCAGTCCTCTAATTTACTAGAGGAATTATGCTTCTATGGGACAAAGTTTTCAAGCAGTTTTGACAGCCGGAGATTATACGACTCATGGCAACATTCACCACCTACTGCACAAACACACTTTTTATCTACTCCAATTCCTACACACTACTTCCCTGTACATGCCTGCACCTGCACAGCCTGTCTTGCCCATGCAGTACATCCCTTCCTCAAAGATCCAGAAGGCTGAGCTGTAGGGTGCCATCTGTTACTGGAATTTCTCCTTCTTCCTCTCACAACCAAACTCTCATTCATTCATCCTTGAGGATCCATCGAAAATGCCCCCGTCCTCTGCGGCACCCTGTCCTACTCACTCCCCAGACAGTCACTCCTGCCTCCGCCCTCTCTCGTTCTTGGTTCAAGCTTCTACTTTTGGTACTTGGAGAAACAGATGGTGATAATGTAACATCTGCCTTCTTCACCTTTGTTCCCCTAAGATGGACACACTGCCTGGGAGGTAACTAGGGCTCAGTCTAACCATGAATGGATTAATATAGTGGAGATTATGTTTCCTTTCATTGTTGCTTTTAAGTTCTTGCTTTCTGAAAAAAGCAGGCAGCTTACCCTTTATCATTTTTCTACTTGGGCTTTTCATGAAGAGGAACAGGAATCCAGGGCAAAAGCAAGCACATTTACTGGGTATTGGATATAAGTGATGAATTGACGAATTCTACTCCTGAAACCAATATTGCACTGTATGTTAACTAACTAGAATTTAGATAAAAATTTGAAGAAAAACCCAAAACAAAAACAAAAGTAAGCACATTTTGCTGCTGGTCCTATTGATGATGCTTTATTTGACAAGTGGGATGTGCAGGGAAAACTTCCCGTCAGGACATTTTCACTACCCTCTTTACAGTAAAAGCTGTCCAGGGACTTTGGGTCAGTCACTATTAATTCACTCAGCAGATATGCATTTGCTTCATGCCAGGTACTTTTTGGAGTCGGATTCATGGTGGTGAAACCCACAGACATGCACCCTCCCCCACAGAGCTTACAGCCTGGCAAGAAAGACAGAATTACTTAGGGAGACAAATTACTTAGGAACAATTAAACAGACAATTCCCAATAGCAAATGTTCTATGGAGGGAAAGAACAGGGTGTAGTGAGAGAGGGAAATAGCGATGAGACAGAAACTAGACTGGATAGTTAAAGCAAGAGGTCTCTAACCATAGACCAACCCGTCTGATGAGTAGGCAAGAAGTTTTTGTCTCAAAGAAGGCGCCATAGATCTTGAGAACTGCAGCATTTGTTTTAAACTTTAAACAAAGAATGAGTTTTCTGAAGCAGTGCACTGGGGACACAACAGGAAAGATTGACTTAAAGAAGTTTTTGTTTAAGACAAAAAACTACTAAAACCAAGTAACAGTAGCAAAATAAATTGTTTTCAACCAAATTACATATTTGGCCACCAGTATTTAAATGCTATGCTACAGGTTTGTAACAATGTTTTCAATAAGTAGTTTAAAGCTTATCTCACCAAGTGGTACTTATTCTTGAAAAATCATACTTTTGTTGTATGTTTTCATAATTTTACTATTAGCTTACCTAGAGTTAGCATAATTAAAACAATGAAATAGGTCATAACACAAGACTGGGACTAGTTCTACCTATGGTTCAGTTACATAAAGGTCTCCTTCAAACTTCTTATACCTTTCAGAATCTCAGTAGAAGTAGCTTCTGGTAGGCGCCATGCTGTCCCACCTTACAATTGTACACCTGCTGCTTTCTCAGAATGCCCTTACTTCCACATCTGCCTGATGGTTTCTTTGTATCCTTTCAGACTCAAAATATGGATGGGGTGGGGGGAATGGCATAAAGACATTTAAACACTGACAACACCGAAATGAAAGTCCAACTTTTTAAGCAGTTAAAGTTCTATGATCTACCCAAAGATAGGCTTTGACGGAGTCGGGAAATCATGTTTTTAGAGGAATTGAAAATCACTGCCAAACAGATTCCTTCTGTAGACATAACCAATAACAATGTTCTTGCTTTTATCCAAAACAGCTTCATTTAAGTTGCAGAATTTGCCAATTTGAATTTGCTCTGTGAGGAAATAAGATTGACAGGTTACTGGTTTAGGTCAGAAAGAGCTTCTGTGGTCGCTAACTAAGGCTCAAATCTAGCATATGGTGTGTCCTAAAAAATACTGGCCCACTGTTCTTGACAAAAGTATAGTATGTGCATTTTAATGGTATACTATTAACTATAAAATTAATATGCGTCAATCTACAAGGGAGTAAGTTTAATATTCATCTGATGTGAACCTCATTTTGAAGCAGACAGAAAAAGCTACTTAGCTTGTAAGACTCCACATTTTAAGATAGGTTTCCACATAGATGAACCAACCAACATAATAGCTATTTTACTTTTTCTTTACGCTTTTATAGTTTTCTAAAGATTTTTTATTTTTATTTTTAAGCAATCTCCATGCCCAGCATGGGGCTCAAACTCATGACCCTGAGATCAAGAGTCACCTGCTCAACTGACTGAGCCAGCCAGGTGCCCCTAAATTTTTTTAAACAAATATTTTTTTAATCTACTAAATAGTTACATGTATATAATTTTTATATATAGCTATTTAGTACCTCCTTAATATCCATCAGTAACTTCCATCTCAAGTTTTAATCATAAGCTACAAAGTTTATTTTGGCTACTTCCTGCAAGAAATGATAGCTCAATATGATGAGCATTACCAGTCAAAACATTAGTTTTGGCTGACGTCCTTGAAATCATTGTAACAAATAGGCTATAGGTTGACACCCTGAAATGTAAAATCTATAGCTGCTTGGGAGTACATTTGTGGCTGATACTTTGAGGAGAACACCAGGTTATAGAGGTGATGGGCCCCATTCTATCCTCACTTCCCTCAGTCTCTCAGGAGAATTCAACAGTTGACCACCCTCTCCTGGTACTACTCTTTGCTGATTTCTTTGACACTTTATTTCCCCAGTTTTCCTCATTGTTCCCTGACTGCTCTGTCCCCTTTGTTGGCACCAACTCTTCTCAGATCTGAAAGTACTCTCTTCTCATTCAACATCGTTTCCATTGGGGATTTCATGTCTTTACAGGATTTCAATTACCACTGGCTTGCCAACAAATTTCTCCAGATTCACTATATTTTCTTTCCACATATTTTTGGCATGGGATTGTAGCTCTAGGAAGGCCAAGTGCTGTGTGGTTTGTGAACTGCTATCACCCCAGTGCCCAGTGTATGGTTGTTAACAAATGATAGAGGGCATCATGAATTTCTTCTGTTATGGTAGCCAACTGAAGACACCTGCCTTTAATAACTTTAGAAGTCAAAGTCATCTTTTCTGTAGGTACAGGCCAGATCTCTAGGCCCAAAAGATGACAATCATTTGAGAAAATCCAAAGCCCTTTGTTAAGAAGATCAACCCTGCTTGCAAGTACTTCTTTACCACTTTGACAATGTGGCAAGATGGCCCACCATTGGGACAGAATTCAAATAAAGGACTTTAATTTATATAACAAAATGTCATGTCACCAACTGTACCTTAGGGATCTAAAGCCTAAGGAGCTCTTTTCAGGTGACTTCATATTTTAAAATGAATTGATACCTTAGGGCACCTTGGTGGCTCAGTGGGTTAAAGCCTCTGCCTTCGGCTCAGGTCATGATCTCAGGGTCCTGGGATCGAGCCCCGCATTGGGCTCTCTGCTCAGCGGGGAGCCTGCTTCCCCCTCTCTCTCTGCCTGCCTCTCTGCCTACTTGTGATCTCTCTCTCTGTCAAATAAATAAAATCTTTAAAAAAAATGAATCAATACCTTGGCAAACTCCAATGGAGATCTTTGATATAAGACAGCGAAAACCTGAGAGACATTCAATTTCTTTGAATTTTAGAGCACTAACTCCAAAGGCTGAGTGCCTGAATTAGAGTTTTGGCTCTGGGTGTGTGACTTGGGCAAGATCCTTACCCCCTCTGTGCCTCAGTTTCTTCATTTACAATTCAGGAATAGTAATAATACTTACCTTACGGGACTCTTATAAAGGTTGAGTATATACAGAACAAAACAGAACAGTATGAGTTAGCTATGAGGATGATAATTCGTAGATCTATTCAGTTAGAACGTCAGCAAATTTAGCCCAGAGACTCCAAAACTTAAGCCAGAGGAAGAAATTGTTAGTTCTTGCTTTACAGCAAGCATTGTGTAAGAATTTTATATATGCAATTGCATATAGTCCATATAACAGCCTCAAGGGAAGCACTACTATTGTCTCACTTTTATAGATGAGAAAACTAAGGTTAGAGTGCAAGTAACTTGCCCAACTACTTTCACAACTAGTTAGTGCTGAAGCCAGGAGTTAAACTCAGTAGCGCAGCCAACAGAAGTTTAAGATCTATATCTATATAGAAATCCAGTCTGCTAGTAAGAACAGTAGCAGACTGACAAGAAAAACAGTGAAAATAAGAGAATACAAAACAGCATATTACTATTGGAGTATATTGCAGACAGTTATCAAAAATCAGATCTGGACTATATATATTCTTAGGTCAGGTACTGTTCCAAGTCCTTTACATATTTCTTTAAAAGATTTTATTTATTTATTTATTTATTTATTTATTTATTTATTTGAGAGAGAGAGAGAGTAAGAGAGAGAGAGAGAGAGCGAGCATGAGCAGGGTGGGAGGGGGGAAGGGCAGAGAGAAAGGCAGAAGCAGACTCTCTGCTGAGCAGGGAGCCCAATGTAGGGCTAGATCCCAGGATCCTGGGATCATGACCTGAGCTGAAGGCAGACGCTTGACTGACTGAGTCACCCAGGTGCCCCAAAGGTCCTTTACATATTAATTGGTGTGATAATGAGGACAAACAATAAACCTTTATACATATCACCTCATGCAATCTTCATAATACCATTTTGGGTTAAGTATCACAACCATTTACACAATCAAGAAACAAACTCAAAAGGTTAAATACATTCTTCAAGGTCACACAGCTTGAACAGATCAGAGTCTGGATTTGAACACAGATCTCCCTGATCCCCAAATCCATGCTCTTAGGCATTATGAAAATGGTCTCCCAAATTTGTTAAAACACCATCAGTATCATGAAGGTTTCTTTTTTTAATTTTATTTATTAGAGAGAGAGAGTGAGAGAGAGAGGGCATGAGCAGAGGGAGGAGCAGAGGGAGAGGGAGAAGCAGACTCCCCACTGAACAGGGAGCCTGATGTGGGGCTTGATCCCAGGACCCTGGGATCATGACCTGAGCTGAAGGCAGATGCTTAACCAACTGAGCCACCCAAGCACCCCTATCATGAAGTTTTTTGTAAAATGAAGACCTATAGTTAAATTTGGGACTCACTGTATATTCTAAGATTCAAAATACATGCTAGTATGGTAGGAATTCTGAAATTCTGAAATGTTTTACAAGTAAATATAGAAATCCTGATTAACTCATTATTTCCTAGTCTTATCTAACCATAGAACCTCTTCAATGTGTAATATATATTAAAACTCTCCAGGACTAAAATTTTGAAGTCATAATACATAAAATCCTCTAGGACTGAAATTCATAAATCCATGATATATCCCTGTATGATGCTTTCTTAATGTGGATCATACAACTAATACAAAACATTTCAGAGTGCGGGGATAGAGGGAAGGTGGGAAGACGGAACAATCCTAATAGGAAGCTGTGGAATATCATAGACAGGACTATGGAGCCCAGCAGATCCCGTTCACAGCCAGCAGTCTTTTAATCTTGCTGGTGGTTGTGTTTATTATTCAGTAAACGATCCATTATTATACTCCTATCTGCCAGCAATCTTATTCTATTAAAAGCAGATCATTTTCTACAAGCC
Source organism: Potos flavus (assembly GCA_028534135.1). Classification (NCBI taxonomy): domain Eukaryota; kingdom Metazoa; phylum Chordata; class Mammalia; order Carnivora; family Procyonidae; genus Potos; species Potos flavus. The sequence goes on from CM052898.1 coordinate 109,932,004, forward strand.
AAATTGACTTGCTAAGAAAGTCAAGGAAGCAGGAATTACTGCTGCCGTGGACTTGCTTCTCAGTAACAGGGAAGAACTGTGCCATGAAATGGAAGGGTCTGCAAGCTTGGGACAGAGTCACCCTTAGAACTGAGGCATAAACTAGGAAGAGTGAGATAAACATCTTGCATTTTAGAAGAGTAGACTACAGAACAAAGAAAAGGTAATGTGAATCCCAGAGCAGGGATGATACTATGGAACAGGCAGCACGGAAGAGGGTCAGTCAAATTAATTCCTCATGAAGTATTTGTCAATTATCCATTCAAGAGGAAAAGGGAAAGGTGGAACAGTATCAAGTGAATGCGGGAATTCACCAGTGATCTTTTAAGGAGATAGCCTAATGTTTAACAAGAAGCAGACAGATAAATTTATCGCAAATTCAAAAATAAGCATCAATCTGCAAAAATAATATGAGGAAGTTAGAAACCCAGGAAACAGTGAGGCTTCCAAAAAAAATAAAAGTTGCAAAGGGCAGCAAAAAACCGTTTGGGGGTAAGTTCAGAGTCACAGGCACATGGGAGCACTAAGTCTGCTCTTTGGGGCAAATGAAGTAATACAGAAGACTGAAAGTAAGCAGAACCATGAATTCTTGTTTTCTCTATAATGAATGATCTTCAAACCAAAACCAAACCGTAAAACAGATAAGAGGGGAATTATGTCTCTGATAGCTGAGAAAGCCTAGAATTTGGTGGGGAGCTTGTACATAAAGAAATATCCACCTAAGGAAAGAAACATACATGGGCCACACACACGAATGCCAGCAGAGTATAAAGTAAAGGACAGAGAGATTAAGGCTGATTGGGGAAAAAGGAAAGTTTCCAAAAGTGATACTTTTTGAGTGGGTGTTGAAAGATGTGTGGAATGTTAGCTAAAGTCCACAGGTGGGAGTGCATGGGAGGCAGAGGTAACAAGTGAGCAGACATCATGGGAACACTGAGGCTAGATTTAGCAATGTGGGCCTGACTGTGGCAGGCTCTATGTCCCAAATAAGGAACTCAGTACTTTTATTCTGCCACTATTGCAGGGGACAGGAAGCCTAGGGGTGAGGGAAGGAATGGGGGGGGGTTCACTGGACGGTTAACAGTCAGATCTGAGCAGAACAGGGAGTCCAAGAATCATTCTACAACTTTGACTTGATTATGCTAAACATTGGCAAGCTGAATAAAAGTAGACTGAGCCTCTGTCCAGATAAACTCTGGTTTAAAACAGTTGTCCCAGCATGATTATTATTATTTTTTATAAAATTCTTTTTTTTAATTGACATATAATGTATTATTTGCCCCAGGGTACATGTCTGTGAATCATCAGGCTTATACATTTCACAGCACTTATCATAGCACATACCCTTCCCAATGTCCATAAACCAGCCACCCTATCCCCACTCCCCCTACACCCCAGCATGATTATTAATAGGAGCCTCTAGCACTCTTAAAAATATCCTGGTTTGGACAATAAGTTATAGAACTACCTAGATATATGTACCTTGGTGACTATCTATCTATGTTTAATAGCAATAATAACGAATTTGTATTTAAATAGTTATAAACTGTAGAGAGGAGAGCTTCCCAACAGGTGTGTCATAAATGGATTACAGGTAGCCTCAAGACATTGATGTTTCAACCCTAAAACCATTTTTTATAGCTACTCAAGATTTATCAGCATCCATATTCTATTTGAGAACCATTTGTATAATCCTCCATATAAATCTCCATATAAACCAAATCTCCATATAAAACAAAACCAAAAATGAAAAACAAAAAAAAAAACTTAAAACACATTTAAAAAAATGATTTACTTATTTTATTTCAGAGAGACAGGGGCGGAGGAGGGGCAGAGAGAGTCTTAAGTAGATTCCACACTGAACACAGAGCAGGACTTGGGGCTTGATCTCACGACCTTGAGATCACGACCTCAGCCAAAACCAAGAGTCAGATGCTTAACCAGGGCACCATCCAGGCACTGCCAGACACAGATTTAAAAAAAAAAAAAGAGATTAAGTGAAACCTTTTGTAAAATCTAGAGTGCTATATAAATGTAAAATATAATAAAAAATCATGTTCCTTTAGGGTCTCATTTCTCTTAGTGCTGGCCTCCTCTCCCTGTGTCGCCACTAGTATCCCCCTGGGGTATCCCTGGTAGGATCTCTCAGTCTTACTCTCACTCCATGCACGTCCATTCACCAACCACTTCCAAATCCACATCTCCAGCCCAAATACCTGTCTCTCCTGGGCTCTGGTCTTGCACATGCAAACTGTTTATGAAAAGCTGTCCTTGGATTAGTCCCAGAGAGACTTCAGAACAAGGTCCCAAACTCTACAATCTTCACTTTCAGATCTGCTTTTCTTAAATCAGGGTCACCGTCCCTGTTCATGCAGGTACTCCAGAGTCTGTCTCAGGAGGCACCTTTGACTCCTTTCTTTCCTTCACTCCATACTATCTCTCCATCAGCAAGTCTGTCAGCGTCAGTGCAAGTTCATGCTCTCACCTCTCATCTGGATTGCTTCCTCAGTGGACTCTCACCTTCATTTACTTTCTTAAACTCCAGTCTCTACATTATCACTGAGAAAGACTGTTCTAGAATACAGATTTGACTGTACGATTTCCCTGTGAAAAATCTTTCAGTGGCCCCTTTCTCGGCCCACAGAGCCCTTCATTATCTGGCCTGTGCTTCCCTCCAGCCTTACCTCTCTGAAGTCTAAACCACTTTTAGTTCCTTAGCTATATCATCCTCTCCCATCGGAATGTCCCTTCTGGCTAGAATACCCTTTCACCTTCCTTTCTCCACCCCCCTCTTCTCCTCCTGCACCTCCTTCACTCAGCTCCTATGGAAAGGCAGCTAGTACAATGGTTAAGCTCTTGAGCTCAGAGTGAGACAGGCAGGAGTTGAATCATGATTCTACCTCTCATAAACTGTGTCATCTTGAGCAAGTTATTTTTCTTTGCATTTCAGTTTCCTCCTTTGTAAGGGAAGGAGAGTAAGAACATCCACCTCATAGAATTATAGCACAGACTAAATGAATTGCACGCAAAGCATACAGCACAGTATCTGGCACCAGAGTAAATGCTCACTACATGCTTTATAGAGGTTAGCTTTTTTCTTTTTACTGTAAACAATCAACGTTGATAACTCAGATTAGATGCCAATGTGAAGTGGAAATAGTCCTCAATGCCTGTTGTCTGGTCTACATTAGAGGTCCTTTTTAAGGCTCTTGGAGCAACCCGTAAAACTCAGTCATTCAAGAACATACTCTGTAGGGGCGCTTGGGTGGCTCAGTTGTTGAGCGTCTGCCCTCCACTCAGGTCACGATCCCAGAGTCCTGGGATGGAGCCCTGCATCGGGCTCCCTGCTCGGCGGGAAGTCTGCTTCTCCCTCTTCCACTCCCCCTGCTTGTGTTCCCTCCCTCGCTGTGTCTCTGTCAAATACATAAATAAAATCTTAAAAAAAAAAAAAAAAAAGAACACTCTCTGTAACTGCCAATAGGTTTATCTTCCCTTCGAGCCACTATAAACTCCTCAAGATTAGGTATGGGTCTTTTTCATGTTTGTTTTGCCAGTTCTTATCAGTGGTGTTCAGTTAATATTTATTGAATGAGTGATGACTTCCAAAAGTTAGGATTTTAATTTTATTTTGGAAACACTGAAAGATTGTTAAAATTTCACAATAGAACACAAACTGGGTAGAGAATATAACTAGGTTTGCCATTTGGACATTCAATTACATTTCTTAATTCTTTATAAACAGAAAATGGAGAAAAGAAGTAATGATCTTCCACATCATTTCATTTGGCAGTGAAAATATATACTCAGTATTTTAAAACAAGTAATTGTGCATTAACACACTGTTTAATGATTACTATACTTCCGTACCTCCTAGAAATGTCTTCAGATCAAGCCCAAGTCACATGTTAGAATGTCCCACTAAAATAAAGTAATATAGCATTCCTGTGCTGAGGGCTATATTCATAGAGTTCTAGGAAAAATAATAAGGAAAACTATAAATTGGGTGTTGTCTAACACACCTGGTAGCTGAATCAATCTGCCATCATTTTTTTTTTTTAAGATTTATGTAGTTATTTTTGGAGCGCCTGGGTGGCTCAGTGGGTTAAGCCTCTGCCTTCAGCCCAGGTCATGATCTCAGGGTCCTGGGATCGAGCCCCGCATTGGGCTCTCTGCTCAGTGGGGAGCCTGCTTCCCCCTCTCTCTCTGCCTGCCTCTCTACCTACCTGTGATCTCTCTCTCTCTGTCAAATAAATAAATAAAAAATCTTAAAAAAAAAAGATTTATGTATTTATTTTAGAGAGAGAAAGAGAGAGTGAAGGGAGGGGCAGAGGGGGAGAGAGAGAGAGAGAGAGAGAGAGAAAACCTCCAGCAGACTCCCCACAGAGTGTGGATCCCCATGCAGGGCTCGATCCCATGACCTGGAGATCAAGAACTGATCCAAAATCAAGAGTCAGTCACTTAATGGATTGAGCCACCTGGATGCCCCGCCCCTAAAATATTCTTAAAGCATTTCTGCTGCCAGGTGTTTATAAAAATTCCATCAAGTTAGCTCAAAATTACTGCGATTGGTGAAATCTTTAATAAATGAAGAAATATGTATCACAGCAAGTCTAGAAGGCAACAGACAAAATCTGCTGTTTACTAATTTTTTGAGTTAAATTTACCTGAGTAGTAAACATTCCAGTTCAGAATGGTTATGAAAAAGGTTAGTAAATGGGAGTTCAGCATGGCATCCGGCTGATCTGCATTTAAACCACACTTACACAGCCCGAGAGCACATTCATGCATGGAACATCCAGGTGAAGCCAGGCTGCATTTTGATGTTTGGAGACATTTTACAAGATGAAAAACCTTGTTCAACTGATTCAAAAGCACTGTCATCCAGAAGAAACAGGGGGAACATTCAGCAAAAATACCAATTTCAACAACCTATTTTACATTATGTCATCAGAAAGATACACAGTAGAGAAACACATGGGAGGCTCAGTTGCTTAAGCATCCACTCTTGATTTGGGCTGAAGCCATGACCTCGGGATCATGGAATCGAGCCCCGTGTCAGGCTCTGCACTCCTCTCGGAGTCCGCCTGTCCCTCTGCTCCTCCCCCACCTGCACCCGCTCTCTTTCTCTCTCTCTCAAATAAATAAATAAAATCTTTAAAAAAAAATACATAGTAGAGGAACTAGTAAGTTGGGAAATGGTCAAGGTAAGCCAAACCTAACCCTTGCTCTGAACTCCCTTCAGATACCTATTGCCTTCAGCCACCAACTTTACCTTCCTCTAAACTGTATATAACCTCTCACTCCCATGAGCTTCTGGAACTGTGCCTCTTCCAGTAATGCCCATCAGCAACTACCTTCTTAATAGCTATATATTAACATGTCTTCTGCATTCTACCAGGCTGTAGGTTCTTTTAGGTCATTCTGGCATCTCCCTAAAACTGCACATAGTGGGCTTTCCATCTGTGTCACATCTAAATGACTATGCATGAAGCATACCACTGTGATAGCTGTATCAGGGGATCTGGGATGCTTTTTTTTTTTTAAGAAATCTGATTTTCTTATAGAACAATTACTAAAATATTGGTATGTGTGTGCATGTCAATTCCTTTTTAGAAGTAGGAAACCTACAAAATTTTTAAAAATAATTTCTTATTACTACACATTCATTGTAGAAAAGCTAGAATATATAGAAATGAAAATTGAAGATGGACCAGAAAAAAAAGCACTATATTTTAAATCATACCCTTCTGCTTTTTCTCTAAGTAAAGATAGATTGATATAGCTACAGATGTACATAACTATATGTTTTGGTATATAGATATACAGAACTATATATTTTGTTGTACTTTCCCGCTTAACAAAAGTACATATTTTTTGTAGGTCATTAAACATTATTTTACAACCTAAATGTTTTGGCTGTATAGTATTCCAAAAACATGTGTTCCATAATTTATATAATCTCTTATTTTTCTTGTTTTCACTTTAAATGATGCTACAAAAACAAAACAAGGTTGATGAATGCTCCCCCATATTTCTCATGAAACAGCAGTGCTGGGGCACCTGGGTGGCTCAGTCAGTTGAGTGACAGATTCTTAATTTCAGCTCAGGTCATGATCTCGGGTTCATGGGATGGAGCCCCACGTTGAGCTCTACACTCAGTATGGAGTCTGCTTGAGATTCTTTCTCTCCCTCTCCCTCTGCCCCTTCTCTCTCTCTCTCTCTCTCTCTCTCTCTCTCTCTCAAAATAAATAAAATCTTAAAACAAACAAACAAACAGTGCTTTTGGACTAGTTGAACAAGGTTTCTGACCCTGTAAAATGTTTCCATATTTACAGCTATAGCTTTGACTGTATCACTGACTACTTAAAATTAATTCATACTGAGGGATTGTTGGGTTGAAGAATAAGCCTACTTCTACTGCTTCCGATGCATAGTGCCCAAATCAGCAACGTACGCTTCTCAGTGTTTTCACCTGTACCGGGATTACCATTTTGAAAAAAACCTTTCCTTGCACGGCATTTTGAAATCAGTCTCCAGAAGCCCCCCAAACTCCCTAATTTTGTCCCTCTAGTGTCTTGCCGACCAATCTTCTCCACTGCCTTTCCCAAACCTTTTGTGTCTTTCCACAGCTCACGTCTTATGAAGGCTTTGCTATAACACTGAAATTTGCCTAGCTCATATTTTATCCCCTTAGACTCTTACAGCCAAAGTGTCAACCAACTAATCTGATAATCTAGTCCATGCTAATGTAAAAGGGCTCATTTCCAGCAACATGTGTGCAAGATAACTAGTGCAATTTAAGGAATACATATTATCTGATCTGCAATGCATTTGATTTACCTTAAAGAGCAGTGGTTCTCAAATTTTACTGCACATTGAAATCACCTGGTGAGCTTTTAGAACTACTGATGCCTGGGACTCACTTCCCAGAGATTCTGAATAAATCCGGTATAGGATACAACTCGGGTGTCAGGATTTGTAAAGCTCCCTGGGGATTTTAATGCAGCATCTGTGTTTGAGATGACTTTAGAGAAAGATCTCAAGTAGCTTCTTCTTAGGTAATATTGGAGGATCACAAGGAAAAAAAAAGTAGAGTGAACAAAATCTCAATAATCTGACTCATCTGCACAAGATAAAGGAGATAAGAATGGGCATGAAGAGGTACAGCACTTGCCAATGTTACAGAATAAAAGTAGCATTCATCTTTCCTGATGCTGGGCACATGCTGACTGTGCTAAGTAGGCCAAGCTTCACCTCTGAAGTAGCTTCAGTGGCTTTTGTAAATGAGCAAATCAACTCTAACTAAAATTGCTTGGGTAACAAACTTTATGCCATGCAATTCCGTGGTAGCTCCCCAGATTTCAATGAGATAAATCACTTCCAGTTTATATTTGTTTTACTGTTTCAACAAACTTGGGCAATCCCACAGATTTTCTCCACAATCCGTAGTGGACCTTTGGGACAACTCTTAGAGGTATAATTACATGTTCCAGACATCTAAATACATTATTAAACCTCATAGCAACCTTATAAGGTAGGTGTTAAGCCTATTTTATAGGGAAAATGGAGGACCAGAGAAGGTTAGTAAATCGCCTGGCCTCAATGCCAGTAAGTGGCCTGGTTGGGATGGGACTCAGGGAGGCATACCTCTAGCAGCCATACTCTCATATTTACTTACAATGTGTCAAGTCACCTTGCCTTTTCCCTGGCACAATTTGAAGTGACATTAGTAAATTGCTTTACTGGGTAGTATATGCTATCATGTGGCCTGAACGATCTTTCTGATATTTCACAATTTAGAAGAAAAGTGATGAGAGCCACTTCTGGGCAAACCCACTCTCAACCCGCAGTGTCAGGTAAGGATCACTGGTTACCTCATTTATCTCTGTGACCTGGCTTCACACACATTATCAGTCCCAAACGCAAGCTGAGGGCACATTTTATACAGAGGATCATAGGGTCCAAAGGCCTTGCCTTTGTTGGGTTGACAGCCTGTAGCTGGGGAAGAATGGCTTTTCTCCAAACCTGACTTTTCCCAAATTACACATGATGGGGAGGACTTCTTTGGCGACCTAAAAACTAAGAAAAATCTCTGTAGCCAACATAGCAGTTGGATTCTTTTTTCATGTTTTTCTTATTCCTCTAACTAGTCATTATTCTTCTTATTGTTGAAGGCCATTATAACCCACCCAAGTAAAGATCATTGTTCCCCGGAACCTTTAAAGGATACCACTCCCAAATTACATAATTTCTGAAGGAAGAGAGAGATTTCAAGAAGACCCTACAAGAAGACCACCTTTCTTGGGACAAATGTTAGAGAAGAGGATGGTCATTCTTCCACCATGTCAGCATTACAGGCAGCAGGAAGGAAGGAAGGGGATCTATAACTTCATAGACCATTTCTAAGAGACAACAGGGAATGGAAAACAGGGCTGGATTTAAGAAAAACAAATCCCTGGGGTACCTGGCTGCCTCAGTAGGTGGAGCAGGTAACTCTTGATCTCAGAGTTGTGAGTTTGAGACCCACATTGGGTGTAGAGGTTACTTAAAAATAAAGAACTTTTAAAAAATAATTAAAAAAAAAAAGAAAAACAAATCTCTAGTAGGAATGTGCTACGATACCCTACTTTGGGGGCTTTTTGATAGGACAAAGCCTCAGAGACTCTGTGATTTAACACACAATTAGAATGGACAGGGAAAAGAAACATCAACACGCTAGGAAAATCATGATTTTTTTTTTTTCTCTTTAGTCACTCCTGAAAAAAAAAAAAAAAAAGAAGGAGCTTACATAAATAACATGAGATTAAGAAGGGTTAGAATAATAGGGCCTAGCCTTGGCTGCAGATTGTAGTTTAGATTTTAGATTCTCTGGCACTAAAATTAATGTCTCTTTCGGTAGAATAAACTGCAGACAGTTACATTGCACTGTCTACGGGGAAAAGAAATCCATACCCATGATACAATAGACAGAATGTTACCCTGCCAGGGTGAGCAGGTGTATCCAGGCTCAAGCAAAGATGATCTCCTTGACAATCAAGGACAGAAAAGAAATGCTGCAGGGCAGGCAGAAAACAAGTGCCAGGCAGCCAGGCAGCCAGGCCTCCTGGCCTCCTCCTTGGGCTGAGCTGATAAGCACCGCGCACGAAACGGAAGATCACCGCGGTTACTCAAGTGCTCTCAGGCGCCCTTCCAGCTGCCCCCAGGAATAGTGAGCTCCACAGTGAGGAGACCTTGGGAGATCGCCGGGGGCCCGCTTCTGCTTTTAAGGTGGCTGCACACTTCCAGGAATCAGAGCCTGTTTTCTCCACAGCCTTCCTAAAACATTTAACTCACTCTCTGCTGGCCCCTACAGTAGAAGGAAAATGGGGAAGGGTGGTTAATAAAATGCTGAAAGGTGGGTTTTTGTTTTTTGTTTTTTTTGACGTTACAAACCAAGAAAGAGGGGGCGATATTTAGGACAGGCGAAGGGTTAAACAGTTGTCCAATTATATTCAAGAACTTCACCTTCGGGGTCACCAACGCAGAGGAGAAGATACAGATCTAGTCCGCTGCTAGCAAGGAGGCAAATGCGACACCCCGAAAACGCCAGACTGAACCACCTTAAAAAATCGATCACCTAATTGCGTTAGAAAAATATGCGTTCTCGTGGGACGGTGTCTGGAAATCTTGCTTCCCCCTTCAAATATTACTTAAGAGAAGGGAGAAAGAATCAGCTCTGGGGCTGCGTCTCACCACTTGCTGTGCGCTCCGGAAAGTCGCGTCCAGCAGCATCAGCTTCCAGGGATCGGACACGGAGCTGGGCAGGGGGATGTAGATGTAATAAGCGGCCAGCGCCACCAGGGCCGTGAGCAGGACACAGGACGACCTCATCCTCCCCCGGCTGGGCTTGCCCGCGGGTGGACGCGGAGGAAAGATCTGTGTCACCCAAAGATCTCGAGCAAGTTTCTGTAAGGGTCAGCCGCTCATTCACCGGTTTTTTATACGCCCAGGAGCCAATCAGAGGCGGCGTCGGGAGGAAGTCGGAGCGCTGACGTGCCTCTTCTTTGGTGTCCTTGCGGAGTGTTGCAGCCACTCGAGGTCTGGGAACGCTCTGGGGCTGCGCTGGGAGCAGCACAGCGGACTCTGGAGGACACAGGTCTGTATTGCACGCCCATGACTAAGGGCTCCCTCCCCTAGGATGCCAAATTAAAACCCAGAATAGTTTCAGTGTGATGAGTCTGTATGTGTGTGCAAAGCCCGTGGGCCACTCTGACTCACAATGGGGATACTGAGAAAGATAATAAAAATGCGCTGTCTTCTAGAGCCAGACTTGCAATGGAATATAAATTCTAGCTGATACGTGCTGAAAAAAGATAATTTCCCATAGTTCAATCAGTGACAAGCCAGTAGTATAGCTAGCATCCAAGTCTGGGTTTCCAAATCTCGTTCTCCAGTAAAAAGAACCAGGACTCTGCTGGCTCTTTGGAGGAAAGAGTGATTCCTAGGCGGGGGGCAAGTAAAGTCCAAGTGGAGTCTGTTGTGCTAGAAGATAAGGAAGTGCTCAAAAATGATGGGACTGGTCAAAGGATACAGGTGACAGCCTGAAGGATCTCCCAATAGCTAAAGCTGGGGTAATTTTAGCATCAAAATAAATAATTAATGGATTATAAATAACATTAAAGCCGGGAATCTATACGAATATACATGAATAAATAAACAGGGAAATGTCACCTGAAAAAAATTCTTTCAGTGGGTCAATGATAGCAGAAAAATCACTTGAATCCAAATTTCTGATGGGGGGAGAGGACAGATAGAGAATGGGCCCAAGAACGTCACCAGCAGAATTACAAGCAGAGATCCAGGAGGAAAACATTTGGAAGAACTGTTTTAAGGAGGTGGTATAAGGACAGCTCCAAACTTACTGAACAAGGCCTTAAAACACTTGGTACGTATAATTTTTGCACCTTAATATAGTCATTTAAATTTAATCTGACCCAAAGAAGTGAAATAGTCATAAGTTTGGGACTGATAATGAGATTATTAGGAGAAAATGTGTTTCTTGTTCAGAGTTGGAAGAAAACATTTATATAAAGGGCACACTTCAATGGCATTTCAAGCATTCAAGTTTGAAATCATTGTTTTTTAGCTTTCGTTGTTGTTGTTGTAGCTACTGGTTAAGCACATAACTCTAAACTGAAAGAGATGTATATGTTTGTGGGTGAATGTGTGTGTATAAAGTTAGAAGCTAATCTTTATGGGTGATTAGAAATAATCCCAGAGATATCAACCAAACTGACTACTGAATTAATATAATTTGTTTTCAGGTAATCTGTAAACTAATTCAAAGTTTTACCTTGTAGATTTTGATATTTTCTTCCTGGATTTTGATTGTATTCATAAAATCATAGATCTTAGAGCTGGTGACAAACCACAACAAACCCCCCACATCTGACTCATACTTTTATCTTCAGCAGTAGTAACAAGCTCAGGTTTATAGATGAAACTCTCAAGGCCGAAAGCAGCTTGCTCACAGTCATCTAGTTTGTAAGCGATGGAACCCATATTTACTTCTCCTGCCTCATAGTGCAGTACAATTTCCCTTAAGCAGTACACTAAGAGACAGAAACCAAGAAGGACCGAAGAAACCACTATAACTCTCCATGCTTCTTCTATAAGTCTCAGAGTTAAAAAAAAAAAAAAGAGAGACAACTTTGAGATAAATTTAAACATCTTCATTACTTGTTTCCAATATTTCATTCATTCAACATATATACCTAGCCTACACTAGGAAATAAAGGAGTGAAGCAAGGCAATAAGGTCTCTGCTTTTTTTGACTTTTCGTGCTTGGTGGTGATGTGGGTGGTAGGGAGAATGTAAGGAAGTTACAGGAAGATGCTCTGCAGTAAGATACAAGTTGGGGCCTTTGACCAAATATATTTATCGCTTAAAATCAGGCACACTCTATTTTCTAAAAATTGCTGTGCTCTCCAGGGAACTGAATGTTATTTTGATGTCCTTGATGGATCTACCTACGAGAAAAGTAGATGACTGGGCATAGTTGTTGGTCCTGAGGTGTATCTGATGGAAAGTAATCAGGGTTCCAGGCAGTCACGTGTGAATTTGAATATCCTCTTCAAGTAAGTTCCAAACTCCTTTCCAGACCTCACTCTGGGCTGGTCTGGCTGCCCCTGCCTACCTCTGTAACTCACCTCTTGCCCTCCCCACCTGTCTTGTATGCTGCAACCACATTGGCTTCCTTCCGATCAGATATACTAGGGCTTTTCTGCCTCAGGAGCTTTATACATGTCATTCTGTGCTGTTTCCTCTGCCTGGAACTCTGCCCCCTATTTTCCATCCTAGTTGGCTCGTTCTTATTATTGAGATGTCTGCTTAGGTGTCACTTCCTCAGAGTGACACAATATTTTGTGAAGTTCAGCATGTAATTGGGCCCTGAAGCTTGTAAGCACCTTCTGTAACTGTTAAGTGACTACCTAGCAGTAAGTCTTGTCTTCCTCACAAAGTTAATTTAAAAGACCTACCTCTGAGTAAAGATGGAAATGAGTTGGAAAGAGCAGTATGTTGCTGAGTATTTATTTCCTAAGGAACCTCTTTTATTTTTTTTTTTAATTTTTTATTATTTTTTAATTAACACATAATGTATTTTTTGCCCCAGGGTACATGTCTGTGGATCCTCAGGTTTACACATTTCACAGCACTTACCATAGCACATACCCTCCTCAATGTCCATAACCCAGCCACCCTATCCCTACCCGCCCCTACCCCCCAGCCACCCTCGGTTTGTTTCATGAGTTTAGGAGTCTCTTATACTTTGTCTCCTTCCTGGTCCCCTCTTGTTTCATTTCCCTCTCCCACCCCCCATAACCCCCCACCCTGCCTCTTGAATTCTTCATATCAGAGAGATCATATGATAATTGTCTTTCTCTGATTGACTTACTTTGCTTAGCATAATACTCCAGTTCCATCCACGTCGTTGCAAATGGCAAGATTTCATTTCTCTTGATGGCTGCA
>CM052898.1:109945550-109968148 GCA_028534135.1 Potos flavus
GTCTTGCCATTTGCAACGAGGTGGATGGAACTAGAGGGTATTATGCTAAGCGAAATAAGTCAATCAGAGAAAGACAATTATCATATGATCTCTCCGATATGAGGAATTTGAGAGGCAGGGCGGGGGGTCGTGGGGGTAGGGAGGGAAGAAATGAAACAAGATGGGATCGGGAGGGAAACAAACCATAAGAGACTCTTAATCTCACAAAACAAACTGAGGGTTGCTGGGGGGTGGAGGGGTAGGGAAAGGGTGGCTAGGTTATGGACATTGGGGAGGGTATGTGCTATGGTGAGTGCTGTGAAATGTGTAAGCCTGATACAGACCTGTACCCCTGGGGCAAATAATACATTATATGTTAATAAAAAAAAATTTGCTACGACTTGTTTTGTGACCTATCATATGATCTATTCTGGAGAATGTTCTGTGTGCATTTGGGAAGAATGCGTATTCTGCTGCTGTTGGATGGAACGTTCTATATATGTCTGTTAGGGCCATTGATCTAAAGCATGGTTCAAGTCCAATTTTTTTTATTGCTTTTCTGTCTAGATGATCTATCCATTGTTGAAGTACCCTGCTATTATTGTATTGTCTATTTCTCCCTTCAAATCTGTCAATGTATGTCTAATACATTTAGGTGCTCTAATGTTAGGTCCATATATACAGAGGATTAGTACATTTTTTAAATGAATTGATCCCTTTATCATTAGGTATGGATATTACATCAGCACTGTTTTAGGATTTTTTTCCCTGAGGTTTGTTACTCAGTTGTGATAATTTGATATATATAGTAAAAATGATATGGCAGACTTTTGATGCATTCGTTTAAATATTTTAAATTTCTGTTATATTAAAGTTTATATCAATATAAAAATCCATTGATAAAATAAGTACATTTTATTATTTTTTTATTTTTATTTTTTAAAAGATTTATTTATTTATTTATTTGACAGAGAGGGAGATCATAAGTAGGCAGAGAGGCAGGCAGAGAGAGAGGGGGAAGCAGACTCCCCGCCGGGCAGAGAACCCGATGCAGGGCTCAATCCCAGGACCTGAGATCATGACCTGAGCCAAAGGCAGAGGCCTTAACCCACTGAGCCACCCAGGTGCCCCAAATAAGTACATTTTAACAATCTTAAATTCATGTGGAAAATGCAGTCAGTAAAGAGATAGATAGGAAAATATTTAACCTTACCAAGAGTCAAGGAATGTAAAATAAGTTTTAGGGCCTTGTTTTTCCCTCCAAAAAATTATGAAGAGAGAATAGATCATAAATGAAAATAGACGTTATGAAAGGTAGGTAAATACACAGTATCCAGTTTCCTTTTATAAATGATGCCATGATATGAGCCTTTATGTAGAAAAAAAATTCCTTAATAAAGATTATTTTAAAAATTATCTATATTGGGGTGCCTGGGTGGCTCAGTGGGTTAAAGCCTCTGCCTTCAGCTCAGGTCATGATCTCAGGGGTCCTGGGATCGAGCCCCACATAGGGCTTTCTGCTCAGCAGGGAGCCTCCTTCCCCCTCTCGCTGCCTGCCTCTCTGCCTACTTGTGATCTCTCTCTCTGTCAAATAAATAAATAAAATCTTTTAAAAAAATTATCTATATTTAAAATATATAAAAATAAGTTTCTTCTACATATTAAAATAAGTAAACATTGTATCTAAATGTAAATGGAACACTTAGCCCTTAAAATAATTTATTTTTTAAATTTTTATTATTTATTTATTTTTTCCTTAAAATAATTTAAAAAGCAGGATACTACCACAAACAATTGCTTAGGTTATAATAAGTAAATACATATTATGACTACAATTAAGTTTAAAGAAATGCAAAAAGTTTAAATACAACAGCTGGAGGTAAATATACCCAAATCTCAGATGCATTTCTGTTTATGTAGTAGAACAATGAATAATTTTAATTTCTTTTTAATACTTTGAGTTTTTCAATTTTCTTCATTCATTACGATATAATAATTTTTTTTAAAGATTTTATTTATTTATTTGACAGAGAGAGAGATCACAGGTAGGCAGAGAGGCAGGCAGAGAGAGAGGGAGAAGCAGGCTCCCCACTGAGCAGAGAGCTGGTGAGGGCTGGATCCCAGGAACCTGAGATCATGACCTGAGCCGAAGGCAGAGGCTTTAACCCACTGAGCCACCCAGGCACCCCTATAATAATGTTTTAAAAATAATGTAGAAACAGAAGTTCACAAAAATACCTAAGAAAATTGGTACCAGAACCATCTTATACCAGATACACTTGAACTTTTATTGAAAGTTGTATCTATTTACATTTATTTATCTAATTCAAAAATTGTATTTATAAAACAATCCTTTATATTTGTCTCAAACTGCCTGTCCTAACAGAAAGAAAGTTGGCTGAAAATTCTTGACTAAGCTCTACCATTGGCTGTCTATATGACCTTGGGAAGTTACCCAACTTTCTTGACTCTTAGTTTCTTCCTCTATAAAATAATGGTTTGGACCCAGGATCTCTAAGATTCTTTCTAGCTCAAAGAGTTAACAGTTATATGAGAATGCAAATACAAGGTAAACATACTACAAAAGGCACTTTAAATAAGTCTCTAAAGCCACACTTTTATAAGAAAAATGCGAAAGCTACCACGAAAAAGTAATTTGTGTGTGGAAAAAAAAACAAGGAATGGTTAAGATATAGTATTAAGTCAATAAGTGATCATGATCAAATCACAGAAATGTGTATTGGCAAGAAATTCTATCATTGAGAAAAAACATGGAATATGATTAAGGTCTGCTAGATTCATTGGCCTAAAGTTATTTTTCTTTTCCTTTGGTAAAATAAATCATTCAGTTTTTGCAATATTCATGATTAACTCATTAGAAATTACTTTTTTTTTTTTTTAAAGATTTTATTTATTTATTTGAGAGAGAGAGAAAGTGAGAGAGAGCATGAGAGGAGAGAAGATCAGAGGAAGAAGCAGACTCCCCATGAAGCTGGGAGCCCGATGTGGGACTCGATCCTGGGACTCCAGGATCATGACCTGAGCCGAAGGCAGTCTCTTAACCAACTGAGCCACCCAGGCACCCTAGAAATTACTTTATAAATGGATACACACACACACACACACACGCACACCCCCCAATATATATACACACATACTGTTTATTGTATATAATGGCCTATTTCTGTTAAGTGAAAATCCCATTAATTTTAGAAATTATTTGATAATCTACTTCATAATAGTTGCACTTGACGAGTTTTCTTTAAAATTATCTTTTGGGCTCAGTCGGTCCAGCGTGCAACGCTTGATCTTGGCATTGTTAGTTCTAGCCCCACATAGAGCTTCCTTTAAATAAATAAATAAGTAAATAAATGGGAATTATCTGACTTTTCATATGCCTTAAAGTGAATATGTTTGGGGGGGCATATGAATGGGACATCATGCCAAAGAAAACTTGCATGAGCATCATAGTGAGCATTTAGTATATCTGTGGCCTCCCAGAATCTTTGAACGCTTTGATAAATGTTGCTAATTTCCCACATTGTGAGTCCTGGGTCTGCAAGCTAGAGGCTATATATGTCACCTTCCTAGTCTCTCTCACATCTCAGACACCCAGCATGTCCCCTAGATCCTGCCATTAGCAGCACTCATGGAATGCCTTTGACTCAAAAGAGCATCATGAGGAAGGAGGTGTTACGTAGAATCTAGCTGAGTGGCACTGAGTTCTCAGTGGCATCAGAGGTGAGGGTTGCTGGTAATGTCTGTGCAACTTGTTCCCAGAGCACCGTGGACAATCTGGTGGTGGCTTTGGGTATTGCTCCAAGCAGCTTTAGGCTCTGAGAATGATTGGGGTTTTTTTGTTAAAACTAGCTAGCATGAGTTGGTTCTGTTGTTTATAACTGAAAGCCCTGATTTAGTCATTTATAGAATAAATTCACAAGGACGGCTATCAGTTTTGCTTATCTTGCCTCTCACATTAATCTTCCTTTTAATTGCCAGCATCCTTGGTCATGACTATAAAATCATAATACTTAGACTATTAAAAAGGGTATCTTAATACTCTTGCCACCAGTATCTGATTCCTTTTCTTTTTCTTTTCCATGTTTAGAAAGTGAAGTGAGCAGAGACTGATTTTAGGGTGTTCTTTAGCTCTAATATTCCATGAATTATTCCTGGTGCTCTAATTGATTCTGACTCTTCTCTGCCCAAAATACTGTATCCTAAATTCACATTAGAGCCTCTGCCACAGAAAATAAATATGAAAAGGAAGTTTAGCCTGGAGATCAGTAGCTAGGATTTGAAGCCAGGCCCAACACACTGACAATCCAGAATCTGTTGCATAGATGTTTTTTGGTTGTTTTATTTGGTACTCTACTCCTCAAGGTAATTAATATTTCTGTAACCCTAGGAAGGCAACCCATAAGAGGAATGATAAATAATGATAAGAATAGTATAGAAATAATGAAAAGCATAAATTTAAATCCATACTATTAATCCTTTAATGACTTGAAGTATAAAAGTAGTAATAAGTTTTATAATCAATATAATTGATATAGTTATAGTTTATAGTTTATAAACTATATGATATACTATATATGATATACTATATAGTTTATAATCAATATAATTGTGTGTAGTTTGATAAATGAGTATATATAAGAAAATCTGTTATATCAGACTTGTGATTTTTAATTAATAATTATGAAACTTCAGTTATGTTTCAATCTTTCATTAAGTAAATAATCAATCTTTAAATTTAATTCATTTTGATTTAAAATCTCCTAACTCATGTTTAAATAATTAGTGTAGTGGAACGCTTTGGTGGCTCAGTCAGTTGAGCGGCTGGCTCTTGGTTTCAGCTCAGGTCACAGTCCCTGGGTGGTGGGACCCAGCCCTATGTCAGACTCCATGCTCAGTGGGGAGTCTGCTTGAGATTCTCTCTCTCTCTCTCTCTCTCTCTCTCCCCCCCTTTGCCCCACCCCCTGCCCTGCTCTCTCTCGCTCTCAAATAATAAATACATCTTAAATAAATAAATAAATAGTATAGTAAATTAGCATTAAACAAAGAACATGTAGGACCCAGAGTTCCCTTCCATGAAATGTCCAGGAACTGAAGGTCCTATGAGCTCTCTTCCAAACATTTGCCCTCAATGAAGTAAGCCATTTTGTTTCAGAAGCACCGGGGGGAAGGAGAGGGAGAAAACGAGACCAGTTCTTTGAAGTGAAGATGGATTCTGGCTTCCAGAATCCTGAATACAGTGGAGGCAGTTCTAAGAGGGAGGAAGTTCTCAGACCCACTCTCATGCAGCACTCCTAGAGAAGAAGCTGCTGAGTAGGCACAATTTGGGGAAGTGTGACGACTGAACACCAAGTGTCATGATTTGGAGAAATGAAAGATATTCTTGTTTAAGCATGGCATAAAAGGAATAGAGTTGTCTGCCTACAGATGATTTATACAGGCATCAATAATTAACATTTCAAAGGTGGTCAAAATGGACTAAAGACTAGAACCCTTTCCCCTTTTTTTCCTAGATTGTATATGATGATCTAGATTATTTATGATCTAGAGAGGAGGTGGAACCCATCTGTCCTCTCTTCATTCTCCCATAAAATCAGTTAAATAAGGTGGATTAAATTTCCCATCAATCTTGATGAATAGCAAGCTTAAGCAGATAGATCTAATTTAGAACACCAAAGAAAATGATGTTTTTTGCACCCAGTACTGTGAAGCAGATTCACATCCTTTATAAAAGTAGTGGAACCAGAGGTTCTTGGCTGGCTCACTTGGAAGACCATGTGACTCTTGATCTCAGAGTTGTGAGTCCCAGTCCCATGTTGGTTACAGAGATTATTTTAAAAAGATAATAAACTTAAAAAAAAAAAAAGTAATCAGGCCAGTATATTTTGACTCAGCCTAAGCTATTCAAGACCCATGGGAAAGATACCACTGTGGGATCCCTGGTTCTACAGAATGTGTCTACATTTGAGAGGAGATATAAAAAGGTGAACCAAGTGAAGCAGGTAGAGGTATAGTCCAGTAATGTGGTGTAAGCCAAGGACAGTGAACTAGAACTTAGCTCTTAATTTGTATGGCTTAGGAAAGAAAGCCTATGCTTAAAGCCCCTTCTCTTGGTTCAAGAAGAGGAACTGTGCTATAATAACCCATTTTTTTCTGTCTTGAGGAATTCTAAAGTCAAGTCAAGAAATCAAGCCAGAGCTTCCTCAAGACAGTACAATGTTGGTTTTACTAAAAAAATTCCTTCCTTTTGATAATCTTGTGATAATCAAACACAGTTGTTTTTTCTTTAGGGACCTAAGATAATAAGATGGTAAATATATTCATTATAATTCTAACAAGATAATGGAATAGACTAATAGACTAGAAACACAAGCTTTTTTTGTTTTTGTTTTTGAGATTTGCACTATTACTTGTAAAGTTTATGGATAGATGATTTAATTTCTAACTTTAAAATTTCAGATAAATTTATGGATTGTGGTTTCTACCACAAGGTATTCCAAGAGTTCCTAGGATATGGGTTTTTAACTTATGTTTCTTATTTTCAGAGCATGAAAACATATTTGTTCCATCTGCTTTGGGGGAGAGTTGGTAAAAGATCTTGAATGTTCATGGGACAGTGCTTGGATGTATGCTACTGATAACTAACAGGGAATCAAGGGTTTGATAAGGAAAATGGCACATTAGGGGTATTTTGTTTCCTTAACTTACAAATTATAAAATAATCCACGTTCACAATTTTAAAAATCAAGCAATGTAGAAGTGCTGTCTAGAGGTATCCACTATATGATAACATATTGGCTTTTAATTTCATGTTGGTATTCCCAAGAGCAATAATTTAATACATATAAATTCTTTGGCCAGTCAAAAAATATTTTAATTAGGAAAATGAAACAATGTAATTTTAAAATCTTGATAAACACCTCGACTCGATATACTATACATAACAGCTCCATTTAATCTTCAAAAAGAGAAGCAGGCAAAATGTTAATGAAAAATTAAAGAAAATTATGCTTAATGAAGGAGAAAATAGCCTAATATTTTAATCGCCTCTATAAAATAAGTTCAACTGTGTGTGAAAGAGAAGGTAAAAATAATGAGAGATAAAGCATTAGTTTTTTTTTCTCCCACATCTGTGACTATATCAAGCATCACAACTTTTGTGTTAGTGTGCATTAGGGAAACATTTTTCTATTTTATACACATTACCATGAAATTACCTCTCTACTATAGATGGTTAGGATGCTGTATGGCCTTGTGAACTCCGGTTGTACAAAAAGAAAGGCAGTAGGATAAAATAGGGATTGTTTAGATAGAGCTCACTAGACTCTGACCTCTATGAGGGCAAAGTCAGCATCAGCTTGTTTCTCAGTTGTATCCCCAGTGCCTAGCACAGTGCCTGGTATATAATAAATACCTCATAAATATTTGTGAGATAAATAATAATAGTAATAGCTAGCATTTATTGAGTGCTTTCAGTGCACTATTCTAAACACTAATATTATTTTATATGGTCCTCACAAAAACTCACAAATTACTTCATAGCATATCTATTAGTATAGGAATTTACAACTTATGGGATATGAGTTCAATGGCACTGGGACCTAAAAGAAATTTGTAGTTAGTTCACTATAGGGCAAAGGTTAAGAACTTTTGGAATCATACCATTGCCCGAATTTTAGGTGTCTTTTCATTTACCATTGTCCAAAGTATGGAATTTCTTTTCCTGTCTGTGCTGTCTGGTCTTTAGCATTCACACAGTTTACTTAGTCCCATACTTGCTACAATTTCAGTAGCTCAGTCATCATGGATTTAAAACTTCTCTTTGGCTTTCAGCAATTTGACTATGATATGCAAGACTTTCTTTTTATTTATCCTAAGATGGGTTTGCTGATCTTTTAGAAGTTGAAACCTTTTCTTCTAGCAAAAGCTATCTATATCTTTTGTCAAATTTGAGAAATTTTTGGCCATTGCTTCTTAACAGTGGGACTCCAATTATATGTGATGTTTTCCCACAGGTTCCTGAAGCTCTCATTTTTTTTTTATCCAAAATTTTTCTGTCTTGTTAATATTGAATAATTTTTATTAATCTCTTTTCAAGTTAATGGACTCTTTCCTACATTCTACTGTTTAGCCCATCCAGTTAATATTAGATTTTAACTGTTATATTTCCCATTCCAGAAAATTTTGAAAATGGAAAACAGATTCCATTTTGTTCTTTTTAAAAGTATGTTTATTGAGGTATTACTTACAAAAGGTAAAATTCATGAGTTTTGACAAAGGTATACATTTGTGTAGCTGTTACTCCAATCTAGACATGAGTACCTCCACCATCCCCAAAAGTTTTCTTGTGCCATTCTGTACTAAAACTGTCTCCTCACCCTCAGCCTCTGTCAATCACTGATCTGTTTTTTGTCCCCATCTTTGTCTTTTTCAGAATGCCATTAAGTGGAATCATACAACATTTTGCTTTCTGTTTCTGGTT
Organism: Potos flavus; assembly: GCA_028534135.1. Taxonomy (NCBI): domain Eukaryota; kingdom Metazoa; phylum Chordata; class Mammalia; order Carnivora; family Procyonidae; genus Potos; species Potos flavus. The sequence continues at coordinate 109,954,030 of CM052898.1, forward strand.
TATGTCACTTAACATAATGCTTCTGAGAGTCATCCTTTTTGTTGCATGGAAATTGCTGGGTAGTACTCCATATTTGGGATGTACCACTATCTGTTTAAGCATTCACAAATTATACATATTTAATTTCTTTCCAGTTTTTAGCAATCATGAATAAAATTTCCTCAAAGATTCTTACATGTAGGAATGGGATTGCTGGGTCTTATGCAATCATATGTTTAACTTTTTTTTTAAGATTGATTTATTTATAAGTCAATCAGAGAAAGACAATTATCGTATGATCTCTCTGATATGAAGAATTTGGGAGGCAGGGCGGGGGGTTATGGGGGTGGGGGAGGGAAATGAAACAAGATGGGATCAGGAAGGAGACAAACCATAAGAGACTCCTAAACTCACAAAACAAACTGAGGGTTACTGGGGGATGAGGGGGTAGGGATAAGGGGGCTGGGTTATGGACATTGGGGAGGCTATGTGCTATGGTAAGTGCTGTGAAATGTGTAAGCCCGATGATTCACAGAGATGTACCCTGGGGCACATAATATATTCTATGTTAATAAAAAAAAGATTGATTTATTTATTTGAGAGAGAGAGAGAGAAAGAGAGACTGAGCAGGGGGAGAGGCAGAGGGAGAGGAAGAGAGAGAAAGAAACTCATGCAGACTCCCCACGGAATGCAGAACCCAAAGCGGGAGCCAGACATGGAGACGATCTCACACCCATGAGATCACCACCTGAGCATAAACCAAGAGTCAGCTGCTTAATGGACTGAGTCACCCAGGCGCCCCTCTTCCCTATTTCAATTCAGCTTGGCTTTTATATGTTTTATATATGGGAGTTCATTGTGATGTTTCATTTGAAGAAATATTCAAAAAGCTTGAAAACTTAACTATAGACAACAAATTGATGGTTACCATAGGGGAGGTGGGTGGGGGAATGGGGGAAAAAGGTGACAGCAGTTACAGAGTGCATTTGTCATGATGAGTACGAGGTAATGTATGGAAGTGCTGAATCACTAAGTTGTACACCTGAAATTAATATTACACTGTATGTTAACCAACTGGAATTTAAATGAAAACTTTAAAAAAGCTTGAAAACAGTTGATAAATGACTAAATTGTCATTATAACATATAGATAATATTTAGAAATTTTAAAATCTGCCCTTTCTCTTTTTCATTTTTTTAGTCCTCATTTCTCCTTTTGCTTATCTTTTATTTAAAAAAAAACTGAGTACCTATTATGTAGTGGATAGTGACCTAGTTACTGGAAATATACCAGGGAACAAAACAGACAAGATCTCTACTTTCATGGAGCTCACATTCTAGTATAGAGGGAAAAACAATAAGCAATGACATAACTGCTGACAATAATGGCTATGAAATAAAAAAAGAGCAAGGCAAAGGGGACCAGAGGTGTTTGGGGAGGGGCTGCAGTTTTGGTTGGGGTAGCCACCTAGCCTGATTGAGACAGTACATTTGAACAAGAATTGAAAGAGAAGAGGAAAAAAGTCATGCATTTATGAGGGAAGAACATAAAAACAGAGGAAATAGTCTGACTTAGGAGCATGCCTCCCATGTGCTCCTGACATGAGGAGCAGCAAAGAGGCCGGGGTAGCTACAAGTAAGTAAAACTGTAAAGGGGAGAGGAGTAGGTGATGATGTCAGTGAGGACTGTGTTGGGGCCATAAAGTCTATTGTAAGAACACTGGTTTTAGAATGGAAGAAATGGGAAGCCATGAAAGGCTTTTGAGCATAGTCACAAGATCTGACTTATGTTTTAACAGGAATGCTCCAGCAGTTTTACTGAGAATAGACAGTGGAGGTCTAAGGGTGAAACCAAGGAGATGAGTTAGTAGCTACTGCAATAATCCAGGTAAGGGAAGATAGCAGCCTACAAAAGGGTCATGGAGGGGCTCAGAACTGGTCGGCTTCTGGATGTATTCTGAAGGTAGAGCCAACAAGATTTGGATTTGTAAAAGCAATACATCTTAGCATTCTTGATCTTAGGCAATAGAAATCAATTCTATCTTGAAATAAAATACTATGTATTTTTTTCTTTTGCAGAATCAGTGTAAGAATCGACTTTGGGAAATGGGCAAGAGCTAGAGAGAAGGAGTAGTAGGTAGTGGAAACACTAGCAAAGATTATTGGACTCAAAGACTCTGGTCTGCATATTGCTGTTGCTATCAGAATGCATATGATCCTTACTCCTTTCCATATCTTTAGCACATGCTAAACATTCAAAGTCCTATGAAGAGAGCATCTGATTGGCAGAGCTTTAATCATGGGAAGAATGTGGCCCCATTCATATCTGTGGTAAGAAAGAAGCACTACCTCTCTAAAACCATATTCCATGAGGGATTTGTCAAAAAGGAAATCAGACTATTATTAGGAAGGAAGGAAGGGTTAAATGCCGAACAGCCAGGAAAACAACTGTCCACTAAAACATGATTATAAAACATTTGAAAATTACCACAAAAAAAAAAAATGGAAAGGAGAGGGAGAAATAATCTCAAATGTTATTGGCCAGATACAAACACTAAGAACGTTTTCTGTATTTCTTCATAGTTAATTTTTTTGTATACATAGGATTTATATATAGTTGCATTGTGCACTTAAATATCATTTAAAATCTCACATTTTAAATAATTTTCCCAATGAATTTCCATTATTTCTTACATGTAATTTTTTAAAAAAGATTTTATTTATTTATTTGATCCAGAGAGAGAGAGAAAGAGAGAGAGAGAGAAAGGTCAAGAGAGGGGAGGGTCAGAGGGAGAAGCAGACTCCCTGATAAGCAGAGAGCCTGACGCGGGACTTGATTCAGGGACTCTGGGATCATGACCTGAGCCAAAGGCAGATGCTTAACTGACTGAGCCACCCAGGTGCCCCTCTTACATGTAATTTTTCCTTCATTAAACCCACAGTTAAACTGCTTATTGCAAATGGACATATAATTGAGGTCAAATATTCACCATTTTTGGATGACCTTGTTTCCATTTTTATTTCACCTGCACTTACAATTCCATTTTTTCCAATTCATTTGAACAGTAGCAATAAAAATACTGCTAAGTACAATCAAAGTATTCAAATTATTGTCATGGCAAATACTTCTTTACAAAGATGAAGTTGCTGGCAAAACTAAACTGGCAGAATTTTGGATATGGATAATTGTCTATGTTCATAAACTATTAAGTTGTACTTGAATTAGATCAGAACCATTAGCATTAACTCTCTTCCACTCATAAGTGGACTGGCTGTGGTACAAAAATCATTCAATTCTTGGGTAATATACTTGGATGTCAAAGATGTAAATTATTTTATCCTTGATGTAAATTTATTAATTTTGGAAATATGCCACTTAATTTTTCCTGAAAAATTGTCATAAATAATGGGTTAGATAAAAGTAAAAATAAGAGAAATTTTCTTTAGTATCTTTGGAAAAAGCATCACTGATATTAGAATAAAAATAAGTTCATTCATTCATTCATTGAGTTACTTGTTATTTCAACAAATATTTAATTGAGTGCCTTCTTTGTGCTAGATACTGTGGTTAAAATGGTTCTGATAGTGTGGGTAGGTTAGGAAAGACCTTCCCAGGAGTGGTAAAATGAGCAAATGCTAAAGGATGAATAGAAGTTGCCTACTCTAGGTTAAAGGAATGGGGATCAGAGGGATTGATAGAGAGAAGAGCAGATGCAAAAAACCTTGAGAAGGAAAGCTGGTATAGAACTCAAAGAAAGTGAACATGGTGTAAGATGAAGCTGGAAATGTAGGTAGAGGTCAGACCATGCAGGCCTAGTAGGATTGAAGTGTTTTAAAGAGGTGGTGCTACGATGAGTTTGTATTTGCATAATGTCACTCTGAATGCAGGTAGGAGAATGGATTAGAAAGCAATGTGTATTCTTAGGGATCAATTACAATGTATTCATGAAACACCTAATCTGTGCCAGGAACTGTTGCTAGGTACTGAAGATACATAGGTAAGCAAGACCAACAAGGGTCTTATGTAATCGAAAGTATCTTAAGGCTTTCAAAGGTTAAAAAAAAATATATATATATATATCTGTATATCTATATATATATAGATATATACACATTATGAATAAAGATATTGGTACTTGTAGAAGTATGATGTAAAATATAAATACTAATATTTTATTAAAAGCAGAATAGCTTAATGAAAATAAAACATTTGATTTTGATTTTGCCACTAACTAGTTACCTGACCTTGGCAAAGAAATATAACCTTTATGGTGCTGGCTTTGGTAAAATTCTTCTGTAAAATACAGAATGAGACTAACGAGCTGAGATTTTTTTCCACATCTGAAATTTTTTAATCAAATTACATAATTTGAAATAATGGCCTCATCATATTTGGAAACCTCTTGCTCCATCAAGCAAAGCTAATTCTCTTTGTCCAAGTGAAACTTTAAGTGCTAAATTTGTATAGTCTTGGAAATCTATGGTAAGTGATTTATAGCCTAATGATTCATATGAATAAAGTTATGATTCATATCCTAATTACTGGTTATTGAGGTATCTAAAATGACTTCTTTTAAGATGCTGCATTATAACTTACTTGGAAATATGACACTTCTATTGAAAAATGTTATTAATTCCAAGAAAGGACAGAATTCCAAGGCTAGTCATTAAAATTTTTGAAATAAGTGATAAGTTCTTAGAGGGACTGAATCTTTGTATCTTGTGTGGCATTATATATAGGTATGAATTTCAAAAATGCTTTGAGGAAGTAATGATGATGGTAGAAGAAAAAAAACAATTTCATGGAATCTGTGACATCACAATGTTAATATTTAGTTACAGTAAAACATTCAATCCTATGATGATTTAAATTTACTAGAAAATAGAATTATTGGTTGATAACATTTCACATTTTAACTTTTTTTGTCACCACACGAAGGCACTTTATTTTGTAAAAATTTTTAAAGATTTTATTTACTTATTTGAGAGAGAGAGAGCGGGCCAGTATGCATAAGTGCGGCAGGGGCAGGGTAGGAGTGAAGCAGAGGGAGAGGGAGAAGCAGACTTCCTGTTGAGCAGGGAGCCCAAGGAGCCCAACGACGGAGGGTCCAATCCCAGGACCCTGAGATCATGACTGGAACCCAAGGCAGACACTTAACCGATTGAGCCACCCAGGTGCCCCAACATTTCACATTTTAAAAATAAAATCTAGAAATTGTAATATATTTCATTACAGCTTTAGGTAATAAAATCGAAGTCCACTACGACAGATATTGTACATTTATTGCAACAGATTTAATAGTTTTTCAGATATACTAGTTCTTATTAGGGTGAGTAAGAGGTGGGGAAAGATATCCTGTAACTAAAAATTAACTTTCCTAACTTCTCATTCTCTGCTGCTCTGAAGAAGTTGAAAGAAGAAGGAGATGGAGGGTGAGGGAATGGAGGAAAAAGAAGCAATATGAATGAGAGGTAATAAACTAGAAGAGGAACAAAGCTATAGAGGTCAAGAAAGAGAGTCCAGAGTGTCACCCAATTTGGAGATGGAGGTGGGAAAGCTGATCCTCCAAAGAAAGAATCTGGGTAGTTCTTTCACATTTCATTTTCTCCACCTTCAAAATTTTTATCCCCCATCTTTAGACATTGTTATATTGCTTGGGGGAAAATATGTCATACACTACTAACTATTTAAATTCAGTTAAATTCCTTTAGTATTTTGTATCTGAAACCTGTTCATTTGGTATCCTAGGAGTTGTGGATGACGTATAAGAATTGTTTAATGGTTTATTCTTTCAACTTACTCCTTATTTTGATTTACCTATCTACCCCATACAGAGGTTGACATATAAATTTAGTAACTGTATTTCCAGTGAAGGGGCCTGGAGAAAGAGGCTAACATTTAACATAAAGAATCTTAGCTAGGACCTGCCTTGGAAGGGGGCAAAAGCTTGGCCAAGGGCAGCAGCAAGAGAGTCATGTCTTGAGTCAAGAGGAGACAGCTTGAGCACAGCAGGATTTCCTTAAGGGAGAAAAGGAAGAATAGATTTGGTATAAAAGAAAATTTGTCCTCCCTCCAATAGGGAAAGAAAGCAATGGAGGTCTTGGCTGTATCAAGCTTGGAGCTTGGTTGGAAAGGGGGCTAGTTTGTGGCTGGGATAGGGCAGGGCAAAGGGAGGCATAGGTGCTAATGCTCCTGGGGTCAGGGCTGAGAAGGCAATCAGGCAATTTACAAGGCTCCTTAGTTGAGATAGCAGTTGTAGTAAAAGTAGTAGTAATATTAACAGCTAACATTCTTTTGCATCTTTACCATATACCAGAATATGTTTTAAATACACACACACACGTATATGTAGGCTCCATGTCCAATGTGAGGCTTTAACTCACGACCCTAAGATCTATATACTGAGCCTGCCAGGCACCAGTTCTTATTACATTAATTAAATCTTCACAACAAAACTATGAAGTACTATTCGATCCTTTTATAGAAGGGCAAACTGAGGCATAGAGAGGTTAAGTAACTTGCTTGAGGTTACATGGGTAGGGAATGTAAAAGGAGGTTGTTACATGGTTATGAAATGGAAGAAGATTGTATTGTCTGTTTGTCAAATTGCCATATACCCCTTAAAAGAAATCAAGTATAGCTTTTGCTAGGCTAGCATACATTTTGTGTGGTGATACTGCATGGTCATTAGATTTGGGGGCAAAGCCAGTTTAACAGAGCAGTGCACAGATGAAATAGGTTGCTCTCTTCAGTAGCTTAATATGTTTCATTGGTGAGAATTTTTGGAATGCTGGGCACACCCTGGTTTAAGTATGCAAGCACATTCCAAAGTGAAATTTCAATGACTATTTTTCTTTTCTTTTGCTTTAATGGTTATCACAGCATTATAATGAAAGGCAGACTGCAAATATTCTTCGGTTATAAACAGGGAAACCAATAATTACCAGGCTGCATCACTCATTTTTTGGATTAAATTACACACTTCTCGGTCATTCTAAAGTGGCTTGACAAAATTAGGAAAACTTGTAAATTCTCACCTGTTTGACACGGTTGGAAGTGTTCCATTCCAAAGTACAAGTTTTCCTTCTCTTACTGGGATTTAAGTTTGGGCAACGGATTTCCTTTTCTTCTTTTGCTTAAATCAGCCATTAGGTGGGCACTATGCAATACCTACCTGGGGGTAGAAGTATTTTTAAGAAATAATGTTATAGGGTATTATATTTAGAAATTGGAGAAAATAAAAGATCGTTTTCACAATAGCTTTAGTAATCACAGGACAAACGATGAATTCTTGGCTAGACTTTACAGGAAAGAAAAGATCTCATGGTGGCCGGAGGAGGCAGCAGGAAGCAATTTACTTTGGCTCCAGGATATTCTAGAATCTCCCGACATATTTTTACATTTGTTCAAATGTAAACTTATATCAGAAAAAAAAGTCCGAGAAACACTAAGAACTTATTCTAATTACCGGTGAGATTCCCCAGAGCAGTGCTTACATACATTAGAATTTAAATAAGCGGCTGATGATATTAAGTCCACCTGGAAAGCCGCGAGTTCCCCTGTCCATGGCCTCTCCAGGCCAACACAACCACCAAAGTCAAAACCTCTGAAGCCAACTTCAAATAACATTCCTAAAGCAGAAAGCACGCAGGCAGGAAAATCTTCCAGCTCCCAGCAAGCAGTGAAAAAAAATTCAACCGTGGGGGCACTGATTTAATTTCATGAATTTAGTGACGCTTAAAAAAAAAAAAAAAAGCTGGCGGGGAGGAGGAATCCATTCAAACTTAACTCAGGAAATGGGAAGTTTATTGAGTAAACAAGCGGTAGCCACAGACACACCTGCCACTCCCAAAGAAGCCCAGAGGCTACCGCTACTACCTCCCGGTCACATCCGGGCACTTCTCTACAAACTCCTGACGTTCCGACGTGCCAGCCGTTAGGTTTATTTGAAACATACGCAGAACCAATCAATCGGCGCCTGAGGGGAGGTGGGCGGAGAGCAGTGACCAATCACCGCTCCTCTGGAGGCCGCAGCCTATGGGAAGAAGGTTGACATCACGCGCCAATCGGCATGGCTTTTAGAGAAAGAGGCTCATTTTTTGAATTGGTTGTGGCTGACACCCGCGAGGAATGGCGGTACCAGTAAGGGGAATCAGAGCTTGAACAGGTGGACTTCCGAGGCGTTTTTTGAGAGTGGTAAGGACTTTGTAGATGTGGGTAGGGGCGGTGGGAGTGGGCCAACGTCCCCGGAGAATTGGGCTCCTTTTCTTGTCCGACTGCCCCACCCCGATGGCCGCGAATTCCGAAGCACCCCTGCTCAGGCTTCCTGGCTCTCGGAACTCACCCACCTCACTCCCAACACTAGGCAGTGACGCACAGTGGGATCCCGAAGTCCTCCAGGTTGTTGGGCATCTTCATCTCTCACCTGGTGAGATATTTCTTCCGGAGGAAGGTCTGGGTGAAGGAAGGGAGTTCGGAAGAGTGGTCTCGACAAGTCGCCTTGTCCCTGCGGTTGTGGCGGCCCACAGCTGCTGCCTTTGGGGGCTTATCTCAGAGTCCTTAGTGGTTTTGCTCTAGGATTCTTCTTGGTGTCTTCTCTGTAGGAAGTTTACTTTTTAGTTTTTAAAAACGCCAGCCCATTCCGGCCTCCGCCTAACTCTACTCCCCCCCCCCACCCCCCGCGCGCGTGCGCCTTCCTCCCGGGTACAGATTTGTTTGGCTTTGTGGTTAAAAGTGCAGCCTCTGGAATCAGTCCGGGTTTGAATCCCTGTTTTACTGACTTGCGTGGTTACTTGGCCTCTCTTTTCTAGGCTTCTTTATGAGATGGAGACAGAATAATACCTGCCTCTTAGGATGGTTTCAAAGATTAAGTAAATACAAGTAAAAGACTTAAAACAGTGTCACATATTTAGCGTTAAATAAGTATTAACAATAATGTTTATAATGTTAACACTAATGCTGTTATTGTCAGTAACGCTGCCATCATATCCAGTATTTCATTTAGTTCCTCCGAAAGATGATTGCCTAAAAAAATAAGTAAAAGGAACCCTAAAGTGGATATTTGTTTAAGTGACAGATTTCTCTTTGGGATGAAAAGAGTCATGTGTTGTAGTTACTTAGTCAAAAGCTGCTTGATTATGTTCTTGGATGAGAAATAAGCTGTATAGGTTTATGAACACTAACCCTATTGTCCTACAGGCTTACAGAATACATGAATGTGAAGAAGTGATTAGTGTATTTCCGTTTTTAATCAGAGTGTTGGATGTTGTCATCAACTTTCCATGCAACTCTTTTTTCCTAAAATTTGAAGCTATTTCAGCAATAAATTGATCATATACAGTATTATCAGAGACCATTTTAATTTTTAATTACCTATTTTGATGGCTTTAAACAGGCATAAGAGAAAAATGTAAACTCATGTTTTTGATTATTAAAATCTCCTTCATTCTTTAAAGTATGTTAGTTTATCTCTTGAATTTTTTTAAGTTTCTTTTAAGGGAACTTTGGATGATAGCCTTTGTAGAGTCATTCCCACTGAAAACCATTAAGTGTAAGAGACTTAAAAAAAATAAGGGCTGGATAGAATTTGTCATTGATTCTAAATAGAGACTCTTACTAACAGCTGTTGGGGCATTCCTTTGGAGAGCCTTAGAATAATGATTGCTATGGATGTATGGTAAGACAATAAAAAATGTTCACATTGTGACTATTATGAAAATTAATAATTGCCACTCATTTTAAGACGCCATCTATTCTGTTTTCATCATAACTGGATTTGAGTTGTGCTATTTTCTTGGATGTGGAAACTGAGTGCAGAGTTGAGATGGGAGGCTGGGTTTCCTGGCTTTGAAGTGTGAGCCTAACAATTATGCTTAGGTCTTTGGATATTATTAGTGTGCATATCTTCATACTACTTAGCATCGACATCTGGATAGGATGTTAATGATACCTTAACTAAATCCTATTTCTCCACAGCATATAGTTTATTTAAACTATTACTTCGATAAAAAGCTGGCGGAATATATTTGTTTATTTTATTAATCTAAAAAAAGTAGGAGGCTAAAGTAAGTCAGACATGTACCAGATAAAGATAAAGGCCTCCTCTTTATATTTGCCCAATATTCTGGAAATTAACTTGAAGATAATAAGTTTACATAATAACCTCGATATGAATTGATGAAAATTCATTTAACTTTTTCTTTATTCCCTGTTTGCCTAGCTTTTCAACTCTTAAGTCCTGAAGTCTTAAAAAAAAAAAAGGGTTTCCTTTAATATCCAGAGTCGTATTGGCATTAACCCATGTGTAATTGTCTTGTTAAATCTTTTAAAGGAGAGATGATAGTAAAATAAGAAAATACAGATGAGAGAGCAATCTCTCATGAGATATACAGAGACATCCACACAGAATGAGTCAAGAGCAGTGGGTTAGGAGTTGAAAGATGTGCTAGGTGAAGAATTGAGTACTATTCAGAGTAACTAGGTGTGTGGAGTAAATCTTGTAAATCATTTGAAAAATGCTGAGAAATACATTGTGGCTGGAGCATATGGTATATGTGGACTGTGGGAATTAAACAGGAGATGAGGTTGAAGAGGTAGGCTAAGATGAAACTGTAAACCTGATGGCGAATTTGAACTTGACGGTATAGGGAAGGATGTTCATGGAAGTTCTTAAGCAGGGAAGTGATATGATCAAATTCGTTTTTAGGATAATAAAGTTTGGAGCTATTGTATTTGCAAAGTGGCCATTGAGCATAGAGAAGTGGGGCCAGGACTCAGCTCCTTTTTTCTAAAATTTGAAGCTGTTTTGGCAATAAATTAATAATCAGAGACAACCCTATGAGGTCCTGGAATACTTGAGATAGGATTGATAGGAATTTGGGGGAGGGCAAATAAAGTAGAGGAAAGAGTAAGGATAGATCTAGTTTTTGACAGGGATTATTTGAGGGATGATGGTAATATTGTAAATGGAGATAGGAAGAAGAATGGGTTGGTTGAGGGCAAAGGGGTGGAAAAGGAGGGAGGTAGAATATTTATGACCACCTTCTGAATTTTCATTATGTCAGGAAATGTTCTGAGTACTTTTCATACATTGTTATTTTTACTATATTCCTATGAGTCAGGTAGTAGTATCTTTGTTTTACAGAAGGGGAAACCGAGGCTCAGAAGTTAAATGACATTTCTTTGGTTCAGTATTAAGAAAAATGAGTAATGCTACTTTTTATAAATTCTAGATATAAAAAGTAGAGCCTCTAATGCATGTTTTTGCCCAATGCTCATGTATTTTTATTCAATCTTTATTTTTTTCAGCCAACGTAGAAGAATACTAACAATGGCCGACAATAGTGTATTAACATCTACTACTGGGAGGACAAGCTTGGCTGACTCCTCTATTTTTGATTCTAAAGTTAATGAAATTTCTAAGGAAAATGTATTTATTGGATCTGCTTCGTATGTTGAAGGTAAACCTATTAATCAGCTTTAAAACACCAAATCACTATTTTAAGCCTCAACTTTCTGACTAGAAATTTAGAATTTAACTATAATACTGTTAAGCTACAGTACAATTATTCAGTAAATACTTGTTGACAATCTCTTTATACTTTGTAGATTTTTTAAAGTTTTTAATTCAATTCCAGTTAGTTAATATACGGTGTTATATTAGTTTCAGGTGTATAATATAGTAAGTAATTCAACACTTCTGTACATCACCCTGTGCTCATCACCTATTTAAACTGTCCCCCCCATCAGTTTGTTTTCTATAATTAAGAGTCTGTTTCTTCTTTGTCTCTCTCTCTCTTATTTTCTTCACTTTGCTTGTTTTGTTTCTTAAATTTCACACGAGTGAAATTATATAGTATTTGTCTTTCTCTGACCGACTTAATTCTCTCAGGCTTATGCCCTCTAACACCATCCATGTTGTTGCAAATGGCAACATTTCATTCTTTTTATGGCTGAGTAATATTTAATTTATATTCCACATCTTCTTTATCTGTTCGCCAATTGATGGTCGATACTTGGCTTCCATAATTTGGCTATTGTAGATAATATGCTGCTATAAACATAGGAGCATGTGTATCCCTTTGAATTAGTATTCTTATATTCTTTGGATAAATACCCAGTAGTGCAATTGCTGGATCATAAGGTACCTCTATCTTTAACTTTTTGAAGAACCTCCATACTGTTTTCCACATTGGCTGTATCAGTGTGCATCCCACCAACAGTGCACGACAGGGTTCCTTTTCTCCACATCCTCACCAATACCTGTTATTTCCTGTGTCGTTGATTTTAGCCATTTATACTGTATAGATTTTTGATTATTATTTGGATTAATGCTTCCCAGCTTTGAAGGAGAAAGCATCTTATTGTTGAATATTGCTTTTTCTGTATATGAGGGCAATCCAACTGCAACATTGTTAGAATTTATCCAGTTATGGCTGGTTAGGTGAAAAGCCACTTATTCCCGTAGCCACTTTATAAATGGGTCTGTCATGAAGTTGCATGCACTATTGAAGAGGATGGCTGTGCAAAATAGTGAATGCTTTTTTTGGTTAGGAGGAGTGCTAATGTCTATATACCCCATGGCAATTTGTGTTTTTTTTCCTCTAAAGTGATAGCCGAATTTTAAAAAATAAACTGAGAATTAAGTCGTTTTAATTTTAGAGAATGTTATGATCTCCTCAAAGATGGAAAAACATGCCAGATATAGCCAAAAGAGGGATTAGTAACGGCTTTTTTTTTTTAATTAACATATAATATATTTGTTTCAGGGGTACAGGCCTGTGATTCATCAATTCACAGAACTCACCATAGCACATACCCTCCCCAAAGTCCATCACCGAGCCACCCTATCCTTCTCATCCCCCTCCTTTTCACCAACCCTCAGTTTGTTTACTCAGATTAAGAGTCTCTTATGGTTTGTCTCCCTCTCTGTTTTCATCTTGTTTCATTTTTCCCTCCCTTCCCCTATGATCCTCTGTCTTGTTTCTCAAATTCCTCATATCAGTGAGATCATATGATAATTGTCTTTCTCTGATTGACTTATTTCGCTTAGCATAATACCCTCTAGTTCCATCCACCTCGTTGCAAATGGCAAGATTTCGTCGTGTTTTGTTTTTTGTGTTTTTTTTGATAGCTGCATAATATTCGATTGTATTATACCACCGCTTCTTTATCCATTCTTCTGTTGATGGACATCTAGGCTCTTTCCATAGTTTGGCTATTGTGGACATTGCTGCTATAAACATTGGGGTGGCACATGCCCCTTTGGATCATTGCATTTGTATCTTTGGGGTAAATACCCAGTAGCGCAGTTGCTGGGTCGTAGGGTAATTCTATTTTCAACTTTTTGAGAAACATCCATGCTGTTTTCCAGAGTGGCTGCACCAGCTTGCATTCACACCAACAGTGTAGGAAGGTTCTCCATTCTTCGCATCCTCACCAACATCTGTCGTTTCCTGACTTGTTAATTTTAGCCATTCTGATTGGTGTGAGGTGGTATCTCGCTGTGGTTTTGATTTGTATTTCTCTGACGCCGAGTGATGTTGAGCACTTTTTCATGTGTCTCTTGGCCATTTGGATGTCTTCTTTGCAGGAATGTCTGTTCTTCTGCCCATTTCTTGATTGGATTATTTGTTCTTTGGGTGTTGAGTTTGGTAAGTTCTTTATAGGTTTTGGATATTAGCACTTTATCTGATATGTCATTTGCAAATATCTTCTCTCATTCTGTCAGTTGTCTTTTGATTTTGTTGACTTTCCTTTGCTGTGCAAAAGCTTTTGATCTTAATGAAGTCCCAATAGTTCATTTTTGCTCTTGCTTCCCTTGCTTTTGGTGATGTTTCTAGGAAGAAGTTGCTGTGGCTGAGGTCGAAGAGGTTGCTGCCTGTGTTCTCCTCAAGGATTTTGATGGATTCCTGCCTCACATTGAGGTCTTTCATCCATTTTGAGTCTATTTTTGTGTGTGATATAAGGAAATGGTCCAGTTTCATTCTTCTGCATGTGGCTATCCAATTTTCCCAACACCATTTGTTGAAGAAATTGTCTTTTTTCCGTTGGACATTCTTTCCTGCTTTGTCAAAGATTAGTTGACCATAGAGTTGAGGGTCCATTTCTGGGCTCTCTATTCTGTTCCATTGATCTATGT
>CM052898.1:109968648-110109809 GCA_028534135.1 Potos flavus
TGCTTTGTCAAAGATTAGTTGACCATAGAGTTGAGGGTCCATTTCTGGGCTCTCTATTCTGTTCCATTGATCTATGTGTCTGTTTTTGTGCCAGTACCAGTACCATACTGTCTTGATGATTACAGCTTTATAATAGCTTGAAGTATGGAATTGTGATGCTGCCAGCTATGGTTTTCTTTTTCAACATTCCTCTGGCTATTCGGGGTCTTTTCTGGTTCCATATAAATTTTAGGATTATTTGTTCCATTTCTTTGAAAAAAGTTGATCGTATTTTGGCAGGGATTGCATTAAATGTGTAGATTGCTCTAGGTTGCATAGACATTTTCACAGTATTTGTTCTTCCAATCCATGAGCATGGAACATTTTTCCATTTCTTTGTATCTTCCTCAATTTCTTTCATGAGTATTCTATAGTTTTCTGAGTACAGATTCTTTGCCTCTTTGGTTAGATTTATTCCTAGGTATCTTATGGTTTTGGGTGCAATTGTAAATGGGATCGACTCCTTTAGGAACTGCTGGTTTTTATATTAGTACCTGATAAACATATTTAAACATTTTTAATTTTAATAGAAGAAATGCCTCAAATCGAAACGAGAATGATATTGGTTCAGGAAGCTGGAAAACAAGAAGAACTTATAAAAGCTTTAAAGGTATGGAATTTTAGCCTTTTTTTTTTTTTTTTTTAAGAAAGGCTATTTTTCTTCCATCGGTGTTTAAATAATTTTATAGTTTTCTTAATCCTATACTTAAGTCTCTTTTCCACAGACTATTAAAATAATGGAAGTCCCTGTTATAAAGATAAGAGAAAGTTGTCCTGGAAAGTCGGATGAAAAATTAATAAAAAGTGTTGTTAATATGGTAGGTCAAGCATTTCATTGCATGTGGCATGCTGCACTACTCTTGATTGTATTCTTAAATTCCACTTAATGGTGACTGGACCTAAATTAGGCACAAGGTATATTTTTTGCACTCTGATGCTAGATTAATAGAATCTTTTATATTTATTTTAAAAATTTGGGTGTTTCTGAAACCCCAAACTATAGTATATATTTGTAAGTAATGAATTTTTTAAATGGTAATTTGGCATTGTTAAATTTAGATGGCACATATATATTCACAAAAATCTGATGTTTTTCTTTAAACTCTTTAGCTTCTTTTTTTCCCCCTTAATTTTATGTTTCTTCCAAATTCTTGCTTTATTTCCAAAATTATAAATCACAGTGGTGCGTGGGTGGCTCAGTTGGTTAAGTGTACGACTTTTGATTTTGGCTCAGGTCATGTTCTCAGGGTGGTGGGATCCAGGCTTGGTTTAGGCTCCATGGTTGGTGTGGAGTCTGCTTAAGAATGCCCCGCTCCGCCCCTCCCCCCCACCATCGCTTGCACACACTCTCTCTCAAATAAAATAAATAAAATCTTAAAAAAATATAAAGCACAGTAATTTGACAGTCATCAAGGAATTTGTCTCAGCATATGAAATATATCTAATTCTATATACCAACTGTATTAGTTTGTGAGGGCTGCCATAACGAAATACCAAGACTGAGTGGCTTAAACAACAGAAATGTATTTTCTCAAAGTTCTGGAGACTAGAAGTCCCAAGATCAAGGTGTTGGCAGGTTTGGTTTTTCTTCACGTCTCTCTCCTTGCCTTGCAGATGGCCACCACTTTTTTGTTACGTCTTCACCTGGCCCTTCTGGCATGCACATCTCTGATAACTCTGTGTGTCTAAATTTCCTCTTCCCATAAGTACACCAATTAATCGGATTAGGGCCCACCTAGTGACCTCATTTAACCTTAATTACCTCTTAAAAGGCCCTGTCTTCAAATATAGTCTCATTTTGAGGTACAGGAGGTTAGGACTTCAATGTGAATTTCAAGGATACACAATTCAGCTCTTCACATCAGCCTAGCAGATAAAGCCCAAACAATTTACTGACCTATTCAGAATTTTCTTTTAAATGGTTCTGTTCTTTTTGCATAGGAGTCATACTAGTACATAGATATCTTCATTCTTTTTCATAGATGTATATTATAAAGTATTAAACAGTAAATTAACCTTTTTATATCCTACATTTGCCACGTGACACCTACCTATATATTTCATATCTTTCTCTTATTTCCTTCATATGTACTAAAATGATTAAGTTAATCTTCACCCTTGTAGATACTAAGTGCCATAGTATTTTTTCTATTTCTATTTCTATAAATCATTCTGAAGATGATTTATGCAGGAAGAACTGTTTTAAGTGTGGCATCGTTTTCTTAGTGAGAATAAAATGTAATAGTGGATATCTTTCTAATGCATCTTACTATCAAAATGTGTATACTTAAAAGAAATCATCATTTTAATTTTATATGTGTATTAGATGATTTATAATGACTAAGTCATGTCAAAAGGTATGCCTTTATAATACTAATATTCTAAATTTAATATCAATATAGAGGAGGTATGTATATATAAGAATATAAATAAGAAATAAGACTGTTTCCTTAAGTATAATGCTCGTGTGATTTAAAAGTTTACTACAAATATAAAAATAAAAGTGTTGATAGTGAAGTGATTTTTAGGTGTTATTTAGAGTTATATGAATTAATTTTGTAATCTATAAATAATTTTTATTTCTAATAACCATGTGAAAAAAATCAAGGAAATTAAAGTGCCCTTTGTAAAGATGGAATCACTGGAAGAATTTGAAAGTTTGGATTCTCCAGAATTTGAAAATGTATTCATAGTCATGGACTTCCAGGATTCTGTTTTTAATGAGTTACACAAGACTGATTGTAGAATTATTGGACCACCAGTTATCTTAAACTGTGCCCAAAAAGGAGAGGTAAGAAAATAATACATTTATTATGACTTTCAAGGTTAAATTTTTATTCATGAAATTTGTGAAAATTCATAGGCAGAAAAATCCTATTAATTGTTGGGAGTATGTAAGATTTAGAATAGGGGTAGTATTGGCTACTCTAATGTAGTTTTAAAAATCTTTCTATTGTAACTTTTAGGAGTGAAAATCTAAGACTTTTGGAAGTTAAATAATGGCTATTAACATATTTGTGTGTATATATACATACATAAATATCTTAATACCTGAAATGTCTTAGGAAGAAATAATTTTTTAAACTTGGGTTCCAGAAACATATATACATATATATAAACTTACTTTCTTCTACAGTATAAATACACATTCCCATTTTTATTTGTTACTGCATGGTGTAAAATTAAAGAAATTATTTTAGCTTTTTTTTTTTTTTTTTTAAGATTTTTTATTTATTTATTCGACACAGAGAGAGAGATCACAAGTAGGCAGAGAGGCAGGCAGAGAGAGATGGGGAAGCAGGCTCCCTGCTGAGCAGAGAGCCTGATTCCGGGCTCGATCCCAGGACCCTGAGATCTTGACCTGAGCTGAAGGCAGGGGCTTAACCCACTGAGCCACCCTGGTGCCTTAGCTTTTTTTTTTTTATATTGGGTTGTAAATTTAAGTTTATTTATTTTAAATAATCCCTACACCCAATGTGGGCTGGAACTACCAAACCATAGGTCAGGAGTCTCATGCTCTTCGAACTAAGCCAGCCAGGTGCCCCAGCTTTTTGTTTTTAATAACATTTCAGCGTTAGAGTTGTAGTAGAGTTCGTCTATAGTCTTTGGTTTTGTTGCTACATTTTGCCATTCTTAAGCTTGCCTTATTAACTTAAAATTGTTTAGGTCAATTTTATGCTTCTTTTGTTATACTTAGTAAAGTGCACGATAATCTTTAATTCTCTGTTTTGATTCAGAAGTGTTGCTTTCAAAAACCAAGTAAATCTTTCAAGACCAAAATTGTGATATAATCTTGCATAATGGTGGGAATTATATATCTATACATTTTTTTTAACCATTCTTTTTCCATTATATATATATCTCCATTGGTAAAGTTATTTACTATTTCCATTTTTTTAGCTCAAAAATTGGAATCATATTTGGCTCAAGTATATGTGTAATTTACATAGTGTTCGTTATAAAATATTTTGAACTGTTTTAATTAGAATCATTTACAATAGTGTATGGAGTCTTAAATTTTTCCTAGTAGATAAAACTTTGAATGTGTCAAAGTATATTTTAGAACTGAAAGTTTGCATATAAATATGCTTAATTTGCCAGTAGTTAAGTGTGTTTAGATTATGTGCGTCAAATATGAATTGGAAGTTATGGGGGATTTTTGTATTGTAAAACTCGTAATTTGCTTTTTGCTATTTTTTTTGTTTTATATTGAAAAATGCAAGAAATCTTTGGATTGACAAAGTTGATTGGCAAGAGGGTGAAATATGTTTTAGCTTGAAAAGATGTGTTCTCTTCTCTACTATAAAGAAAACTCACAGATTTAAAATTGTTGTGTCCTTCAGCCTTTGCCTTTTTCATGTCGCCCACTCTATTGTACAAGCATGATGAATCTAGTACTATGCTTTACTGGATTTAGGAAAAAAGAAGAGCTAGTAAGTATTTTAAAACATTCTATTCAAGGAATATTTTTTCCAGCCAAATAAATTTAAATTGACATTTTTTTTGGTTAATTATATCATGGTTTTATTTTAAACATATTGAAGGAGAATTTATGAATATACTGTTCTGAATTTTATGAAGAAACATTCTGAAGAGCCTTGTAAAGAAACATTTTGTTTAGGCTGGCAGGCATATGAATTAAGAGAGAAACTTCATTATTATGAAGACATTATTTAAATTGTCTTTTTATTATATATAATTTTATATGTATAATATATATTGCATGTATATTATATATAATTATATAGACATTATTTAAATTGTCTTTTTGTTAAGTATTATTAGCCACATTATTTGAAGTTTTTGTTAATACGTTGCAATTTTTTGTTATACAAATCCAGCCTTGAAGTATATTCATTGCCATAGAGAATTCATGGAAACTTTTTTGATGCATAAAATTTTCTGTGTTGGAGTTAATAAAGTATTACTGTAACTGTGGGAAGAATCTTGGTGTGATTTACCCTGGTGTTAAAAAAAAGTCTTCTGTTTAGGATGTATGAAAGCCAGTTGTTTAAGTTTTGGATAATTATCTTTACTTGCTTATCTCTATGTATAATTTTGCCTGTGCCCGTTAGGCAATGAATCTTTAATTTTTTTGACATAAAATTCATAGCTTTATAAAATTTCTTACATGTACTTTATACATAAAAATTATTCAGTAGATGCTAAATGACTTCTAAACATAATTTAAAATTTTGTTCAAATTAATCATAAAGTTAATCTTGCCTAATTTTTCTTTTGAGGTCAGATTGGTGACATTGGTTCATCACATGGGTGGAGTTATTCGGAAAGACTTTAATTCAAAAGTTACACATTTGGTGGCAAATTGTACACAAGGAGAAAAATTCAGGGTATGTAAACTTGGGTGCATTTCAGTATAGCATTTTGGAGGGGGATGGATTTAATAACAGCACTTTCATTCTACCTATTTTTCCCACAGTTTATTGAGGATCAGAAATTCAATTTTTGCTATATGTACGTTTAGTAAAAATTTTAAATCAAAGGAGTGTGGTCCTTTTCAGGTTTTTAAGTAAGCAATGGAACCTGAGTTAGGTCTTGAAATAAGTAGGATTTGTGAATGAGTAGGATTGTGGAGGTTTGGTAGATGGGTAACATTTCAGGCAGATGATTAATATTAGCAAAGGTTACTATAAGCATTGGTGAATAATGGGGTTGGGAAGTGCTGAGCAGATACTTCACTCTTGTCTAAATGGTCTTAATAAGAACAAAGCTATGTTTTCATAAGATGGTTCTAAGATTTAACTAGTGAAAACTATAAAAAAACAGGAGAAACTACTTTTATTAGAATTAAAATCTTAGTTTAAGATTGTGCTTGAATATCTTAGGAAGAATTTATCACCTTGTTCCCACCCTCCATCAGTGTATTTATGTAACAAATGGTAATTTTGGGGTAAAGTTGAATTCCTGAGAGGTTATACTTTCCAATTCATATCTTAGTTTTTTGTGACTTAGTCAGATATTTTCTTCTGTAGTCCTGTCTTGGGGTCAGTACTTCCAAGGAAGTAAACATGGAGAAAGGAGAAATAGAAATATAGTAAAATAAAGATGAACTTAGCTTCAGAGTTATATTTAAAATAAGGAAATGATTTGGACATCATGGAACTTGTTCTAAATTATTTTAACCTAATTTGTATGATTGAAAGACAGTTTTTCTGTTAATTTTTCTTTATATTTTGTCATAAAGCAGATGAATATAATGATCTAAAACTGTAAAAAACTCTATGTATAAAATTGCTTAGAAATTCCATGAATACATTTAAGGTGAAAATTTATTGTAATTAATGTTTATATTTTTAGATTGCTGTGAGCCTCGGCACTCCAATTATGAAGTCAGAATGGATTTATAAAGCTTGGGAAAGGCGAAATGAACAGTAAGTGTTTAGAAACTCAGTAGTTCAATATTTGAATTAAGCATGTTATGAAGTTTATTTTCATATCTTCTAAGTTTATCTTCATAGATAATTAAATTCATAGATAGTATAGACAAAGTGAATTTAGTCTTTGGGTGGCCTAAGGAATAAAGTCGAGGAGGAACAAAGTTATAAAAAAAAATTACAAAAAATTTAAAATTGGAAGACTTCTGTGATATTTTCAGACTTTTCCTTGTGAAATAATTTTGATTATCATTAGCATTCTAAAAGCATTAGGTAAAAACTTAATGTATCTGGATATTTAGATCTTACATTTTTTCACTGTGTTCTTCTGGTTACATTCTAAGTGGTGATTGCAATTTATAACCTGTTAAGCTTTCCAACTTCATAATTCCTTGCTATTCTACTTCATCATTACTTAACATTTCATGAAACTATAGAACCCCTGGAATACATAGAAAATTTCATATCTAGAGCAAGGATTTGAATCTTGTAAAGACTACTTGTAATCAAATTTTGTTAGAAGTTACTTCGGGGATGACTGAGGACACACCAATTTTTTTTTTTTTTTTTTAACTGATGTTTTTGTGAACATTTCAGGACTACATGTAAAATATTTTCAATAAGTGGATTCTGAAAACCCTGAGAAATATTATAGATTTTTAAATTGATATACTTGCTGAATTTAAGTTAAGCTGGTTTTAGAAGAGTGTATTTTCTTTTTAGGGATTTCTGTGCATCAGTTGATGACTTTAGAAATGAATTTAAAGTTCCTCCTTTTCAAGATTGCATTTTAAGTTTCTTGGGATTTTCAGATGAAGAAAAAACCAATATGGAAGAAATGACTAAAATGCAAGGTAGAATTTACTATAATTTAAAAGTTATATTTTTTTTCCCCACTCTTGCTTAATCATCTCCTGGCGAATATGCCTCTTTAAAAATTCAGGTTTGGAGATAAATAGTTCAGCTTATTTATGCTTGCATGCATTTCTCTTTAGGAGGTAACTGTTTACCCGTTGGAGATGAAAGATGCACTCACCTTGTAGTTGAAGAGAATGTAGTAAAAGAACTTCCATTTGAACCTTCGAAAAA
Source organism: Potos flavus (assembly GCA_028534135.1). NCBI lineage: Eukaryota > Metazoa > Chordata > Mammalia > Carnivora > Procyonidae > Potos > Potos flavus. Next base: position 109,976,172 of record CM052898.1, read on the forward strand.
ACTTTATGTTGTCAAGCAGGAGGCAAGTAATTTTAGAATAAGATTGGCTTTTTTTTTATATAGTTTTATTTTTATTTTATTTTTTTATTTTAAGTAGGCTCCACACCTAATGTGGGACTTGAACTCATGACCCCGAAATTAAGAGTTGCATGCTCTACCAACTGAGTCAGCTAGAAGTCCCAAGATTGGTTTTTTAAAAATATTACTAATCGCTTCTCTGATAAGATAAATTCTTAATTAATTTTTTTTTCTCCTACCTAGTGGTTCTGGGGAAGCATTCAAATGGATGCCCGAGCTGGAGAAACTATGTATTTATATGAAAAGGTATGCTTTTTTGTCCATTAGTCATTTATTCTGTGAATTTGATTGTGTAAAGATAACACTTCTGTACAAAAAGAGCATGGTAGAATTGGCATACCAGTCATCTTTTATGTCATATTTAAAAGTTTGAGAATAATTGAACAATTAGATATTGAGTAGCAGTTTGTGTAGATTTAAGTAAAACTAATGCAATAGAATTACTTTAATCTAATATATGTCATTTTGTGGTACTTCTTAGTGATACCATTATGAACAATAAAATTCATGTCTTTAGAAACTTAGAACCTTAAGCAAAAGTTAGATATGCAATTATAGTGCAGAATATGTACTATAGTTAAGTAATTATTTTAACTAGCCTCACTCTGAGAGACTCAGTTAGGACTGAAAAGAACAAATAAATATTGAGCCAACTTTCTAGGCTAATCTTGTAAGGACATTCAAGTTTGACAGCAGGTGGGAGATGGTGTGAAGCTTGAAAGTGTATTGAAATAGCAGGTAGTTTAGTATGGCTTTAGAAAAAGAGTGTGGGAAAGAAGGACAACAAATAAAGCTTTTGATTTAGGTAGAACCAAGGAGTTTTTTATAACGTTAAAGAATTGGTAAGTATTGGGAACCACTGAAGAATATTAAGGGAAGAGATGTCATTAGAAAAATGACTCTAGTAGTAAATTGTAGGCAAGGAAAATGCAGCCTCCATACTAGATTGGCGAAGAGTGGTATCATTCACCAAAACATGGCGTAAAGGCACAGAAGCAGGCTTTAAGGGAAGATTTTCTTTAGTTGGAGATTTAATTTGAATGGAATATTGAAGGTGAGGTGTAGATTTATTGTATTACTATAAAATCTAGATAGGTACTATATTGTCTTGTCTTCTGACTCTTGTTCTCAGCATAAGGTTCTTACCCATAAAGTTTAAAAACTGCTTAAAATTTCAGAAGAGAGCTTTTAAAGTCAAGTGTTATTTGGCAAATATTGGAGAGCAATATGTCCAGGCACTGTGCTAAATGCTAAGGATACAGTGAACAAACTGTGAATGGTCCCTGCCCTCCAGAGTTTATGGCCTAACAGGGAACTAGTCAGTAAACAAGCTTACAGATGAATATATAATGGTGATAGAGCTGTGAAGAAACAGAATGAGGTGCTTGGGGTTAGGCAGTTACAGTGGTCCCTTGACTGTTGTTTTATGAATCTTGTGAATTACCTGGCAGAGTATGTAGTGGTAAAATTATTGTGCAGAATCCAGATTTTTGTCAGACTTGTAAATATATTTTTCTTCTGTTCCTGTCTCAGTATAGAACCAAGGAAGTAAAATTGAGCTTTTGTGCTTTTGATTGCAGGCTAATACTCCTGAGCTCAAGAAATCAGTGTCACTGCTTTCTCTAAATACCCCAAACAGCAATCGCAAAAGACGTCGTTTAAAAGAGACACTTGCTCAGCTTTCAAGAGAGACAGACATGTCACCTTTTCCTCCCCGTAAGCGCCCGTCAGCTGAACATTCCCTTTCTATAGGGTCACTCCTAGATATCTCCAACACACCAGAGTCTAGCATTAACTATGGAGGTAATTCATATTTAAAAAAATTGATCATTAAAGTTTAGTGGAATGGAATAATTAGTAGAATATAGATAAATCACTACCACAGTGAATATGAAAGGTTCTGCCTTTTGTTACCTTTGTTCTAGCTGAGGAGAAAAGGCACATAAAAATGCTTCCATTTAATGATTGCTTGCTATATGCTAAGTGCTTTCTATATTTTATTTGTATATCATCCTAGAAATTGATACAGCTGTTCAAAGAGAAAATTCTTAAGATTAGCAAAACAAGATCATAGAAGGTGTTACATGAATTATGGAGAAAATAGGTACAGTGAAATCTGTGGAGGGTGAGCTCAGTTTGTTCTCAAATGATATAGGAAGTCCCTACAACTAACTTCTCTCACGATCATCATTTTCCCCCTCTTTTTAAATTTTTTAATCTGCACACAAATATGTTGTGTTTTTTAGATTTAAGAAACAGTCAAAACCTCTTGACCCCATGACACACTCTACTTATTATTCCATTTCTGTTTTTCCTTTTACATGAGTACTCTTCAAAGAATTACCTTGATCTGTTGTGTCATTTCCTTGCTTTTCATTGTCTTTCAACCCATTCCAATTGAACTTAAGCCCCTACTACGAGAAATTGATCTTGCTGAGGAGACTGACAGTTTGTTTTTTTTTTTAAGATTTTATTTGTTTATTTGAGAAAGAGCATGAGTCGGGGGAGGTGCAGGGAGATAAGCAGGCTCCCTGCTGAGCCTGGAGACTGATGTGGGGCTCGATCCCAGGACCCTGAGATCATGTCCTGAGCTGAAGTCAGACACTTAACCAACTGAGCCACCCAGGTGCCCCAAGACTGACAGTTTTTATGCAGTCAACAACATTTAACACATGAATAGCTACTTCTTCCTGGAGATAGTTTTTTTTCTTAGCTTTTGTACCTCATTTCTCATTGTCCTTTGCCTAACTTCTCCAGCTCTAACAATTGAATGCTATTCCTGAGTCATCTCTTCTCTATTATATTCTCCCTAAGTGGTCTCATTTAATTCCATGGCTTTAGAAACATTCGTACGCTGTTGACTCCCCAATGTGTGTTCTTCCTTGTCCAGCTGCCTGCTTAATACCAGCTGTCCTTGTCTAATACATATCTTAAACCTAACATAATCAAATTAAAACTCTTGATTTTGATTCTCTCCACCACTCTCAACTCTATTCCTTTGCCACCCTTCCCTTATCAGCCTTTTCTATAAAAGGGATCTCTCTTAGATGATTATGTGGTCTCCTAAATGGTTTCTCTGTATTCATTTTGCCTTTTTTAAAAATTAATTAATTTATTTAAGAAATCTCTATACCCAACATGGGGATTAAACTCATGACCCTGAGATTAAGATTCACATGCTTTTCTAACTGAGTCAGTATGTACCCCCATTTTTGCCTTTCTCCCTGCAGCACTTAGGTCCTAAAATACATATAAATTAGATCATGCCAGTCCTGTGCTTGAAGTCATTCCTGTGGCTTTGTATTACCATAGCTTTCAAGTTCCTATGTGATCCTTCTCACCTACATCCAACCTCATACGACGATATCATGCTCTCCTGTAATACTCTAAGCTTCAGTCACACTATCTCTATTATTCTTTGGATAGTTCCACTACATTCAAACCTCAGGAACTTTATATTTGCCCTCTTTGCCTTAAAGAAATCTTTTTGGGTTTCTGCAAAGTTAAGTCCCTGTTCCAGCACTTCTCACTAACCCATTACCTGGTTGTTGTCTTTAGTAGTAGTTATCATTGTTAGAAATTATATTTTTTGAGGGGCGCCTGGGTGACTCAGTTGGTTAAGCAGCTGCCTTTGGCTCAGGTCGTGATCCCAGAGTCCTGGGATCAAGCCCCACATCAGGCTACCTGCTTGGCAGAGAGCCTGCTTCTCCCTCTCCCTCTCTCTGCTGCTCTGCCTACTTGTGCTCTCTCTCTCTCTCAAATACATAAATAAATAAAATCTTTAAAAAAAAGAAAAAAAAGAAATTATATTTTTTGTTTATTTGTTTCACCAGAATGTAAGCTTTAAGAGAACAAGAACCTCCTCTACTCCTTTGCTTTGTTCTTAATGCCTAGTATAGAGTAGGTACTCACTAAATATTCATGGAAGGAGTTGAATGTCAACTTATAGAAGGCCCAGAAAACTGAGGTAGAGTTGAGAAATGAGGGGAGAAAGAATACAAATAATACTATACCAATTTGCATTTTAAGGGATAGTGAATAGGTCAGTTTGCTTAAAAGTATGGAGGAGTGATAATTAAATTGGAAAGGTTAATTGGGGCCTAATATTAGAGGACTTTGAAATCAGACTGGTATGTCTGAACTGCATATTGTCATCAATAAGGAACTTTAGAAACTATTGAGCAGTATAATAATTGATTGAGTAGGTAATTTGTAGTGGATTATTCTGAAGAATGATTAAAAAGAAGACCGTTCAGAGATGGCCAGACCATGAAGTAATCTATAGTGGTTTGACCACAAGGTGATAAAGCCCTGAATCAGGGTTGCTAATGGTTGGAAAGGAAAGTAGGAAACACTATGGAGATACTGATGGAAAGGAGTGACAGGAAGCGAATAAGAGATGACAGCAGAGTATTAAAATAGAAGAAATGTTACCTTGGTGAAAATAGGAAGTCTTTCTTTATTTTGGAGGAAGATAGTGTAGTTTTAGAGACTATCCAGGTTAAATTGAGGTGCAAATGTCCAGTGGGTATTTGGAAAAGTTGAACTTGGTGCTTGGGTGGAAGGATTATTATTAGATACTTAGGTCTGAGAATTTATTGGTTCCATAGTTGTGATGGACATACTGGGTGAGGGGTGGTAAGAGCTGACCATAAAGGACTGAAGCTTGAATATGCAGTTTAGGGGATGGAGAAGAAAATCACTAAAGAAAATAGACATGACAACTATAGTAATATATTAGGTACTCTATATAGAATCCCCAGTTTGTAGATCACTGTGTAAACACAATAATTAAATTGGATCAATGTATGTCAGATTTTTCTTCTTGACATGTAATGGCAGAAGCTCTTGGGTCTGGAGAGTAGTCTGAAGTAAGGTATGGCAAGTGGGAAAATTTTTGGTCTGTTAGCTTTAAAAAGCATTCAAACTCCATAGTATGCATCATTGTTTTAATATTTAAAATTATCATTGAGTACAATTTATATACTGGGTCTATATATTGTTTTTTTATGTCATTGTATGTTATACATTTATTTTCCCATTTAAAAACTTGCCATTAGGAGATTCTGTACATTATGTTAAAGTACTTTAACCATATCTGTAGTAAGAAAGTGTATCTTAAGCTTTTATGAAGTTTCATTTTTTTTGACGTACATAGGAAGTATTCTAATGTGTCCTCTCACTTTGTGTTGGTTTGGATGTTTTATATTATGTTAAAAACTAAAAAACAAAACAAAACAAAAAAACTGATAGAATTTGCAGTTGATGTTGTGTCTTGTTGAGGAAAGCTTCCTCTATATATATGATAAGTTTTCTGTTACTATGTAATCATGACCTTTTTATCCTTAAACTTAAATATTTTTATATAGTTTCTCATTTTATTTTATTATTTGAGCTTTTTGTTTTGAAATAATTTCAGATTCCAAAAGCTGCAAAAATAGTACAGAGATTCCAGTACTCTACCCAGAATTCCCAAATGGAAATATTCTGCCATATTTGCTTTAGCATTCATTCATTCTCTCTCTTTTTCTATATACACATGTATTTTTTATATCTGCACTGTTTGAGACTAAGTTTCAGATATGATGTGCCTTTTCTTCTAAATAAAGAAAAGAGTTCTTTTTTCTGGCCTAGGGTTCAATCCAGGATCATAGGTTCTCTCTCATTAGTCTCTTCTAATCTGGAATAGTTCCTCAGCTTTCTTTGTTTTTAATGACTTTGACATTTTTGAAGAGTACAGGCCAGTTATTTAGTATAATGTCTGTCAATTTGGAGTCATTGATACTTTTGACCATTATATTTTTCTGTCCTAATCCTATGAGGAAATTTTACTTTAATGAAAATCTAAATGGGTTTATTTCTAAGAGTGGATATCCTTCCCCTTTTTTTGTTGTTAAATCTGCACAATGTCTGATACTTATATGTGTTTTTCATTAAATCTTTCTTCCTTTTTACCTTTTAGAAACACCAAAGTCTTGTGCTAAGTCTTCTAAAAATTCCACTCCGGTTCCTTCAAAGCAGTCAGCCAGGTGGCAAGTTGCAAAAGAACTTTATCAGACTGAAAGTAATTATGTAAATATATTGGCCACAATTATTCAGGTAAAAGTTTGGTTGCAAAATGATTCCTGTTCCGGTGTTCGTAACTAAAAAAAATCTAAGAAATACTATTTCTTATAAGAAAATTATATAAGGTTAGAATTTGAACATAGGTATTAGAAATGAAAATATATGACAAAAAACTGCCGTTAGGGAAATGCCATACTGTAATAGTAGCTTTTTTTTTTTTTTTTAAAGATTCTATCCATTTGACAGAGCGAAACACAGCGAGAGAGGGAACACAAGCAGGGGGAGTGGGAGAGGGAGAAGCAGGCTTCCTGCCGAGCAGGGAGCCCGATGCGGGGCTCGATGTGGGGCTCGATCCCAGGACCCCGGGACCACGACCCGAGCCGAAGGCAGACACCCAACAGCCGAGCCACCCAGGCGCCCCTGTAATAGCTTTTATTCATGAAGAAATAACACCTTTTTTTTATTGTGACTAAAAAGAGAAGGATCCTCAGTAGATGATCTTAGAGGGCACCAAGTTTTATTCGATACAGAACTTTGCAGGTTCCCCGTCAAACTGTGTTTATTTATATTTATACATGGATATGGCAGGTAACTTTTTCTGAAAGTGTGCATTCTAGGAGTCCTTGCTTTATTTAGTACTATAAATGTGTGAAAAGCAATAGCAGTGAAGCATAACAATATGGATGTAATTTTTTTGGTAATCCTTTCATGTGTCAAGTTTCTTAAAGTATGCAGTGGTTAGTCATAAATGTTAACTCGTTGCAAATCATTAAAATGTACTGTGAAGTTATTGCTAAAGAAAAAGATTCTAATGGATCCTTATAGGATGAGATTGAAGAAGATAACTAAGAAGAAGCTGAAATTCAAGGTTCTGAAAGACGATATTAGAACATTTTTTTGGCATCTGCAGAAAGAGGGAATAGATTTGTTTTAGGTAATGAAGGAGACTGTCAGGAAAATAAAGTTTATACCACCAAGCTTATCTTTGAATAGAAAAATAATAGGGAATTTCTGATTGGGGTTAATTTTTAACTGACTTCTATTTGAATTCTTAATATAACTCATTAGTGTTCAATATAATAGCCTTTAGTTGCTTGTGCCATTGATAAAATGCATGGATAAGAAATGGAAAGACTTCTTTCTTGGTATTCATGGAGAGGTTATTCTTCACAGTTAATTTGTTTAGCAGTAGTCAAGAGTTTATGAGGCCCTCTGCTGTATTGAACTTTACTTGTTTTAAGTCAGCTTTGCTCTTCTTCCTCAAGGGAAATCATTCTAGATGAGTTGAAGTTTTTATATTCAGCCAAAATGTGGTCGAGTAGCAGAAAATCCCCTTGGCATATACTGTTCATGTACTTTGGTAGCATTTATTACCCAGAAATGTAAATCCTTTCAGGCCATGGTAAATGCACTGGCGTTTCAGAATTCTAATTTGCATATCAATTAAATTCACTAAAATGCCTTAAAAAAAAAACCTTAAAATTATTAGATGGTAGATAGTCTCATACCACTATACTTACTATAAACTCACCTAAGATTTTATTTAAAAAATTGTGGTCTGAATTTATAATGATGTTCTCTTCAAGCTTTATTTTAGGATTGATGTTTTTCTTTCCTTTTTTTTGAAATTGGATTTGGAAAAACTTAATTTTCACTTAGCCCCCGAAGTAAATGAATATCCAGAAGCTTCCTTATTAAATATTTCATGTAATTCTTGGGTGCCTGTTAATATGAATTACTGTGCCAAGTGTTAAAGAGGATTCCTGTTTTGAAAGAGCTTAGACTGGAAGATGAGATAAAACATACATACCTAATTATAATACCAAATGAAAGGTTAAGAGCATCATGAGGGGAGGTTTAGATAAGGTATTTGGAGATTTGTGAGGTGAATTTTACTCTTTCAGGTTAGGGAATCTGTTGGACTGGAAGTTTCAGTGGATTGAACATTGGAAAGAGTATCATAAAGATGATAAAAATGGAAGTGAATGTTACTTATTTTTAAAGATTTATTTATTTATTTTAGAAAGAGATAGTGTGTGCTCATGCATAAGGGGAGGGGCGGAGGGAGAGGGAGAGAATCTCATTAAGACTCTGTGCTGAGCCTGATAGGGCTTGATCCCATGACCCTGAGACCATGACGTGAGCTGAAACCAAGAGTTGGATGCTTAACCGATTGAGCGACCCAGGCACCCCTGAAGTGAATTTTAAAGTATGAGTATAATTAGTACATGCGAAGAATATGGGTAGGAAATGTATTTGAGATTGTGCAAACAGTACAATTGAAGATGTATATTGTTTAAGGTATTATGACTAGTCTAGGGGCATTAGAGTGTAGAGTGAGTTAAGGGGCCTAGGGTAGGGGATGGGTATGGATATAGTGAGATTTGAGGTAAGGCTGCCTATGCCACACCAGAGAAGGCCTTTGTATAATATGTTAAGTCATCTGTAATCTAGAGAAGAATTTTTGATGGGAAGGGGAAGATGATATCTGACTTGGATTTTAGAAGGATAACTTGGTTTACTTTGAAGGAAGTGTGGAAGAACGGAAATTGTGGAGGCAGGACCAATTTGAAGGTTATTTCAGTAGTCTTGGTTAGAGATTTTGAGGACCTGAACTTCTTAGGATAGTATCAGTGAAAATGAAAAGAGGATAAATTTGAGAAATGTTGGTAAGGTAGAATCAGAAGATTTTGGCTATCTAATTTTAAATGAAGGATTAAAGCAAACAGAACTGCTTTTGGATAGTTTAACATGTCTTAAGACTATTGGGAGTTTTTAATGAACCTTAATGTATTTTGGTTGTCTGAATATTTTTGTTTAGGATTTTTAATGAAATGTAGACTAGACAAAGGAATGTTTGTAAATGATTACAAATATTTTTGAAATCTCTATTGTGTTTTTTTTCTCAGTCCTAATTCTTTCCCATCCCTCATAAGTTAATCATCATTTGTGCTTATCATTACCCTTTTAGTTCTATCATATATGTGTAGGCGCACAAACTATATAAATGTAACTATGTTTCTCATTTTTTTTCTTCGGTATTTTTAGTTGTTTTTAGTAGGTAGGGCTCATCATAATTGTGGAAATGGAAGGCCCCAAAATATATTTATTTACAATATATATTTATATGCACATATAAATATTTTGGATAAATGAACTTACAGAATTGTAGTTCTTAAAAATAGTAACAATTCATAATCCTCATGTAGTTTTTTACTGTTTATAATGTATTTTTCTTTTATCTTTAGCTTTTTCATTGTTGGTTTGTTTTTGTTTTACTTCATCTCTTCCTTCCCTTTGTGCTATTGGCATTCGTTTTACTTCTACATATGTTAAGATCCCAACAATACATTATTATTTTTAGTTTGAATAGTCAATTGGCTTTTTAAAGTTTTACTTTTTAAATTATCATACAGTGAAATTGACTTTCTTTGTACGGTTCTGTGAATTTTAACACAGGCAAAAATATGTATAGCCTCTACCACAATCAGAATATAAAACATTTCCATCCCCCCAAAACTCCTGGTATTTCCTTTTCCTTTATAAGGCACACCCTTTCCTCATTGTAACTCCTGGTAACCACTGATTTCTTCTTTATCACTAGAATTTTGCCTTTTTTAAAAAAAACTTGTCTTTTTTGAGAATGTCCTATGAATGGGATTACAGTTAATATAACCTATTGGGGCTAGCCTTTTTTAGCCTTTGAGGTTCTTCTGACTTGTCTGTATGAATAGTTTAATCCTTTTTACTGTTGAATAGTATACCACTGTATGGATGTACCACAATTTTATTTGGTGACTCCTTAAAGGACATTTGGATTGTTTCTGGTTTGGGTGATTATAAAAAAAGCTGTTATCAACATTTATGTATAGGTTTTATGTGAACATAAATTTTCATTGCTCATGAGTAAACACCGGGAAGTGGAATTGTTTGATCATATGGTAAGTAATGTTTAACTTTATAAGAAACTGTCAAACCCTTTTCTAGAGGGGTTATGATTTTGCATTTCTACCAGTCATGTGTAGGAGTTCCGGTTGCTTACATCCCAACCAGTTTTGATATTATAAGTACTTTTTACTTTTTACTTTTATTTTAGTCACACAGATAAGTATGTAATGGTATCTTATTATTATATATCTTATTATGGCCTTATTTTTCATTCTGTAATGATTAATGAGTTGAACGTCTCTTCTTTATATCTTTTTTTGTTGAAGTAACTGCTCAAGATTTTGCCCATTTTTAATTGAGTTGTTTCCTTCCTGAGTTTTGAGAATTTTTTATATATTTTGAATACTAGTCCTTTGTCAGATATGTGATTTGCAAATATTTTTTCCTAGTCTTTAGCATGTCTTTTTTTTTTTTTTGAAAATTTTATTTATTTGTTTGACAGAGAGAGAGAGAGAGAGAGACAGTGAGAGAGGAAATATAAGCAGGGGGAATGGAAGAGGGAGAAGCAGGCTTCCTGCTGAGGAGGGAGCCTGACGCAGGGCTCTGTCCCAGGACCCTGGGATCATGACTTGAACTGAAGGCAGACGCTTGATGACTGAGCCACCTAGGCGCCCCCTTTAGCATGTCTTTTAATTCTGGGTTGAAAACTTTTAAAATTTGATGAAGTCTAATTTATTATCAATTTTTTCTTTTATAGTTCATGCTTTTGATTTCATATTTAAAAGCTCTTACCTAAGCCTAAATTACAAGATTTTCTCTTATGTTTTCTTCTGAATGTTTCATAGTTTTAGGTTTTTTGCTTAGGTCTGTGATCCATTTTTAGTGTATTTTTTTGCCTAGGGCACATGGTGTTTTAGTGCCATTTGTTGAATGACTCGCCTTCCACCTTTGAATCTATCAAAAATTACTTGGTCATCTTTGTTTGTGTTGGTTTATGGACATTTTTCTATTCTGTTAATCTTGTATGTTTTTCCATTCACCAATATCACAGTCATGAATACTGCAACTTTATAAGTTTTATAAGTTTTTTATAAGTTTTTAAGATGTTCCTTTGCCTTTACATATAAATTTTTAGAATTAAGTTTTCTTTATCTACAAAAAGTCCTAGAATTTTGATTGACATCGGGTTAAATCCATAAATCAATTTGGGAGAGAATGGACATTTCTTACTATGTTGAATCTTCCAGTCCATGTCCTTATTTATTTAGGTCTTTGATTTCTTTCATCACCTTTCTGGAATTTTCAGCATCATGTATATGTTTTATTATATTTATACTAATTTTAATTTTTTATTGTAAGTGAACTGGTTTTTGAATTTTGGTTTCCATTGGTACATTACTTGTATACAGGAATGTGATCTGTGTCTGTGCTGAGAGGGGGAGCGAGAACATGTACATCTGTATGCTGAGCTGTGACCTTGCTAAACTCATTTATTAGTTCTAGGTTTTTTCCTTTTATTTTTTTATATTGATACAAGCAGCAATATAGACATGAACAGGTCTTCTAGTTTGAAATCCAGTCTCTTTCTATTAAACCAAGTTTCTACACTACTATGTCAAGATGTTTAGTACTTATATTAATTAAGTGTATGCCTGGAAATAACTGATTGCTTATTGTCTTCCTTAGTAACTTGAATAGAAAGTACAAATTACTCTTGTATTCTAACAATTTTAATGATTTGTAAAACTTTTATTAGATTCTAACATTTTATTGAAGGAGTATGTATATACACACAGATATATAAACAGGATAAAATAGAAAATGTTATAAGAAAAAAGTTCTCAAATTTAAGAAGTATTTTTCTAATTACTTTTTTCCATCAACATCTTCTCCCTTTTTTAAAATTTTTTTTATGATTTTATTTATTTGTGAGAGAGAGAGAACACAAACCAGGGGTGGGGGGTGGTGAGTGGAGGGGAGGAGAAGCAGAGGGAGAAGCAGACTCCCTGCTGAGAAGGGAGCCTGATTTGGAGCTTGATCCCAGGACTCTGGGATCATGAGCTGAGCTAAAGGCAGGCATTTAACCAACTGAGTCACCCAAGTGCCCCTCAACATCTCCTCTCTTATCACTGTCTATGTGTTTGCTTTTTTCCTTTAAATCTATCTAAACTAGTCTTTTCTTTTTAATCTTTTAGTTATTTCAAGTACCATTGGAAGAGGAAGGACAGCGTGGTGGGCCTATCCTTGCACCAGAAGAGATTAAGACTATTTTTGGTAGTATCCCTGATATCTTTGATGTGCACATGAAGATAAAGGTAAATTTTGTATGTTAGGTTGTTAAGTAATTCTTTTTGCATTGTGTTTATATAATGTTTTTCTCAGGTACTGTTGATTGGCTAAATGAATTATGTACCTAAAACTTCTTATTCCCTTATTTATTCCTTTGAATCATTTATGTACCTTTGCTCCAATGCCTTGTTAATTTTTGTTGTTTGCCCGTTTTTTTATTTTTTTTATTAATCCTGAAAATAAGGAATTAAACCTTCTCAAGTCTTTTCTATAGAGACATGTGGTTGCTAGTGCTAATTTTCTTATTTTCCTACTGTTCCTCTCAGTTTGTATGTTTTGTTTTGCTTTGGATTGTCTGAAAAACTGTGAAGCTGTAAGAGACTTAAAGACTATTTTGTTCGTTTCTCTATATCTGGTCAGATAAATACAAAACCCACATAAGACAATGCTATCTTTTTAATGATATAGTTATCAGTCTCTCATAGTTATGTTTTTGTTTTTTTTTTTTAAAGATTTTATTTATTTATTTGACAGAGAGAGAGAGATTACAAGTAGGCAGAGAGGCAGGCAGAGAGAGAGGGGGAAGCAGGCTCCCCGCCGAGCAGAGAGCCCGATGTGGGGCTCGATCCCAGGACCCTGAGATCATGACCTGAGCCGAAGGCAGAGGCTTTAACCCACTGAGCCACCCAGGCGCCCCCAGTCTCTCATAGTTATGTAATTTGGGAGCAGGTTTAGCTGAACTCTTAAAAGTAGGTAAGCTTTATTTCCTCTTACTTTTCCTATAAGGTGCTTGAGCAAAATTGATCTGTTTTCTCCTCAGAACATCCCATATTAATGTATAGTCCATATTCCAATAAAAAGATCAATCTGAATTATAGAATGTTTTCAAACAACTACATTAAGTTACTTTTGATTTTACTGCACATTATAAACAAAAATATAAAAGATCTATAAGTTAATAAAATGCAATTTATCAAACACATTTTGTACTTTATCGAAATCTACAATCATATTTCAGTTACTTCTAGATCTAAAGAGAACTCTGAAATACTCTTTATTTTCTTAAAAGCTACAAAGTTTCAGCCTAGTTTATCCTTATTTCCAGTTAGGTTTCTGAATATTTAAAAAGTATTCTTGGTATATTTTTTCTTTCATAAGAAACACTGAGAGGCATAAAGGTAGAGTGGGAGGGCAAGTAGGTTTTTATCTTGGTGTTCTACCATGAATTAGTGGATCAATTTGAATTTGTGTCATTTAGCCGGTCTGAGTGTGCAAGTCCTCTTCTAATATAAAATGTTATACTTGTTATATGTACAGGGTCATAATGCTCAATTGAGAAAATCATGTTCTATGATTCACTGGAGCTTTGAAAGTGATTGTCACTCTAGTTTTCTCATGTGTAACATAATTCTTCAAGCTTTTTCCAGAGAGTTGGATTACCAATATTTCAACTGTTAGTTGTTTTTTAGCTGATTTCAGGTTTGTCGCACATTTAAAAATTTCAGAACCTGTGGGGCTCCTGGGTGGCTCAGTCGATTAAGCATACAACTCTTGGTTTTGGCTCAGGTCATGATCTCAGGGTCGTGAGATCAAGTCCTACATCAAGCTCCATGCCCAGAGCAGAGTCTGCTTGAGATTCTCTGCCTCTCCCTCTGCTTTTGCCTTCCCCCTACTGCTTGAACAATCTCCCTCTCTCTCTAAAATAAATAAATAAAATCTTTAAAAAGAAAATTTCAAAGCCTGTGTTCTTTTTACCATGAAACCAATACATGTTGTTAAACATTTCTAAAATCAGGAGTAAAGAAAGAGGAATAGAAAATACCCATAATTTGGGACGCCTGGGTGGCTCAGTCAGTTAAGTGTCTGCCTTTGGCTCAGGTCACGATTCCAGGGTTCTCGGATTGAGTCTCGCATCGGGCTCCTTGCGGGGCTGGGAGCCTGCCACTCCCTCTGCCTGCTGCTCCCCCTGCTCGTGCTCTCTCTCTCTCTCTCTCTCTCTCTCGCTCTCTGACAAATAAATAACTAAATAATCTAAAGAAACAAAAATACCCATAATCTCATCACCCAAATTTAAAAAGTTTTTTGTATTTTCTTGTTTTTTTTTATACGTAGCAGTTTTTTCCCTTCTTTTAAATGTAGCTAGCCACCAAGTACTGCCACAGCTATTTGAGTAGTACCAAGAAGTTGGTATTATTGTATACGTTTTACAGATGTAAAACTGCTACACATAGAAATTAAATATTTCCAAAGTCAAGTCATCTAATAAATGCTGTATCTGGATTTGAACACTTGTTTATCTTGACTTCAAAGTCTGTTTTCTTAAACCCTAATGCTATGTTGCTTTTTTTTTAAATTGAGATGTAGATGACATAACATTGTTTTAGTTTTAGTATACGACATAATGGTTTGATATGTGTATATATTGCAAAGTGATCACAATAAATTTAGTTAGCGTCTATCACCACACATAGTTACAAATTCTTTTTTCTTTGTGATGAGAACTTTTAAGATCTACTTTCGTAGCAACTTCCAAACATGTAACACAGTATTGTTAGCCATAGCTATGCTGTATGTTACATCCCCAGGTCTTACCTTATAACTGGAAGTTTGTATCTTCTGACCACCTTTGCCCAGTTTGCCTCCCCCTTGCCCCTCATCCTGCCTCTGGCAACCACTAATATGTTCTCCATATCTATGAGTTTGGTTTTATTTTTTTAGTTAGTTTGGGTTTTTCTTTAGAGTCCACATATAAGTGAGATCATATAGTGTTTGTCTTTCTCTGACTTACTTCACTTAGTATCACTCCCTCAAGGTTCATCCTTGTTGCAAATGGCAGGATTTTTTTTTATGGTTGAATAATATTCAGTTTTATATACATACATATTTTCTTTACTCATTCATCTGTTGATGGACGCTAGGTTGTTTCATGTCTTGGCTATTAATGATAGATTGCTTCTTGATCATGCTGTAGATATGCTCTTTTAGTATGTAAAGGAATAAACTGTGTAGATGTGTCTTAAATTTGTACAGTTTTTCATATCATCTTGTTAATACAGTATTCCTAGAAGCACTGGTGTGTATGTATTTTATGGTATCGCATAGTGGTTACAGATGTGGACTGTGGAATAAGGTATATTTGGGTATGAAGTCAGGTAGTTAAGTGCTTCCGTTTTCTTATCTGTAATATGGGGATAGTAAGTGACTTGGGGATTGTGGAATTTTTTTTTTTTTTTTTTACATATTTTGAAGACACTAAGCATAGTGCTTGACACTTAACTGAGCATTCATTAAGTAACAATAGCAATTCGTATTAATTATCTAAATTCAGAAGTTGAGTAAACCAATGTTCAGAAGTTTTGTAAAGGATTAAAACTAGTTTTTGACAAAAAAAAAAAACAAAAAAACAACAAAAAACTAGTTTTTGCCCACTGTGTTTACAATCACTGTGTCTGGCATTTAGATTTCTGTCAGTAAACGTTTGCTGAATGGTGGTCATGCTGTTTTTAAATGTCCAGATCAGGACTGGAAGTCTGTATTTCCTTATCTAGATATTACATGGACATCTTGGCTTCATTCTTAATTTGACTCCAAGGTAGTACACTGATGATATTTAGATTAAGATGAGAATTTTTTGAGATTGTTATCAACATCTCCCTTTTGCTATGTGTGACTATTTCCTTTTCAGGATTTATCAACATTCATCCTTGATGTACAAATGCCTGCTTTTGTATGGAACTATGATGAAACAAACAAGAAAGGGGTGGGATTGGATAGAGTATCTTTTCTTTGTATGTTTATCCTTTGTTAATTTAGTGTAAGTCTCAAAGTATCATGATGCCTGTTTCAGGAACAGGCGTGTATTGGGAAATCTGCTAATTTGGTTTATTGTGCAGTGAGCTAGGTAAAAGAGAAATCTATCTTAAATAAAAGTAGATAATAACAGTACAGAAGAAATCTTAATAAGAAAGAAAAGAAGTAAGCTGAGCTCTCTTGGTCCCATCTGTTTAGTTTCTCTCCTTTTCTATCAGGCTGTTGGAGCTCTGCTCTGTGTCTTAGAACTGTAGAGTTCTTATGGCCAGGAGGTAAACCTGGGAGAATCCTATGGAGAATCCCAGATGTGTTATGGACAAGGAGAAGATGTACCCCAGTGTCTTTGCTAAATTGGGTGAAGCATTTTCCCACAGAAACATTGTAAGAAATGGTGGCACTATGAATAATGTTCTTGGGGGATTACCTGCCTGTCTGACTCCCCATTTCTAATGGAGAGGAACTATGGTATTGATCAAGTGGAATAATGGAATCTAGAGTTAGACTACTTGAGTTTGAATACTGGTTCACAGCTATGTGATTTGAGTCTAATTGCTTGATCTCTCTAAGCCTTAATTCCTTTATTGCATAGTTCCTGAGGTAACCATTCATGAAGACAGAAATGCTTAGTCAACAAACATTAGGAATTCAAGGGTCATCAGTAATAGATTATTTTTCAGAGTGCCTAGAGATTATATTGCTTTCTGAAAGCAGTGTTCTTGCATAAGTATATACAGCTGTCTTACAGTTTTTTGGACTTTATTTTTTTTAATATTTTATTTATTAGAGAGAGAGAGAGAGTACAAGCGAGGGGAGGGTAGAGAGAGAGGGACACGCAGACTCCACGCTGAGCAGGGCATCCAATGCGGGGCTCGATCCCAGGACCCTGAGATCATAACCGAAGCCGAAGGCAGACGCTTAACTGACTGAGCCACCCAGGTGCCCCAGTTTCTTACCCTTTAAAAAAGGACCACTAGATTAGATTGTCAGACCTGTAAGTTTTTTCTCTTTTGTATCACAGTTTTCTGAATATTCTGTGTATTTTATATTAAATACATAGGTAAATATAGTTAATAATAGCTAACTCAGCACTACAATCTGTTAAGGATTTTTTTTTTTTTTAAGATTTTATTTTTAAGTAATCTCTATACCCAACGTTGAGCTCAAACTTACAACCCTGAGATCAAGAGTTGCATGCTCCATTGACTGAGCCAGCCAGGTGCCCTTCATTGTGGCCTTGATATACATTTCCTTAATGATTAATGATGTTAAGCATCTTTTCATGTGCTTATTAGTCATTTTGATATTTGGTGAAATGTGTGTTTAGTTCTGTTGCTCATTTTTTGATTGGGGTGTTCGTCTTCTTATCGAGTTGCAAGTGTTCTCTATAAATGCCTGATACAAGTCCTTTATCAGCTATGTGTCTTATACATATTTTCTCTCAGTCTGTTTGTTGGCCGTCTTTTCATTTTTTTAATGGTGTCTTTTGAAGTACAAAAGTTTTTAATTTTGATGAAGTCCAGTTTATCTATTTTTGCTTTTATGTACTGTACTTTTGCTTTCATATCTAAGAAATTTTGCCTAACTTAAGGTTTTAAAGATTATGTTTTCTTCCAGAAGTTGTATTGTTTTAGCTCTATAGTTCGGTCTGTAATCCACTTTGAATTAATTTTTGGGTAAAGTGAGGGTTCATCTTTTTGCATGTGGATATCCAATCCAGTTTAAAAATGAATACATTTAAAGTAATAATAACTCATTATGTGGGTAGCATAAATAACATAGTCTTTATAGAGAATAGCTAATTTCCAAAGCAGAAATAGTAAGAAGAGTGACGCTGTTTTACATTTTTTCTGTCTGGTTTAAGAGAAGACTGTTTCTCATATTTGCTTCTGAATTCAGCCTGTTGCAGTATCCGACATTATGTAGCCTCTGGGAAACTTTGTTGAATGTTTTGAGAGAATTAGAGTGGAAAAGTCAAATAGAGCTTTAGTATTGTAATGAAAATACTTTTAATCTCATGAATCCCACTAAAAAGATGTCCTGGAGGGCCTGTGGTTGACACTTGGAGAACTTTTGGTTTTAAGAGCTTATTGGTTAATTTCTACTTTAAAGTCTCTTTTAGAATTTCAATTAGGGAATGTGTCATTTCTTGGCATCTCATTTTATCATCTGATTTGTGTTTTATTATAATGCTTTTACATGTCTTCTAATTTCTTATAAATATTTCATATTTTAGGATGACAATAGACAAGTTTTATAGATCAGGAATTAGCAAACTATAGTTGATGGACCAAATCCAGTCAGTTTTGGATTTTGGTAGTTTTGCTTGATTTGGTAAAGAAAGCTTTATTGAAACACAGCCACATTCAGTTGCTTATGAATTGTCTATGGCTGCTTCCACAGTACAAGGACAGAGTACTTGTAACAGAAACAGTATGGCCTGCAAGGCTTAAAATATTTACCATCTGGCCTTAAGTAAAATGCTGACCTGTTAGAGATTATAGTTTTAAATGGCTGATGTTAAATAAGATGCTTCAGCAGCAAGATCAAAAGTAGTTTTCTATAATTAATAATGGCCATCAACCTTATAGTTAATAGAAAAAGGTGTTGAGCTGTCATATCAATTTGGAAAGTTAGGCTTAGTCTTATTGACTTGACATTCTTTATATTTTCTTAATTATTTTTCAAAGGATATTTTCCTTCTAGCCAAAAAGTTAATTCCTTGTTGAGGAGAAAGAATGTGTTACATTAATTGTTTTGCACATCAAAGTATGATACTTTGTAAGGTGCTTCTTTCAAAAATACTGAAAGATGTTGAAGGGACTGTCAAGTGCAAGCTTAAATGTTTCAATTTGTGCTCTTTTAGGATGATCTTGAAGACCTTATTGTTAATTGGGATGAGAGCAAAAGCATTGGTGACATCTTTCTTAAATATGTAAGTATTTTATTTCTTTTTTAGGATTTCAGGTTAAAGCATCATCTCATTAAGTACTCCCAGGGAATGACAGTTACTTGTTTAAATGTGAGAGCTTTCAAAACTTTGACATAGTTGTGTTTGTGAAATATATTGGAAGTGTTCCTGTCTTCTGAAACATAATTGCTATATATAAGTTAACACTTTCTTGATACCCTAAGGTCATTGTTAGGAACACTAATTGTCATAGTGTGCTATAGTCATTTTATTATATGTCAAGTTATTTGCCCATCACAGATTTTTTTTTTTAATTTTCTGTAACTGAGGGTTTTTTTTCTTTATTGTTGATACCATTTTTTGCTGTCACTGTTTCTCCTCTGCATAACAGCTTCTAATGAACTGCTTTTTCTTTACTAGGGTAAGAACCACATAACTTAATTTTATCAAAGTAAATTCATTTTGAAAGAGGTGCTGTGAATAAGGTTTATAAGTGTCTTTCAGTCTCTTTGAATATAATTTATAGGTTTCAATTCCTTGAGTTCTGGCACATATACTTTTTCGAAACCTCCTCCTAACTTCCATCCTTACCATATAGTCTTACATGTTTTTTTTCTGGTCGATTGAGAATTCCAAATACACAGATTATTGTCACTTATCTTTTTTCTTTCTTTCCTTCCTTCCTTTCTTTTTATTTCTTTCGTTTCAGAGGTAGAATTTAGTGATTCATCAGTTGCATACAACATCCACTGCTCATTACTTCAAGTATCCTCCTTAATGCCCATCACCCAGTTACCCCATTCCCCCTACTCCCCTTCCCTTCAGCAACCCTCAGTTTGTTTCCTAGAGTTAAGTCTTTATAGTTTGCCTACCTCTCTGTTTTCATCTCATTTTATTTTTTCTTCCCTTCCCCTATGTTCATTTGTTTTGTTTCTTAAATTCCACATGTGAGTGAAATCATATGGTGTCTTTCTGAAATCATATGGTGTCTTTCCTTGACTTCTTTCACTTAGCATAATACCATACTCTGGTTTCATCTACATTGTTGCAAATGGCAAGATTTCATTCTTTTTGATAGCTAAAATTTCAGAGAGAGAGTGTGTGCGTGTGTGTGTGTGTGTGTGTGTGTGCATGCATGTGAATACTTTTCTTTATCCATTCATCTGTCAATAGACATCTGGGCTCTTTCCATATTTTGGCTATTGTGTCACATATCTTTTTGATACCTATTAGTCTCCTCAATTAGCCAAGACATTTTTCCTTTTTTTGTCGTTGAGTTTTTGGGTAATATAATTGATCTTTGAAATGGTGGTTTGGATTCATCAATAAATAATAGCATGTTCTTGGGTACTAATTATTATATTCTGAACTTAAAGAAGTTTTTAAACTTTGTCATGTTTCTGTCAATACAATAAGCATTAGTATACTTTCAATTCTTTCTGAGTCTTTGCTTTTCAAGTTTTAGGCTATATTTACCAGTTGATGCATTTTGGTTAGCAATTAACTCATTAGTGAGAAATTTGTAAAGTTTTATTTAACTTGAGAAGAAACTTATTTTAAATTTTTCTTTTTTCATCCAGTATGTCAGATTTTGATTATTTATTATTTGGCTTTAAATTTCATTATCTAAGAGTAATATGTGTAACAAATTAATATGTTTTTCTTCTTCTTCCCAGTCGAAAGATTTGGTAAAAACCTACCCTCCCTTTGTAAACTTCTTTGAAATGAGCAAGGAAACAATTATTAAATGTGAAAAACAGAAACCAAGATTTCATGCTTTTCTGAAGGTAATGTGCGTTTCTTTCAAGAAAAAAAATCTGAGAATAATTTCTGAAGGCGTTCATTTAAATTACGCTTTTAGTAAAAATCTATCTATGTAAAAACATCTTAATGTTTAGTCTGTTAACTTTAGCCAGACCTGAGAGGGGCAGGTCTAAATCTTCAGAAGATTTAGAGAGCAGAAGCCACGAGGGAGCTGAGTGAGTGACAATGTTATCCTTAGGTACTCAGATTTTTTAAAAGTTACACATGTTTTAGTTCTCCAACATTTGTTAGTGTGATTTGGTTTTGCCTTTAAGGATTTTTTTTTCTTTACCATTGCTTTATTTTGTTTGCTCAGTGGTATCGGCATACTTAATACCTCAAAAACTGTTTTTTTCTTGTGAATGGTGTAGACTCAAGAGAAACTTAACATGGAATTTATAGGAGTGTGCAGAGAAACTCACTTTGTGTTTAAGATCTTAATCCTTGAGTGGCCAGGAGGTCATTTCAGGTTCTGAAAGATTATTCCACCATAGTAATCTTCCAGAGAACAACTCCCACCCCATCTCTTCTATTAGTTCTTTTCAGGGGACTAGTGATAAGGTGTAATATAATAAATGTAAGGTGTTTAATCTTTGCAGAAATTCTTTTTTATTGTTAAATTAATTCCTTTCAGATAAACCAAGCTAAACCAGAATGTGGACGGCAAAGCCTTGTTGAACTTCTCATTCGACCGGTACAGAGGTTACCCAGTGTTGCGTTACTTTTAAATGGTACTTGTCTGATCTGTTTTCAGACTACTTTGGATATTTTTATGGAATTGTTTTACTCTAAAAATTTTGAAACTCTTTTCATATTCATAGTTTTCTTAGATTTCAGCATTCAAGTTTATATCTTACATAGAAGATACCTTTATGGATGATCTTAAAATCACAGATACTATAATAATTCAGTCTCCTAAAATGCTTTATTTATTACCATATCAATTACATTGACTCTTATTTTTTTAGTTTTTGTTTCTCTACGGAAAGCCTTACATTTCATGATGTGTCATTAATTCAAAATCAGTTTACATCCATGTAAACAAAATTCACCCACAAAATCACGAGATGAGAGATGATTCATGTCTCGAGTTATTTAGTCCTTCTCTGAATCTTTATAAAGTCTGTATGCTTGATCTATATACTTTCTTTCTTAGATTGTGCAGAACACTCTTGAAGTCTGCATCCATGTCTTCTAGAGCTTAAAGAGAGTTAATTTTGTTTTTTTACAGTTAATTTTTATGAGTAAATTTTGCCTGTAGCAAAAGAAAAGCATATGTATATGCCTTTACATTTAGCTGACAAAGTAGTGAATATTTTTAGGACAGGATCAGTTTTTATATATGTAAAATTAAATATGAAAACTAAATTACAAATAGGAATAAGTCTGTAATAAAGTATTTTGATCCCCAGATCTTAAGCACATTATTATGGATAGCAGCAGATAAGGAGGCTAATTTCGTGACTGTTTAATCTAGTTTTCTCTTTAAAATATTTTGGGTAATACATGAATTGTAGTAATTTAAAAAATTGATTATTTTTGCTTTTTTAAAGCTCCTCTAATTAGGTTAGAATAGCTAGTTTATAAGATGATTTCCCCCATGTTTAAAAGCTGTCCTGTTTTTTTAGATTATAAGGAGACTAGATGAACAAAGCAGTGTGATTTAACTTTGTAAAGCATTTTTTTTGGATTATTTACTTGTCTTCATTATTTTTTCATTACGTACATGTAGAAATCCATCAAATAGTTTCTAAGCCTTTCTCCTATCATTTGAACTTCAGAGATTGGGTGCGAATGGTACCAGGGAACCAACAGATGGAACATGGCATAGGGAACTTAACCTGGATAAGAGTCAAAGCATCAGCATGTGATGAACCTCTAAGTTAAACAAAACCTGCTTTCAAGGTTACCAAATGCTCCCTCTGATGGAGCCATGGGTCCCAACATAAAATATAACATATGATGACTTCTCAGCTAATTGAGGATTGTGTGTTTTCATTCAGCACTATGGAGAGAGCTTGAAGAACCTAGGTGTCCCCAAGCTTTACTAAAAGAGAATTGAGATGGCAGTGTAAGAAAATCTGTACATATTCTAAAAATTTAGTCAATAAAATTGTGGAAACCTTAACAATTGTGTAAGAAGAGAGCTCTTAAGAGAACAGGGCATAAAACTTTTTGAAGTAAAACTTAGAGAATGTCTTTAAAAATTAATCAGCCTATATCAAAATAGACAGCATTTTATTTTTTAAAGATTTATTTGAGAGAGAGAGCATGAGCAGGGGGAGGGGCAGAGGAAGAAGTATAAGCAGATGGGTTCCCGCTGAGCTCCCGGACATGGAGCTCTATCCCAGGACCCTGAGATCATGACTGGAACCAAAGTTAGATACTTAACCAATTGAGCCACACAGGCGCTCCAAGATGGACAGTATTTTGAAGTCTTAGATAAAAAACTACGATTTTTTTTTTTTACTACTATTTTTCTAATCTTGGGAAAAAACCATTTTATATAACAGATCTTAAGAAGCATACAGCTGAAGAAAATCCTGACAAAAGCACTCTAGAAAAAGCTATTGGATCACTAAAGGAAGTAATGACGTAAGTGCATTATTTCAATTTCTTATTGTTTCCTAGATTAAAATGGAATTGTGGAACAATTAGAATCATAAATGGAGAGAAAATATCAATAGCAAATTTTTATAAAGTGATATCTAAATTATTTTTCTAATAGTGTAGTTACACATTAAAATGATGAAAGAGAAGTATTGTAAGAATACATTGATTAATCAAAAACATTTATTTCTTAAGGTATTAAACTATTATGTGTAGAAAGGAACAATAATTTAGAAATTTGGTAATGTTACAAATGTACTTCTGGCCATGTTCTTTATATACCTCCAGTCATAGCATGTTCTTGTCTTCATTTAAACTACTCAAATGTAACTCAGGAAGTTGACTGTGGTGAAATAAAAAGAAAAGATTTATAATACTTCTTTCATTTTTACTTTTGACTTTTTGTTTCTTACCTTGAATTTAATGGAGTGTAAATTGATAGGGTTGGTTGGAGATGTATTAAAAGTATAAACCCTGTGGAATTGCCTTGCGTGATTGATTGTTAAACTTAGGCTAATTACTGTAGGTCTAACTTGGAGACATAGCTCTAATCAGAAATGATCTTTTTTTAAATGTAAATTCAATTAATTAACATATAGTGTATTATCAGTTTCAGAGGTAGAGTTAAGTGACTCATCAGTCTTATACAACACCCAGTGCTCATGACATCACGTGCCCTCTTTAATGCCCATCACCCAGTTATCATCTTAGGGGTCATGAACTCAAGCCCCATGTTGGGTGTAGAGATTATTTAAAAATAAATAAGTAAATGAACTTAAAGGAAAAAGAAACCTTTTATTTATTTTTTATATTGTACATTTTAATTTTTTTAAAGATTTTTTTATTTGAGAGCAAGAGAGCGAGTGAGAGAGCACAAGCAGAGGGAGGGACAGAGGGAGAGGGAGGAGCAGGCTCCCTGCTGAGTCGGGAGAGGGAGATGCAGGCTCCCTGCTGAGTAGGGAGCCTGATGTGGGGCTCCACCCCGGGATCATGACCTGAGCCAAAGGCAGATGCTTAACCAGCTGAGCCACCCAGGCACCCCAGAAATGATCTTTCCTGATTATTATAATCAGAAATGAAAACTGTTGCTATTAATTGTTTTGCCTCATGGAGGATGAGGGCACTTTAACTCTTTGGACTTTGTCATCAACATGTTTAATAGATTTAGTTAAATGACTTCTCAGATTCCTTGAGGTGCTTCTGTATGAACAGTTTCTTAAAATACTTGCAAAGGAGCTCTTAGAGACTTTGCTAGCTCTAAAGAGGGTCCACCAGTAGTAGAATAATGCTCAAATTAGCGAATAACAGCTTCTGTTTTTGCTGAAAGGGTTATGCATGTTTTGTTTTTTGCTTATGTTTATATTTTATATGTCAGCCAGCCAGCCTTCATGCTTTTGCTTTGTTATTTTGGGGCCAGGATAATAGTTTTTTTCAACACTTCGTGGTTTAACATAATCTGCACATAATTTATCTTGATCTTTTCAACAAACTATGAAGTAGACAGTCAGTGTTACCTTATCTTCACAAAAGAACGTGCTGAAAGGTTATTACTTGCCCAATCTACCTGTTTGGTGTGTAGAGTACCTTACCAGTATTATTTTGATGGCAGCTTATAGTATTTGTTATTTATGTATAATATGTTCTATAAACAAAGATTATAGACTACCTAAGTAGGAAATAGTCATTTGACCTGTTGTCTCCCTTAGAATAGTATCAATTGGCTGCTTTAGGTTTAATGAGCCATACTGATAAGACAGGTGATTAAAGATTTCTTTCTTTTTCAACATTATTTAAGCTTTCTGAGAATTTAAGAATCTTTCTAATATATCCCTATCCTGAATGCTGTGCTCATAATCGGTTTTCAGTAAGTGTTGAGTTAATAGGAGCTGCTATTTTCGTGTTGAGTTGTGATGCTGGTTTATAAACCTAATAGAGTTTGACCACATCTGAGTTTTTGAGATTTTTGAATATTTAGCTTAGGTTTTAAATGCTTATTATGCTTGATTGAAACAACTACAATTTTTCAGATAAAGGAAATAAAAGAGATAGTGCCAATTAACTAGTCCTTGCCATTCAAAACAAAACCCCCCTAAGATTATATTCTTGCAACATTAGTTACACTTGCTTAGCTTATTTTTTTTTTTTTTAATTTTTATTTATTTTTGAGAGAGAGAGCACAAGTCGAGGGGGAGGAGGGGCTGAGGGAGAAGCAGAGTCACCGCCGAGCAGGGAGGCCGATATAGACTTGATCCCAGGACCCTGGGATCATGACCTGAGCTAAAGGCAGACAATTTAACCCACCAAGCCACCCGGATGCCCACACGTGCTTAGTTTGTACGGATTAATTTGTTATAGATCTATGCTCTAGTACCTTTAGTATGTATGTGTTTTTTGTTTTTGTTTTTTAAACTATATTGTGTTTCAAGGTAGTTTGATTAATTTTGGTATATATACACTTCCATGATACCATCACTAACTACCATTAAGATAAGGGACAATTTCTGTCACCAAAAGTTTACTCATGCCTTTTGGTAATCCCTTTTCCTGCCTCTCCCAGTCCTGCTCAAGCCAGGGTAACAATTGCTATTGTTCTTATCAGTATAATTTGCATTTTCTAGAATTTTATCTAAATAGAATCAGACAGTATATTGTCTTTTGTCAGTCTTTCACTCAGCATGATTATTTTGAGATTAGTCCTTGCTCTTATCAGTAGTGCATTGCTTATTATTGTTTTCCATCGTACGGATGTACCACAACTGATGTATCCATTCATGTGTTGGTGGACATTTTGATTGTTTCCCCCATCTCTGACTCTGTTTACAAAGAAAGCTGGTATGAACATTTGTGAACAGGTCTTTGTGTGAATATATGCTTTCTATTCTCTTGGATAAATACCTAGTGGTAGGAATGGGTAGGTCATGTAGTAGGTGTATGTATAACTTTTAAAAAAATTACCAAACTGTTTCCAAAGTAGTTGTACTATTTCACATTCCTAACAATGGTATATGGTGAATTTCAGTGGTTCCGTGTCCTTACCAACTCTCAGGTGTTAGTTGTTTTAATTTGTGAAATTTTAATAGATGTGTATATCTATTGATATCTCATTGTAGTTTTGACTTGTGTTTCCTTTAATGACAAATGATGTTGAGCATTTTTTCATGTGCTAATTGCCCTGGCCAGAAGCTCCACTACAATGTTAAACAGAAGTGGTGAGACTAAACATCCTGTTCTTGTCCTGTTACTGATTTTAGGGGGAAAGCATTCAGTTTTTTACTACTGAGTATAATGGTAGCTTTGGGACTTTTATAGATTCCCTTCATTAGATTGAGGAAGTCCTTATTTATTTCTCATTTGTTGAGTGTTTTTATCATGAAAGGGCATTGGGTTTTGTCAAATGCTTTTTCTGTGTATTTAAGTGATCATGTAGTATTTGCCTTTTATTCTGTTGGTGTGGTGTATTACATTTATTGATTTTTGTTTGTTTACTCAAGCTTGTATTTCTTGGGATAATATCTTACTTGGTTATGGTGCATAATCTTTTTTATATGTTGCTGCATTTGGTTTGCTAGTATTTCATTGAGGGTTTTGGTGTCTATATTCGTAAGGGATATTGGTCTATAATTTTCTAGTGATGTCTTCTGGCTTTGGTATCAGGCTTATACTGGTTTTATAGACTACTTTGGAAAGTTTCCTGCTGTTGGAAGAACTTGGGAAGAATTGGTACTAATTCTTTAGGTGTTTGGTAGCATTCATCAGTGAAGCCATTTGGGCTTTAAAAATCACTAATTGAATTTATTGTTATGGATCTATTCAGACTTTTAATTTCTTCTCGAGCAACTTTCTATAGTTTGTGTCTTTGTAGGAATTTATCCATTACATCTAAGATATCTAATTTGTTGGCATGTAGTTGTCTATAGTGTTCTCATAATCCCCTTTATTTCTGTAAGGTTGGTAGTGATGTCCCATCTTTTATTCCTGATTTTAGTCATTTGTGTCTTCTTTTTTTTTTCTTGGCCAGCCTAGCTAAAGGATTGTCAATATTGTCAGTCTTTTCAAAGAAGTAAATAATTTTGTTCATTTTTCTGTTATTTTTTGTATTCTCTATTTCAGTAATTTCTATTCTATGATTTCTTTCTGCTTGCTTTAGATTTACTTTGTTTTTCTCCCCCTGGTGTCTTAAATCAATAACCTAACATGTTTAGGTTATTCATTTGAAATTGTTTTTTATTATATGTGCAGTTATAGCTATAAATGTATAGGTACTGCTTTAGTTGTATACTATAAATTTTGTATGATGTGTTTTTGTTTTTTCCCTAAGTATTTTCTGATTTCCTTATGATTTCTTCTTGACCCATTGGTTATTTTGGAGTGTGCTGTTTAATCCCCACATACTTGTGAATTTCCAAAGTTTCCTTTTATTATTTATAATTTTACTCCATTGTTGTGGGAGGAGATGCTTTGTGTTATTTCAATCCTTTTAGAATTTTTGGGGCCTATTTTATGGCCTAACCTGGAAAATGGTCCATATACACTTGACAAGAATGTGTATTTTGTTGTTGGGTAGAGTATTTCTATCATTTAGCTTTCAGCCTATTCATGTCTTTGAATCTAAAGTGTGTCTTTTATAGACAGCATTAAATTGGGCTTGCCTTATTTGTCTCCTGTCTCATAGGAATTGACTTCCTAGTGTCTTGACAACCCCTCTTTTCTTTTCATTTCTTTTTCTTTTTTCTTTCTTCTTTTTTCTCTTCTCTTCTCTTCTCTTCTCTTCTCTTCTCCTCTTCTCTTCTTTTCTCTCTCTCCTTTCTTCCTTTTTTTTTTAAGAGAGAGAGAGCACTCTCTCTCTTGGTGTGTGGTGTGTGTGGTGAGGGTGGGAGGCTAGGGGTGTGACTGAAGCACAGGGAAAGGGAGAGAGAGAATCCTAAGCAGACTGCACACACAGCAGGGGGTGGAGCCCGACTTGATCTCATGACCCTGAGATCATGACCTAAGCCAAAATCAAGAGTTGGACGCTTAACTAACTGAGCCACCCAGGCACCCCACCCTGTTTCTTTATATCTTGATGGTTTTTTAGTTGTTTCAGGAAGAAGTTGTATCCTTTTCTTCTTACTTCATCTTGTATGGAAGTAGTAGTCTTAGTTTTTGTTTCAATAAAATGATTAGCATGTGACTTGGCAATAACTTACATGAAACCTTAACTGAACTTAGATTTAGAACTTCTGTTAACCTGCAGTTTGTATGAGTTTAATGTATTTTAGGAAGTATATAGTGAGTATAGTAAAAAAATAATATAGAAAGAAGATCGTGAAATGATTTTCTGGAGGAGTCTATGGAATTTTTTTTAATATAGTAGGCTACTGTTAGGAAATATTTTAACTGATTCAGTTGTCAAAATTAAGATAGACTCACATGAAAGATCTTTTTGTGACATGAGATATCTTTGTATGCAGTTTTCATATTTTATTAAGTTTTAAAAGTTGAAGTTTTAAAACTAAACTTATTAATTTTTCAGCCATATTAACGAGGACAAGAGAAAAACAGAAGCCCAAAAGCAAATTTTTGATGTTGTTTATGAAGTAGATGGATGCCCAGTAAGTACTCATTTTTGATGATTGTCACTTTATTTTTTCTTATTATTTAGATTCTATATTTTAAATATAAACAGAATCTTGGCACCATCTTCTTTTTCTTTTCTTTTCTTTTTTTTTTTAAGATTTTATTTATTTATTTGTCAGAGAGAGAGTGAGAGAAAGATCACAAGTAGGCAGAGAGGCAGGCAGAGGCAGAGGGAGAAGCAGGCTCCCCGCCGAGCAAGGAGCCGGACGTGGGACTCGATCCCAGGACCCTGGGATCATGACCTGAGCTGAAGGCAGCCGCCTAATCAACTGAGCCACCCAGGCGTCCCTTTTTTTTTCTTTTTTAAGATTTATTTATTCTGGAGGGTGGGAAAGGGCAGAGGGAGAGGGAGAGAAAGTTATCTTAAGCAGACTCCTCACTGAGCAGAGTCCAGTGTGGGGCTCGATCCCTGAAATAATGACCTGAGCCAAAATCAAGAGCCAAAAGCTTAACCAATTAAGGCACCCAGGCACCCAGGCACCCTGGCACCATTTTCTTTTAAATGAGAATTTTAAAAAGATTACTACCAAGCGATCTCTTTTACTTATATTTTCAATCTCTACAGGCTAATCTTTTGTCTTCTCACCGAAGCTTAGTCCAACGAGTTGAAACAATTTCTCTAGGTGAACACCCCTGTGACAGAGGAGAGCAAGTAACTCTCTTTCTCTTCAATGACTGCCTGGAGGTAAATTTGTACTTAATATAGTATAATAACACTGCTGATTTGTGCGACTTGCCTGAATATTTAAAGCCAAGCCCTGACTGAAGTATAATATACAAGTTAAAGCAAAGTTAATGTGATCAGTTTTTTGAAACCACTTGTTGGTTTAATACTATTAATAGAATGCTTTTAAGAGAAGACCCAATACTAAGAAGTATGATAAATTTTCATGACTTAAAATAAAAGTCAAAATGAAAAATTTAGTTTATTTTCATGCTAATAAATGCTTAGGTCAAGAATTTTAGGAACTTCCTGTTTCTACGTATGTTTGTTCAAGATCCACAAAATAATTTGAAATTTAAGTAGATTTTTCAAGCAAAGAGGGAGCCCGTATTTTGTTAAAGGGTAGGATAACGTGATTATTTACTACTATGAATTATGATACCTGATTTTTGCTTAAAACAGCAGGTTTTAAGGTGAGTGGTTGGTATATCAGATCGGGTGCGATGATTATAATTTTAAAATTCTCTACTAAAACCTTTCCCCCATATTAATTCTGTGGGCAAATTGAATCATCTTTGTGTGCTTTTCCAACTCTTTTCTTAATAGTGTATTTTTAAACAACTAAACAGTCTAATGGAAGATATAAAGATATGTATTTCCCTTTATCTCAGAAAAAAAAAATAGCAACTGTGTATTTTGATAAAACAAATATTAACCAGAAGACTCTTTTGACATTTCTGTTACTGGGTAACTTGCTGTTGCTTTAATTGAAGTGATTTCATGGGTTTCCTTTTTCTTTAAAGTCTGTACCTCTTCCTTTTATCCTTTTCTACTTCTCTTGAAGTGCTGCTCTCTTATATACATTATTATTTAAAGTATAAAATACAAGGGAATTTTAGAGAACCAATCATGTGCAGTTACAGGTGTAATAAAATCTCACCAAAACTTGATTTGTGTTAAATGCAGAGTTTTGTTGTAGTGAGGTTAATAAAAAAAATGGTATTTTTTTTGGTCAGTAATGTCACAGAAGACATTAAAGAAAGACAAAAGAAAATACTACACATAATTGACCATACCCTGAGCTGAAAAAGTCATAAAAAATCATGAGGCAGATAATTTTGAACTACTTGTCACCTCCATGAGGAGAACTTCAGCCTGCTTTGCTTTGGAGAACAGGTGCTAAGTGAAGTCAATTCCCAGAGGGGTTTTACTGTACATAGTTGCTCAATAATTCTATTTATTTGCTTCTCTTAAAAGCTTCTTTTAGGTTTTTCCCATTGAAGTGCCCAGGTCAACTGGCTCCATCGTCTGTACTTCTTTGCTAATTTATTCTGGGTTTTATCCTCTTAATCTTGAGAGAGTTGTGGTTTACTTTAAATTTTTGGTCATATATCTTCAAATTCCATGAAGTTTTTTATAACTCGCTCCTTGACTTACCTGTGACTTTAATTCCTGTCATTGGTTATTCCCTGTAGCTTCTGAGTCCACAATGTGATACTTCGGTTCCATATTTCCTTTACTTCTTAAATCCACTGACTTTTTGTTCTGTTTATCTTAACACCCTCTCTTAGAATCATATTAACGAAAACAGCTTTATCCCCAACATTCAATTTAGACTTCAAGATTTATAATTCTAAACTTTTATTCTTTAGCTTGTTTAAAAAAACAAAACAAAACTCTTAGCAAATTTGGAGTGAAGAGTATGGTAAAAGTTGGAAACATTTAAAATGGATAAAAATCTATTATTGACCTCTCTTAAATTTGACAGTTGATGTTTTACTGAAGCTAAGCTAATTGAGGATTTACAGACATATATTCCTTTTTATATTTTATCTGTGTTTTGAGTTTTTGCCTTGATGTGCTAGCATTTGTGTCATCACTATTGGTATTTGTTATTGTTTTTCCTTTTTTAAAAATGAACTTTAAAATTATTTGCTTAGCCAAATTGATTTAAACGTATATTCAGATTTATAGTGGAGATTATTTAAAGAAAGTCTTTATTGCTTATTTTTCCTATGTTAATGTAAATTTTAATATTTGATATGTAACGTAGGTCTATATCCTATTTCTGCTTCAGTGTGAATATGATATTGACTGCCTTTTGTTCTTTGCTGATTAGCCAACACAGGGTAGTGCATTTTTAGCCATACTTTGTCATTCATGATGATGGCCAATCTCAATTCATTAAGTAACTTATCCTAAATCATTTTGTGTTAATGTCTTTCAGTTGATGATTATGACCTCAAAAAGGACGTACTAAAAAAGCAAAATAGTACACTGGGCTTTCAGGGAAATGAAAAAAATAAATTTAAAGACCTTACAAAATTCACAGAACTCGGTACATTATGAAATCACAGGGTCCTTTCTGATTTTACTCCTGCCTTCCCCTGAGTTACTTTACCTATCTCTTCCTCTTGCAGGAGTTCCTGGTTTAGGTAAAGTTACATCTTAATGCTACACCTTGAGTTTATAATTTGTATCATTTGCATAATGTATTATTTAGTTATTTAGTTAGTTAGTTCTTTACTCTGCCTCTTTCTCAATGGTATGCAAATATGAGACCCAGAACCATTTCTGTGTTATTTACTCTTTTGCCCTCAATGCCTTGTACAGGATCTGAGATCATTATGAGTTCTGCTTTTAAACTGAAATCAATTATCTTTTGAACCCAAGACTGAGATCCCAGAGCAACTATTCCCCTTCCTGAACTCAAGGCTTTTTGTTGATGGATTCAAAGCTATTCCTTCTCAAAGTGCTTCTGAGTTCTTTCACACTTCTGGGACCTTTTGCATAGATCTTCTCCTTTGGTCTATTTTCCTGACTTTTAGGTTCTTCTCATCTATACATGAGCATTTCTGTTACACAGTTACATGCCTGTATGAATTTGTCACATGGTAACTCTGCTTCTTATCACAGAGTAATTCTGGAATGACTAATAGTCAAATGAATCTCATGTAAATTTATGTGATTATTATCATTTTTATGTATTTGGTCTTTGTTTTCATTCATGTTATTTTTTTCTGTAATCAGATAGCAAGAAAACGACACAAGGTTATTGGCACTTTTAGGAGTCCTCCTGGCCATACCCGACCCCCAGCTTCTCTTAAACATATTCATCTAATGCCTCTTTCTCAAATTAAGAAGGTACTGGACATAAGAGAAACAGAAGGTATGCTCACTGGATAAACTGTTGGCTAAATGAAAATAGTTTATATTCATTGTAGGTTTGGTTCACTCCCTTTTGTTTTTGTTTTGTTTTTGTTTTAAACTGGTAAACTCTCCTTTTATTTTTTTTAAGATTTATTTATTTGAGAGAGAGAGCCTGTGTGTGAGCTGGGGGAAGGGCAGAGAGAGGGGGAGAGAGACAATCTCAAGCAGACTCCCCACTGAGCATGGAGCCTGACATGGGGCTTGATCTCACAACGCTGAGATCATGACCTGAGCTGAAATCAAGTGTTGGATGCTTAACCAACTGAGCCACCCAGGCACCCCTAAACTGGTAAATTATCTTTAAATACAGTTGGTTAGCTTTGGTAAAGTAATTTTTCTTATATGTCTATCCCAACTCTTCTCTAGGAACCTACTTGATATCTTATTTTTCTTAAATGAAAATGCTCTCTCACCCTATTTGATATCTTCCATCCCTTAAGGGACAAAGAGCTTTCAAATGGTTATATGTCAAGATAGTGCCCTAACCTAGCCTCTTACCACAACAAAACGTACTTTTATTCCTTCAGAATCCA
The DNA here is from genome assembly GCA_028534135.1 of Potos flavus. NCBI lineage: Eukaryota > Metazoa > Chordata > Mammalia > Carnivora > Procyonidae > Potos > Potos flavus. Next base: position 110,009,647 of record CM052898.1, read on the forward strand.
AAAGAAATCACCAGTCTATTGCCCGTGCTCTGCATCTTATTCCTACCCTGTTGGCAATGGCTGCATTGCTAGGAATATGTTTAGGATATGGCCAGGAAAGAAGTACTTGAATAAACGTACTCAAAGTAACTATGGTAGAATTAACATGGGTCAAATGTGTATTAAGGAGAGTTTACTCAACCTTGATAGTGTTAGGGAGATTCTTTGAAGGCCTGAAATTACCAAAAGTTTATACCTACCAAAACCAGTATCATCTGTTTAATTGGCATCTAGTGATGTGTGTGCATGGCCATATTTTAGATGTTAGACATAATGTTTTTATGGTGTAAGCTGGTTCCATTACTGATCCCACCCTGTAATGATGGAAGACTTTGAAGTTTATGAGAAACAAAACTTGAACAGCAACTTATATTGCTATCTTGATTTGGTTGTCATATTCTGGATTTATTAAGGGTTACAATAGTGCATTTATTTAAATCACCTCCATATTTTTGGATTTGACTTACAGATTATAATTATTGTTTAAAATAGGTTCTCTTTTAGCATTTTGGTCCAAAAACATTTTGTAACAGTTTTGATATTTGGATATTTTATTTCTTTGAACTTGATTTAAGTTATCAAATTAATCTTATAATACCATTTTAATTTAAAACTTCTGGAACTCTAAGAAATGATATAATCTAATTCAAAAAACTCTCGTAGAAAATATTAAATTTCATAGAAAATACTACTTAATGTCAGTAAATTTCATTGTTGGTTTCTCACATGGTACTTACTATTATAATTATTTCCAGTGTTACAATGTAATATGGATGTTCTTTGTCCAGTTAAAAATAGAGGGATAGAAGAATCTCCTTGAAAAAAAAAAAAAATAGTGGGATGGGATGGGTGGAGAAGAGATAATTTTATTGGAATTTTGTTGCTTTGAGGAAACTAAACTTGAATAAATCTATCACTTCCAAGTAGTAACAGTTAATGTTTATACTTATTCTGGAACCCTAGATTGCCATAATGCTTTTGCCTTGCTTGTGAGGCCACCAACAGAGCGGGCAAATGTGCTGCTCAGTTTCCAGATGACATCAGAGGAACTTCCAAAAGAAAACTGGCTAAAGATGCTATGTCGACATATAGCCAATACCATTTGTAAAGCGGACGCTGTAAGTTCTTAAACAGCTATTATAATGAAAGTTTTAACTTCATTGCAGTGCATTCAGACTAACCCTGTACATTTCTAATGACTCGGTAATTATGAATGTAGGAGAGTTTTAGTTTTATGTGAATTGAGGAAAACTAGTTTAAAAAGTTGTTTTGGAAAAGATTTTTAAAAGTATAGACACATGAGACATTTTGAGTCCCTAGCTTACGGATAGGTCCTCAAAGCCTAATAGCTCCTGTGCCTTTCTGACCGAGTGGGGCTTTTGGGACTTGTTCTAATGTACCCTGAGATTTTTATCGGTGCTCTTTGACCTGGCTATTTGTAAAAGAAAGGGCATCTTGTTCTATTGTTCTTTTATCTTGTTGAAAGCAATAGATGAGTTGTAGCAAGTTGTTTTTTTCTGTTCGGCAAGTTGCCAATCCAGTTTTCTCAGCCCAACCTCTGAAAATCAAATACCATTATGAATATATAATTATCTTACACAGCTTAAAGTGCAGATACATGAGAAAATCAAATTACTGAAGTTAAATGACTCACAGAAATCAGAGAGCCTGTAGTAGAGCTTGGATGAAATCTAGATCCCTTAACAGATAATTTGATTTCTTCATTATGTATGGGAGAGACATGTGATAGACAGGTATAGACCCTTTCATCTTTGTACAAATGATATAGATAGAGGAGAATGTATTGATACTCAACCCTTTTCAGTACAGTACTACTATAGTGATTTACCTTGGACATTCCTGTTGGAATAAAATGTTTATTTTATCATAGTTAAGTCTGACCTTGAAGGTAATTGAGTTATAATTATAGTGGTTTATAGAGTAGGTAATATTTGATTAAAACCTCCTGCTTAAACATTGAGAACAATTTAACAGACTTTTTTTTATAAGCAGGAAATTTCAGTTTCTTTTTCTTTTTAATATTTTATTTATTTATTTTTGAGAGAGAGAGAGGGTGAGAGCACAAGTAGACAGAGAGGTACGCAGAGAGAGAGGGAGAAGCAGGCTCTCCGCTGAGCAGGAAGCCCAATTCAGGACTCTGATCCCAGGACCCTGGGATCATGACCTGAATTGAAGACAGATGCCTAACTGACTGAGCTTCCCAGGCACCCAAGATTTCAATTTCTTGACAGGGAAAACCAAAGAATAAAATCCTGAGATTGACTACTTTGTCCTAATTGTCATTTATAGAGCACTTCATCTGGTATGATTTGTTTTTGTTTTTGTTTTTTTAATTTCTATGGGCCAACAATATGTTGTTATAAATAAAAGATTTTTCCACAAAAAGGTTCACAGAAGGCTAGGGCATATAACAGTGCTAGCTTGAAAAATGATGGAGACAGCTTTTGTTAGAAAGCTTACAAAAATGCTCATTGTTAGGAGGAATATATTTTTTTTCACAGCTCTCTAAGTAGGCATATATGAAATGGATCCTTATAGCATAGTGACTGCCTGTTGTAGAAATTACTCCTACATTTATCATGTCAGACTAGATGGCTTATGCAGTCCTTTCCAAATTTGGAGCCATAATACCGAAGTTCTATCAATGGAAAATTTTCCGTAAAATACAGTCTACTGTAGGATGGCTAATAATTCTCGAACTAAAATATAAACAGCTAATGGAAAAATTTCATATCTTAGCCACAAGATGGCAGCAAATGTTTAACTATGTCCTGATTTATACTTAAATCACAAAATTCTTTCAAGTTGTGAAATTTTGTTACTAAGAAATATTTTGTAAATTGAGATATTCTCACTGACTTTAGTTGAGTTCTTTCCTACATTTAAAATACTACATAGAGTAAATTTAAAAAAGCCCTGAGTTATCTTACCATTTGATAACATTTGCCTGTTGAGGATAAAGTATTTCTAAATACACACACAGACAATGTAAAAGATAAAAATTTCTCGATTCTTTCAATCAGTAGTTTTTGTCCTTCTATTACACATTTTCGGTTCCCTAAACAATTGGAGCTTACTTAATTAAGAGTAAAAGAAATAAAACTGTCTTATTCTATACTGTTTCATTCTTCGTGCCCATTTATAAATGACTTAAGAATTTTTAAGTTGAAATGAAACCTAATCTAATCTCATTATTTTACCTGTGAAATTAAGGCCGAGAACATAAAGCTCACATTAGAATCCAGGTATTCTGATTCTTGGTTAAACCCTTTTGTATAGCTTTTCTCCCCATGGATATGGTGTCCCATATTCTGTTAATTTAGAGTCTAAGATTAGAGTTTTAATCTGTTGAGAGTTTTATCTCTCAGAATACTTAGGTTTGTATTTTTGGTCTCTTGCCAACATGTAACCTTTAAATGTATGGTCCATACTCGTAAGGTTCATATATTGCCTAAGGTCAGATGGTATCTTTCTAAAGCCATTGCAGATTTCTAATCTCAAATATCAAAAGTATAATTTATTAACAAGTGGATTTAAGCAATGTTACTCTTCCACTCCCCCTACTTTGAGTAGTTTAGAGGAAGTAACTTGATACTTAAATGCCCAATGCTGCAGTTCAGTTCTTTTACTACTAATCCTTCAGGTTTCTTTTAAAAATCAAGTTTTTACATCTTAGTCAAATCACTACTGGCTACTTTTCAGTAGCAATATTCATTCTTAGAAATTCTATTTACAAGTTTAAGAACTAATTACATGAATAATAGATTGAAAGTAGAACATATATGAGAAGAGTTTGTGCTTCCAAGCCAATGATATTTATAATGGAGTTAATATGATTTGTACTTAAAATTATTCTGCTGGTTATTAGCCATACATAATAAGTTAATATAAATATTTGTTATTGGTACTACTTTAATTTGGCTAAAGCAGACACTCTGAGCTGTAAATATGATTATAGAGCTTGAGGAAATCACTGAGGCACAAGCTCGTTGGGGGGCACCATGATACTAGTTACTTTTTCTTTTGCATCTGTGTTTGAGGACCAGTGGGAGAGGAGAGCTTAGGGAAAAGGTCTGATAACTCACATGTGGGTGGGCTCATTAGCTTAAGATATCAGAAACGCTGGAAAATTTCTTTTGAATTAACACCCATGAGTAAATCTGTAGCTGAGATTCAGTTTCTCCTGAAATTAATATTATGTCTCTCAGTGGGAGAAATCAATTACTACTTTCTAATCTTAAACTCTAGAGATCTGTCTTTAGAATTAGTCTTAGGTACATGTGGATTTGGGGCTTATTGAAGAACTCCTTCCCTTTTTAGCCTCTAATCCTTGAGATATGTTGATTAAATCATGAAATGTTTTTAGAATTATATTAGTATGTTATTAAAAGTGAGTTTTAGTTCTGGTATAAATTTTATTTTTATTTTGGAAATTTAGAGGAATAAAAGTTTTTTTGGAGGGACTTCTTGCTTTTACTGATACTTATTTTTTAAAAAGTCTGATATGCGGTAATACAGTATTTTATTTACTCTATTAATAACTAATATTCGAGAACATTTATAATATTAATGGAACTTAATCTAAGACAAGTTCAATTTTTTTTTACATTTCACTGTTGGGTATTATAAAAGATAGTCAAAATAATTATGGTCAAAATTATTTCATCAAAAACTTTAAATGCTTGGTGTTAGTCTTCATACAGTTTACTTTTGACATAAAGTTCTTTGGCCACAAGAAAGAATATTTAGTTTACTTCACTAATAGGAATATCTCTTAAGGTTGGGCTGGTGTCTTCTTGGTATTTCTTCTGCTGTTGATTTTTAGCATAGTTGTCTGTGATTGTATGAAGGGAGTTGAGTGGAGAGGTACTCATCAGATTTATAAGAGTACATAACCGATTACTGTGGTAATGAGGAGGTAGATGGGCAGTGCAATTACCCGGTATTTTTGAGGCCAATAGGTTAAGCCTAAGGAGTTTAGCCAAGATTCAGGAATAAAAAGCCCACACAAGATACAGTATGAAGCCAAATCGAGAGCTTAAGAAAGAACAAAGCCATAAATCACTCTGGCAACGGTGATGGTGAATTTCCCACCATTTCCCTGTGGCTTTGGACAGTCTCAGTATCCAGTCCTCTGCAGAAGTGCCTGTCTGGGAAGCCTGAGTGGGAACGAGAGAGGAAAAACTTGGGGAAAGACAAGGTCACGACAGTACCCCCAGAGTAAGGTTTTTTAGTATTTGGAAGAGAAATGGGAACTGTTAATAAGACAAGAAGACTAGTAGAAAAAACCTTGGAATAATGAAGATAGTTTCTCCTACTTTACATTTTTGTCTGTGATTTGCCCTATTTACCTTCCTCCGTGTAGAGAGAACTAAAGGAAATCTTTCCATCTTTACATTTTAGCAAACAGCTATATCGTCTTCTCAGCCACTAGAACTACCTAGGTGCTTACTCTTTCAGGCATTCTGAACCCAGAGCTTCTAGAAATGTAAAAGACCTCCTATCTATCTACCCTAACCAAACCAAATTAGAAGTAATTTATTTGTTCGTTGAGAGAAAACAGGAAGCCATCTGCTCTCTTTTCAGTTCATAGGTTGTTACTATATGCTTAATAATAGTTAAGAGCAATAGGAAAGTATCTCTTTTCTTTATTAGCAACTGCTTAGGGATTTAGTTTTATATTCATATTATGAGTTTTACTCTCTAAATTGAAAAATAATATTTGCACGTAAGAAAAAATCAAATAGATAAAAGTATACTCCAGTAAAATACATGCATGCACCTGTCCCACTAGTCGTTTTCTCAACAGTGCAACTTTTGGTACTTTCATCTATCTTTTCAGAAAAAAAGAGTAGTGTAGACACATGGATTTCTGGTTAGATGTATTCTTAGGTAATTTTCTATCTATAATTCTCTTCATAAATGAGATATTTTAGCTAAGTTTTTTTATAGTTGTTTTGTATATAGGTTAATCTTTGATATGTATGTTCGTTTTGTAACCACTTTAATTAAATTAATTCTCCTGTAGCTTCTAATTTTGTCCCACCTAATTCTGTTGGATCTTTCAGTGTTTAATTTTTTTTCAAGATTTATTTATTTGAGAGAGAGAGAGAGAGAACATGCGCATGAGCAGGAAGGGGAGAGGGAGAGACAGTCTTAAGCAGACTCCATGATGAGCGCGGATCCCAGTGCGGGGCTCGATCTCACAACCATGAGATCACAACCTGAGCCAAAACCGAGAGTCCGACGCTTAACTGACTCACCACCCAGGCACCCCTTCAGTGTTTAATTTTTTAAAAATGTCTTGGGTTCATCAATTTAGAGTGAGCATTGATGAATTTGTATTTTGTATTTTGTATTGTATTTTTTGTATTTTGAAAACAAAACATTATGAAGGAAAAGATATTTGTGTCAAAACATCCTTTTTCTGAATTTGCTTCTGTATCTAGGAACATAAAAAACTTCTGTCGAATAGGTTTTTAATATATATTTGTTGAGTGAATGAAAGCCAATTTGAAATGAAATCAGGTGAAACTAAAATTAAAAATGAAATGAGAACTGAATCAAATTCATAAAACTAAAGTTACAGCTGTGCTTAGTTTATGGTGTCATATGTACAGCAACGTAGGAAATATGATCCTTCTATTATAAGATGTGGGAAATCTTAATGCAGAACCTTGCAGGTGTACGTGAGTGGGGATAAGGGAAACTCAGGGATAGGCAGAGCTTGAATCACATTCCTGACTGCTTTGTTTCTCATAGTTTCTCATAAATATATACATATTAATAGTTTTTCTTTTTTATTTTTTAAAGACTTATTTATTTTAGAGAGAGCCCATGAGAGAGCTTGGCAGTTGGGGGAAGGAGAGAGAGTCCTAAGCAGACTCCCTGCTGAGCATGGAGCCCTACACAGGGCTCGATTTCATGACCCAGGGTTCATGACTTGAGCCAAAACCAAGAGTTGAGGCTTAACCAACTGTGCCATCCAGGTGTCCCTCAATAGTTTTTCTCTATGCTACAGTAACCAACTAGAAAGTATAGGAAAGGAAGATCCCTCTTCCCAATAAAACTTGGTATAAATTTAGGAAATTTTAGTATAAATCTAGGAATAGCCTTGTAAGAGATAAACGAAAGTTTTCTATTTTAAGGAAACTATATAATACTTTGCAGAGAAATCTATGATGTTCCTGAAGGAGAATGCTGACTAGCATAAAGATGTCAATTCATTGTTGTTCTTACAAAGTCCTACAGGAAATTTCTGGATTTTGATAGAATGACTCCAAAGATAATTTTTAAAGAAAAAGCAACAATAAAAAAAGTAAAGAACTGTACTTCTTTTATGAGATATTACATTATATTTTTAAAGTTACAATGATAAGAACACTACTGTACAATGAAAAGGATAAATATCCTTGAAATAAGACTTTATGTATGATAAATGTAGTACTTTAACAATTTAATAAGATTGTTAACATATGGTGCTACGATAGTTAAATACATAGGGAAAATTAGATGTATATCCTAACCTCATATCCACATAAGTTTGTAGGTAGATTTGTGAGTTAAAAGTGAAACCATTGAAAAAACCTGTAAGAAAATGTAGGTGTAGGTGGTGAATGTTGAATTTGGTTGGTTGTTTTCTTTGATGTTGAGTATTAGGCATTCTCTATATATTCTGGATATTAATCCCTTCTCAGATATATCAGATATATGATTTATATTTTCTCCCATTCTGTTGGATTGCCACCTACTTAATTGATAGTATTTTGTACAATGTTTACCAATTTTTATTAAATCTATTTTTTTTTGTTTTTGTTGCCTCTGCCTGTGGTGTTATATCCAAGATAGCACTGTTAAATCTAGTATCTTGAAGTTTTTGACCTATGTATTCTTGTCTTCTGAGAGTTTTATAGTTTTAGCTCTTATATTTAGATCTTTGATCCATTTCGAGTTAATTTTTATGTGTGGTGTAGGGTAAGGATCCAACTTTATTCTTTTGCCTTTAGATATCTAGTTTTCCCAGCACCATTTGTTGAAAAGACTGTCCTCTTCCTATTGAGTAGTCTTAATGCTCTTGTCAAATCACTTGACCGTATTATATGAAAGTTTATTTCCGGGCTCCCCATTCTGTTTCATTCCATTCTATTCTATATCTTAATGCCAGTACAATACCATTTCGATAATAGTAGGTTTTTTTTTTTTAAAGATTCATTTATTTTAGAGAGAAAGACAGAAAGAGAAGAGAGTGGGGGTGGGGGGAGGGGCAGAGACTCTCCAGCAGACTCCCTGCTGAGGGAGGAACCTGACATGGGGCTCAATCCCATGACCCCAAGATCATGACCTGAACTGAAATCAAGAGTCAGATGTTCAACCAACTGAGCCACCCAGGCACCTCTTAGTAGTAGGTTGTTTTGTTTTTTTTTTTAAGATTTTATTTATTTATTTGAGAGAGAGAGAGAGAGATCACAAGTAGGTAAAGAGGCAGGCAGAGAGCAGAGAGCCCAATGTGGAGCTCGATCCTAGTCCCCTGAGATCATGACCTGAGCTGAAGGCAAAGGCTTTAACCCACTGAGCCACCGAGGCGCCCCTTAGTAGTAGGTTTTTAAACCAAGAAGTTTGACACTTCCAACTTTGTACTTTTTTTCCAGGATTGTCTTGGCTATTTGGGGCCCCTTGTGATTCCATAGGAATTTTGGAATGAATTTTTTTTTTCTTTGCAAAAAAGTCACTAGGATTTTGATAAGGATTTCATTGAATCTGTAGATTGCTTTCGGTAGTATTGACATGTTATTGTTAAGTCTTCCGATTCATGAACACAGGATGTTTTCCAATTATTCATGTATTTTTTAATTCCTTTCAGCAACAACATTTTGTAGCTTACAGTGTATATCTTTCATCTCTGATTAAGTTTATTCCTAAGTATTTTATTTTTTTCTGATATATTTATTTCTTAACAAGAAGTAAGTAGAGGCACTTTGTGTTAAAAAATAATGAAATGATAAAATTGATTCTCATATAATCAGAAGAGACTTTTATCATCTGTTCATTATTAGTAATTTCTTTGAGTATCTAATGATACAGAAAAAAGCCATAATATATAGCTAATTGAAAAATATGAGATATAAAACTGAATAGAACCACTCCAATTTTGTTAAAACATTTTTGCATATAAAAAAATATATAAGAAGTATCTGTAAATGTAAATACCAAATGATCAGGACACGTGGGTAATTTTATTTTTGAATTTTTCTTTCAAATTTTCTATAATGGAAGTGGTTTTTTTTGTTGTTTTTACTTAGGAAAAACTTTCTAATTTTTTTTTAAAGATTTTATTTATTTATTTGACAGAGAGAGAGAGATCACAAGTAGGCAGAGAGGCAGGCAGAGAGAGAAGGGGAAGCAAACTCCCTGCTGAGCAGAGAGCCCGAAGTGGGGCTCAATCCCAGGACCCTGAGATCATGACCTGAGCCGAAGGCAGAGGCTTTAACCCACTGAGCCACCCAGGCGCCCCAAAATTCTAACATTTTAAAAAGTTACTGATGATTACAAGTAATATTACCTAATCGAGATTAGATAAGTGACAGTCTTTTAGCAAATGGACAAAGTGGAAAGAGAGGGTCTGGAGCAGGCAGGGTGGATTTGCTTGTTTTAAGAAGCTTTGGCAAAACCAAGTTTGTCTATGTGGATGTCAATGGTAGACAGCCAAAGGAAGCATATATAACAGTAGAGTATGATTTTTAAGACTTTATTTGCAGGGGGGTTTAACATTTTATTTCAAAGAACTACTGTGTATTGTCTTGTTTCATGATTCCTGTGGGTTAAGTATACAAATGTTTTCTACATTTTGCAGATGAGAACATTTTCAGAAAAACTAATATTCACAAGGTTGTATTAAATTCTCTCTAGCCACAGAATGACAGTGGTGGTGGATAGTCTCAGTAGTGCTAGACTAATGGGGAAACTTACTGATTCATGACCTAGATCTATAAATTTAAAGTGCAAATTGGTTATAGGAGTACGCAAAAACATTTTGTCTTCCCTGCTTTTTTCGAAAAACCCAAATGTAATTTGAGCAAGTGATATTTTGGATTACTTGGAGATTAGTTGTCTCATTTAAGGTTAATTTTATTTTATTTATTTATTTATTTATTTAAGGTTAATTTTAATCAGTGTTCTTGGCCTCTATGAAATCTTTGACTCCTTTTAGAATGTAACATAAACAAGCCTACTCCTCAGAAAACTGTCCTTTGCATTTATGAACACACAGAGTTTTGCACATGATTTCAAGGAGGTTGCCTACCTCCTATTTCTATCCACTGGCACTCCTAGGATGATTACAGGTTCAGAACCTCCAATTTAGAATCCATCTAGATGTTGGTTGAGGAAGAAAGAAAAAAGGAAAAAGTCTAAATTTTAATTTGAGATTATCTCAAGGAAATTATTTCTTGATGTTGGTTTTATAGCAGACTTTATACTGAAGCATTATGTCCACTAAGATTCTAACTTGTTGGTTTTAAGATTGTTAAAAAGAGTTCTTTTTTCAGTTGCTTTGGTGTCCATAGTCCTTGGAAGGAATTTTTCATTTAGTGAATGCTAATTTTTTACTCTCCTTAAATTAGTACATTTCAGAGTTGAAATTATGTCAAGCATATAAAAAACATGAGTAGCTTCATTTGTATATACTACCATGTGCTTAGAGCTTTGATTTTAGAAACAGATGTGTATTTTTATTTTGTTTAACTTACTTATTTTAAAATAATAAAAAACTGTTATTTTTTCAACAGGAGAATCTTATCTATAGTGCCGATCCAGAATCCTTTGAAGTAAATACTAAAGATATGGACAGTACATTGAGTAGAGCATCTAGAGCAATAAAAAAGACTTCAAAAAAAGTGAGTATTAGCTTATTATTTAACATATCTCCAAAATGTATTTTTCAGAGTATATTAAAATAATATTGTCATAAATGCCAGCATAAGGATAGTCTAACAGAGCTATTTTCTTGGTTCTAGGAAATGGCCCATAGAGATAATAGTTTTAGTTCAGCAAATTCTTTTGCTCAGTAATTATAACAACTTGTTATCCCTCCCATTCTTGTTATAGTGATGCTTCTACGCCCCATGCTTCACTAGAAATATACTGGTGGTGGTTTAGATGTAGCTATGTGTACATTCATCTTAATATTACCTCAGATATTTTTCAGCAAAGGGCACTGACAGAATCGGGAGACCTGGGATCTATTCCTGACCATAAGTATGTTTCAGTCTCCTAATGATGAAGATCACTTCCCTTATTACCTTATCAGAGTTGAGGACTATGTAAGAATGTTGGTAATGGGGTATTTATTTATTCATTTAGAGTGGGCTCCAAGCCCAGCATGGAGCCCAACACGGGGCTCGAACTCACTACCCTGAGGCAAAATCAAGTCAGATGCTTAACCGACTGAGCCACCCAGGCGCTCCATGTAATGGGACGTCTTAAAAGTATAACTAGAATTTTAATAGTGTAAGCAAAATTTGCAGTCATGATCTACAATTTTTTGTTGTTTTCTGTGTTTTTGAGGGGAGGCCTTCTACTTTATTTAACCATCTTTGTATCTCCCAGCATTTAATGTATACTAAATAAACATGAATAATGATTCAAATGAGCTCTTTCACCCTTTTAATAAATAAATTGAGGTTCAAGTTTCCTTAAAGATTTCACAACCAAATTTTAGCAGAATCCGATAAAAACCCAGGTTTCTAATCTCCCAGGCCAGGTTTTTTCATCCTGCTTTCTTTCTCCCTTTAGGCTGTAGTGCTTTATGAATGTAGGGTTGAATAGTCTACAATGTACTACTTCATCTTCTCACACCGTTTTGTCCAGAGAAATTCTAATTCTGCCATATACTATCTGTAGAAAAAGTTCATGTATATTTGGCATTATTTATGTTCTTATCAGTTGTATTAGATTGATCTATGCTTAATTAATTGTAACTCTTTTTAACTCTAGGTTACAAGAGCATTCTCTTTCTCAAAAACTCCAAAAAGAGCTCTGCGAAGGGCCCTTATGACATCCCAAAGCTCGGTGGAGGGAAGAAGTCCTTCCAGCAATGACAAGCATGTAATGAGTCGTCTGTCTAGCACATCATCATTAGCAGTAAGTGACTTTGATCTAATGGGCTAAATGACTTACTCGCATTTATTGAGTTGGTATGGAATTTGTTAACTTTTTGAAGATGGAAGTCTTAATAACTCTCTTTTTTTAAATCTCTAAACTTTTAGCCTCTTTATGGGTAAAGGTAACTGAGAGAAACCTCACTTAATGAACTAGAGACATACTTAATGTATAGTTTGATATGAAATTTTATTGGGATTGAGAAACATTCAAAAATCTAAGAAAAGAAACATGTTTTAATTAGGCCCATCACTTTAACTAATTTAAATAATAATGGTTCTGTTTATGGAGATTGGCTCCAATAATATAGTGGAGATTGAGGTTTTTTTGTTTTTGTTTTTTTTTAAACTATTTCTCTGATGAGTAGAATATAATCAGGATGATATGGATTCTAAATTCGTATGTGGAGGATTATGGATTCTAAATTCATATGTGTATATTTTTAAATGTTTTCTGAATAATTCAAATTCCTAGTGATGTCAGAATTATTAAATAATTAATAGTATGGCTATTTCTAATATTTATTGCTGTCACTAAGTATGTGAGTGATATATATGTTCTTTGTAAAATTATTATTGATCTAACCTACTAAGGTTAAGAAAAGCAAGTGACTGTCACTTCTTAGTTGTATGTCCTCAGCAAGTTTCTTATTCTCTTATCCTCATTTTTGCAGCTGAGGAGAAAAGAGGTTAATAGTACTTAACCATATAGTGTTACTATAAGGACTAAACACACACACACACACACACACACACACACACACACACACACACGATGTGATTATCTAATGAGAGACAGTTTGAATAATGGTTAAGAGCATGAACTCTGGAACTCACATGTTCAAATCCTGGCTCTGCTATTTGCTAGCTGTATGACTTTTGGCAAGTTATTAAAGATCTCTCTGTTTCAATTTCACTATCTGTAAGATGAATTTAAGGTAGTAGTTGTAAGGATTAAATAAGTTGATATATGCAAAGTGCTTTGAATAGTTCCTGGCACATAGTGAATGGCCTAGTGTTTTATGAATGGTTACCTTTTATTACATAAAATTTGTAGATAAGGTACTTCATATGCGGTAACTTTTTTTTTTTTTAAGCCAATTCAGTCTAAGTCTTAACTCAGAGACTTACAGTTGAATCTATGAGTTTACACAAATTTTGGAGGAAGGTCAGCCTTCCAGTGGGAGGGAAGTTATGCTTGATAATATAAATATATACAAAGAAATTTGATAAAATGAATTAAAATGGACAAAATACAGTTAGGCCAAAGTACTGTCCCTTCTTTATATCCTGCATCTATATAACTATGTAACTATTATAAGCATTGCTTTTCAAATGAATGTAATTGGATTTTACAGAACATTTTTAGAAAATTATTTATGGTTTTGTCACTTTTATGTAGATAATATAAATAAGAAGTACTTAAAATATCTTTAAGACATTCATGTCCTCTTCTCAATTGCTTATTTCTGTTCTAACAGATTGTCCATTCTGTTTCCACAAGCAATATAATTGGATTTACTAAGCATGTTTATGTACAGCGCTCAAACTCTACTGGTGGGCGCTCTCAAAACTCCTGGTTTCGATCTATCCGTCATTCTGCCTCACGAGCTAGTTTTTCAGAGATACTAGAAGGAGCTATTGATTTTTCAAATTTCAAAAAAAGTCCTATTCAAGTCATCTTTGACATTTGTGAAGAATTAGGAGATATGCCAAGCAGTAATGGAAACAAGCCTCGTGAAAGTTTAATGTGAGCTTATTAGCTATTTGAAATTTGTATTTGTGAAAAAAGAAAGTATTCTTTCTTTACTGAATCATTATTAGGTGGGTGGGGACTTCTGAATTCACAACTTTATAACTGCTTTGAATTCACAACAATTTAAGCTTAATAGGGATTCCTTGTGTATTGGCACATAAAAATTTTTTTTGCTAGGTAATTTACTCAAGTCCAGAAAAAAATCAATCTCATTAGAAATTTTCCTATTTATGAAAATGATCATTTTAAAGAATAGTAATAATTTGATATAAAGTAGATTTTTATTCCAAATCTGATTCTTAATCTTAGATTTATGACATTTATATAAAATTCATGCTTTTTAATATGGCAAATCATAAATGTTTCACTTGAAGAAAATGTAAGCTTTTATACTATCTACTTAAATCATCTTTGTTATCACCTGAATGGTAATACTTTACCAACCTAGCTCTTTAAATACTACATTTTACTACCTTGTTGATGAGAACTTACAGTCAGCTACCTTGTTGGCTCTAAGTTTAGTTACAGTTAGACATTCATATATGTTAAAATAAAGCAGCAGCTTTCTTTATAATTCATTTTGATTTAGACCTGCTCTTCAGTTTTTGGTGTTCTTATGCATGTTCCTTTGTTATTATTGAGAATTCTTATGATATTTAACTTTGACCTCTGAAACAAATTTAAATAGCTTAGTAACTTAATAAACTCTGTTATCAGAAGTGCTGCTATTTTGCTCAGTTTTTATATGGAGCAAAATTATACACCTACACCTATGTATGGATTGTACACATAATACAAAAACTCTCTAGGAATGTGTGACCTTTAATTTTAGAGAATTATTTTTCGTGAAGTAATTTCACTCCTCTTAATTTTGCTTTATGATTAAAAAGAAACCACTAGGGTTTGTCTTTTTACCTCAAAAATTTACTAATTTATAATTTTCTTAAAGAACCTGAAACAGTCTTTAGTATCACACAGAAATACCCTATTAGCAGTAAACCAATTGAGTTAATATGAAGTTAACTAGTCTGTCCATTTGTTTTTTTGTTTTCAGAATGCTCAAATAGTTAATTATGTTTTCTTCCCATCCCCCTTCCCCTAATTTAAATTCTTTTATTTATTTAAAAAGGTTAGACTTTTCAGATGTTTTAAAATTAATTGTGTATACATCATGCTAAACTATGTTGTAATTTTTTAAAAGAAAAAATTTAAATATAAAAATATTTGTCTTGTCTTTACAGGGTATCCCATCTCCCTCCCTTGTCAGCCTGCCTTCCTTCTTTGAAAGAAGAAGTCATACTTTAAGCAGATCTACAACTCATTTGATATGAAGCTTAAAAAATGTTAATTTATAGCAACTTATAAACACTTCATACTTAAGAAACTGACTTAAATGGTACTTGTCATTAGCACTTGTTGAAAGCTGGAAAGAAGATAGGTAACACTAAAACTATGTCATTTGATTTTCTTCTTGAAAGAGTAAGGTTACCCTCTTACATATTTGAGTTAATTCATGTAAAAAATTGTATTGATTTTGATGTAATTTTTCTCTTTGCTCGAATCTTTCATTCGAAGACCAATAATTTAAGTTATTCGTGATATTAGTAGCTTTGCAACTTGATAAGAGTAAATACATTTTATTGGTGGTTGCCAAATACTGCTGTGAATCTCTCTGTATAGTATCCATGAATGAATTTTTGGAAAACCTATTTGTGTATCTCAATTTGTGAAGAAATCAAGTGATATCACAGAACTTACTAGATAAAACACCTGCACAGATTCCTGGTTAATAGTGGGGACTTGTTTCACATGTGCTGTTTGAAGTAAGTTATTTAACTGCTGTTGCAGTTTATTTTATTCTCAAATGTTTGCAAGATCTAGAGTGTGGATTTTAAAAGATTTGTCCTTATTAACAAGAGTAATAGTTAAAGGAGATGGTTTCAAAATATTTTTGCAAATTGAGGTAAGAATAGAAAGATTAAAAAATAATGTATATTTTGACAAACATGGATTGGTATATACTTGTAACTTTTTCAGGGACCATATATTTTGGGTGATTTTAGCCACTAGCAAATCTTCATTTAGTTTGATAGTGTGAGGAATTTTATTTTGAAGGGTAAGACCATGGGGAAATTGTGGTATAGACTGTTACACTTTTTATGAAATAATTCTAAAATTGGCATCAGTTTTACTAATCTGTAAAATACATAGATATGTGTATGCTCTACCTTTTATTTCGGTCCCATAATTAAATGTAAAATCGAAATACATTTATTTGCTGTTGTAAAATATCTTTCAAGCCTGATGTTAATTTTCACAATAGTTTTTTTTATAGTCAGTGATACAAAATAATCAAGTTTCTATGAATAAATGCATTTTTATTTCCTATCTGTTTAGGGAGTACTGCAAACGTTTGTCATTTAACAATTTTCAATCATCTGCTTTAATAGTTTAACTGACTATATAGATTTTTTCTATACCACATATTTGCCATTTTAAAATAGTAAATCACTCTATTGATAGATTTTAAAAGCAGTTGTATTAGTAAGAACTTTGTAAATAAATACTTAAAACTCAAGTATATTTTGTTTCATGTTTTTTGTTGTTGTTTTTTAAAGATTTATTTATTTATTTTAGAGCGGGGAGAGGGGCAGAGGGAGAGGGAGAATGAGAATCTTCCAGCAGACTCCCTGCTGAGCGTAGAGCCAGATGCAGGGCTCAGTCCCATGACCCGAGCTGAAATCAAGAGTTGGACGTGCTACCAACTGAGCCACCCAGGCACCCCTGTTTCATGTTTTAAACAATTCCTTTACACAAATTTTCATAGGTCAGTATGAAAGCTTGAATCAGCTTCTCTCACATATTTGCTTGCCTATTTATTTACTTATTCCTTTCTCCGTTAATATTTTTAAGCATTATGTATACTGAGCTATATATAGGACAGCAATTTAAAAAAAAATTGTT
Source organism: Potos flavus (assembly GCA_028534135.1). NCBI lineage: Eukaryota > Metazoa > Chordata > Mammalia > Carnivora > Procyonidae > Potos > Potos flavus. The sequence continues at coordinate 110,026,582 of CM052898.1, forward strand.
TATTAGAGAGAGCATGAGCATGGAGTTGGGGGGGCAGAGGGAGAGGGAGAAACAGACTCCCTGCTAAGTGTGGAGCCTGATGTGGGGCTTGATCCTAGGGCCCTGAGATTGTGACCTGAACTGAAGTCAGACACTTAATGGACTGAGCCACCCAGGCACTCCAGCAGGACAGCAGCTTTTAATCTGGAATCTATTTTGCAGGATGGAGGTAGTGAATCCTATGATAGTTTACATAAAATTTTGTGTTTAGCACATGTATGCATTTTTCTGGCAGAAATTACACAACTTTTATCATTTTATTGGAGATGGAACTTTGATTCCCTCCAAAAAAGTATGGTGTTTCCAGGGAGAGGAAATGACCTGAGATAAGGTATGAAGTTGGAAATGTATTGAACGAATACAGGCAAAATATTAGCAGGTAGTTAATTTTAACTTTAAAGGGAATGCCTCTAGTTTTTCTCAGTAATGATATCTGTTCTCAGATCTAGTATCTTTGGTATATCCCTATTAACAAATTAAAAACTGTTTATTTATATTCTTTATGTTAAGATGCTTTATCATGTATGGATATTACATAAAATTAACCTCTATTGAGAAAATGTTTTATTCATTGATCTTTAATCTGTATATTAATATATTTTGTAATGTTAACCCATTCTTGTATTTATGGGTTATACCATATAATTCATACATGATGTATTGAATATAGAAACATATCAATAAAGAATCACATTTATGAGAGAGACATATGAAAATGTTGAACTCCATAGCAAATTTGAAAATGTGGAGGACCTAGGCAAAGTATAGCCAAAGTTGACTCAAGAGGAAATATAAAATTCTAATGGCCCAATAAATAGCACAAGTTAGAAAGGTAAATATGCACTGTTAAAAAAAGATGCAAATTCCAAATGATTTTAAAGCTGAGTTCCAGCATTTAAATATTACTTAATGTATAGTAATAGTCCTACTTTGCAGAATTAAAAAAGATTGGCAGCTATCCAATTCATTTCATGAAGTTAAACATAAGCTTTATGTCAACATTTTAAAAAGATAATGTAAGAAAGAAAAGTACTGATTAATTTCAATTATGAATATAGAAGCAATCATTCTAAATAAATGATGAACAATTAAGTCTAGGAGTACAATTAAAATACAGTCTAACCAATATATGACCATTGGACAACTAATAAACATAGTAGGTCTAAATTGATAAAATGATCATAGTAAATGGAACACACTTCCCTTGACTAAAAAAAATCAGTCATGTGACATACAGCATGATTACAGGATAATGGTGCATTACATTAATCTGCAGTCTGAGTATATTCTCATCTATTACTTCAGCCTTCTTAGACTCAGTAGTTTGATTCATGTTTCTCAACTCCGCACCATTATGGAGCCAAAATGGGAATCAGGTTCCCAGATGGATCCAATATTAATGCTAAAGAGTCTTTTGAATTGTTTTAGGGATTTCACTACATCAAATAGGGTTCTTTCAAGAATACAAGTGTGGTTCAATATTTGGAAGTTTACGAATATGACTTATTGACAATTTATAGGAGAAAAACATGACTTATCTATAGATTCTATAAGGTCATTTAATAAAACTCAGTCACTGTAATTCATAAAATTCCAACTAAGGACTTTTGGGCAACATGACTAAATACAGTCAGAGTGGGTGTCCTAACAGAAATATCAAGCATTTATGAAATACAATTTAAAAATATTTTTAAAATATTTAAAAATACGAAAAAAATATTCTAGTGTATAACTGAGGTTAAAGAGAAATATGGAAATCGCCATGTGTGGGAAATTGGTAGAAATCCAAGCCAATCAAAATACAAATTTTGTGTGTGTGTGTGTGTGGGGGGGGTGTAACATGACAATTTGTTTCCAGAACGTATCTTGATATACAAAGGGTTATATGACCAATCAGTTGAAGAGGTGAGAGAACTTGCTTTATCAGAAACAAGGTTTGGGGTCGCCTGGGTGGCTCAGTCGTTAAGTGTCTGCCTTCAGCTTGGGTCATGATCCCAGTGTCTTGGGATCGAGCCCAGCATCGGGCTCCCTGGTTCACAGGATGCCTGTTTCTCCCTCCCCCACTCCCCCGGCTTGTGTTCCCTCTCTCGCTATGTCTCTGTCAAATAAATAAAAAATCTAAAAAAAAAACAACAAAAAACAGAAACAAGGTTTATACTGTAGTATCAGCACAGCAAGATATTAGAAGTCTTGGTGCTCTGAACACAAATTAGTGGATCATAATTGAAAACTGATAAACAGACAAAAGTGGAACTTTAAAACAGTGAAGGCAATCTATTCAATAAATAGTGCTGAGAAAAATAGGTATCTTTTTCTTTAAAAAGAAAAATCTAATAATCTCTTTTTCATAGTCTATACAAAATCAATTCCAAGGGAATTAGAGATGTAAATATGAAAGGTAAAACTTAAGATTTTACTAGATAATATAGCAAAGTATCTTAATCTGTCCGAGGCTGGAGAATATTGCTTAAATGTGTCACTATGTTTAAGATAATTATAGTGGGAAAGATTGATAAATCTGCATTAAAATTAAGAACTTCTAGTCATGAAAAGACATCATTAAGAGCGAAAGTCACAGAGTATATGTTTACAATATATATAACTGATGGGCTCATCCAGAATTGTATTATAAAGAATGAGAAAGCCAAAAAAATTAGACCTCCATGAGAAAAACAAGCATTTCACAATTGAGAAAATCTAAATGGTTAATACTGCTGGATCATATGGTAGATACTGCTATCATACGGTAGATCATACTCCTTTCCATAGTGGCTGTACAAATTTACATTTATATCCACCAATAATTCACTAAGGTTTGCTTTTCCCCACATTTCTACCAATTCTTGTTATCTTTTATTTTACCTTTCTGGTAATAGCCATTCTAACCGGTATGAATGGGTATCTCATCGCATTTAAATTTGCATTTTCTTGATAATTAATGATGTTCAGCACATTCTCATGTACCTGTTGGTCATCTGTATATCTTTGGAAAATGCCTATTCAGGTCCTCTAATCATTTTTAAATTGGGTTGTTTTTTGCTATTGAGTTGTAACACATGATTTACAGATATTTTCTTCTATTCAGTAGGTTGCCTTTTCATTTTGTTGGTGGTTTCCTTTGCTGTGCAGAACCTTTTGTTTGATGTAGTCAAAGCTTGTATATTTTTGCTTTTATGGGTTGCCTTGGCTTTTGGTGTCAAATCCAAAAAATCATTGCCAAGACCAATGTCAGGGAACTTACCACTTATTTTTCTTTTAAGAGTTTTACGGTTTCACATCTTACTCAATTCTTTAATCCATTTTGAGTTAAATTTTTGTCCATATTGGAGATAACAGTCTAGTTTGATTCTTTTGCTCATGGCTAACCAGTTTTCCCAACACTCTTTATTGAAGAGACTGTCCTTTCCACACTGTATTCTTGGCTCCTTTGTTGTAAATTAATTGACCATATATTCATGAATTTATTTGTGGGCTCCTCATTTGTATCATTGATTAATGTTTGTATTTTTATGCCAATACCATACTATTTTGTTTACTATAGCTTTTAATACAGCTTGAAATCAGGGAGTGTGATGCCTCCAGCTCTGTTCTTAAGATTGCTTTGGCAATTTGGGTCTTCTGTGGTGCCATACAAATTTTAGGATTGTTGGTTCTGTTTTTGTGAAAATGCTGTTGGAATTTTGATAGGAACTGTATTGAATCAAGATTGCTTTGGATAGTGCGACATCTTAACAATATTAATTTTTCCAATACATGGACATGGACTATCTTTCCATTTATTTGAATCTCTTCCAGTTTCTTTTATTAATGTCTTCTAGTATCAATGTACAGATCTTTCACCTCCTTCATTAGATTTATTCCTAGGCATTTTATTCTTTTTGATGCATCAGTCCCTCCTTTTATAAAAACTTTCCTCTTTTGGATTTTGTGTCACTACTTTTTCCCTACCTATTGAGCCACATCTCAAATATATCTTTGAGTGTATAAAATAATCTTTTCCCATCTCTTACATGTAGATGCTCCCCAAATATTCATCTTTGGTCCTTATTTCTTTGAATCTTATATACTCACATCATACTATTTTATGTATGTGTGTATATCTCTATCCCTACATCTATATTCATATCAGTATGCATATATATCTATAAAACTATATCTATTTGTAAAACATCCCAATTTTATTTTATTTTTTTAATTTTTAATTTTGTTTTCTTCTAAATTTTTTTTAAAATTCTAGTTAGTTAACATACAGTGTAATATGGGTTTCAGGAGTAGAATTTGTGATTCATCACTTAACATATAATGCCCAGTGCTGGGGCACATGGGTGACTCAGTAGGTTGAGCATCTGATTTTGGCTCAGGTCATGATCTTGGGGTGCTGGGATCAAGCCCTATGTCAGGCTCCCTGCTCAGTGGGTAGTCTGCTTGTCCCTCTGCCGCTACCCCTGCTCCTGTTCTCTCTCTCTCTTCCTCAAGTAAATAAAATCTTAAAAAGAAAAAAAAAGATACCCAATGTTCATCATAACAAGTGCCATCCTTAATACCCATCCCGCATTTAGCTAATCCCCCATCTACCTCCCTCATCAACCCTGTTTGTTCTCTACCGTCGAGTCTCTTATCGTTTGCCTACCCCTCTCCTTTTTTCCCCCTTCCCACATGTTCATCTGTTTTGTTTCCTAAATTCCACATATGAGTGAAATCATACAGTATTTGTCTTTGACTGACTTATTTGCTTAGCATAATACACTCTAGCTCTATCTATGTTGCTGCAAATGGCAAGATTTCATTCTTTTTGATGGCTGAGTAATATTCCATTGTAGATACATACCACATCTTTATCCCTTCATCAGTTGATGGACACTTGGGCTCTTTCCATAGTTTGGCTCTTGTTTATAATGCTGCAGTAAACATCGGGGTGTGTGTAACCCTTCAAATATGTATTTTATTTTTTTTGTTTGTTTTGTTTAAGTTTTTTTTATTTATTTGAGAGAGAGAGCATGAGAGGGGAGAAGGTCAGAGGGAGAAGCAGACTCCCTGCGGAGCTGGGAGTCCGATGTGGGACTCAATCCCGGGACTCCGGGATCATGACCTGAGCCGAAGGCAGTCACTTAACTGACTGAGCCACCCAGGCCCCCCCCCCTTTTTTTTTAAGAAACAGCATGAATGGTGGGGGGGACAAGCAAAAGGAGAGGGAGAGAGAGAATCTTAAGCAGGCTCCATGCCCAGTGTGGATCTCGACAAAGGGTTCAGTCTCACGACTCTAAGATCATGACCTGAGCTGAAACCAAGAGTTGGAGCCCTACATAGGGCTCGATCTCAACAACCCTGAGATTAGGACCTGAGTCAAAACCAAGAGCTGATGCCTAACTGACTGAGCCACCTGGGTACTCCTCAAATCTGTTTTTTTGTATCCTTTGGGTAAATAGTAGTACAATTGCTGGATTATAGAGTTGCTCTATTTTTAACTTTTTGAGGAAACTCCGCAGTGTTTCCCAGAGTGGTTGCACCAGTTTGCATTCCCACCAACAATGTAAGAAGGGTCCCCTTTCTCCACATCCTTACCGACATCTGGTTGTGAATTGTAGCCTTTTCCAAAAGGTGTGAGGTGGTATCTCATCATGGTCTTGATTTGTATTTCCCTGATGATGAGTGATGTTGAGCATTTTTTCACATGTCTGTTAGCCATCTGGATACCTTTGTTGGAAAAATGTCTATTCATGTCTTCTGCCCATTTCTTAACTGGATTATTTTTTTATTGGGTGTTGAGTTTGGTAACTTTTTTATAGATTTTAGATACTAACCGTTTATCAGATATGTCATTTGCAAAATCCTTCTCCCATTCCCTAGGTTGTGTTTTAGTTTTGTTGATTGTTACTTTGCTGTGCAGATTTTTATCTTGATGAAGTCCCAATAGTTCATTTTTGTTTTTGTTTCCCTTACTTCCAGAGATGTATCTAGTAGGAAGTTGGTATGGCCGAGGTCAAAGAGGTTGGTGCTCTAGGGTTCTCCTCTAGAATTTTGATGATTTCCTATCACACATTTAGGTCTTTCATCCATTTTGAATTTATTTTTGTGTGTGGTGTAAGAAAGTGGTCCAGTTTCATTCTTCTGCATGTTGCTCTCCAGTTTTCCCAACACCATTTGTTGAAGAGGCTGTCTCTTCCATGGGATAGTCTTTCCTGTTTTGTCAAAGATTCATTGGCCATATAGTTGTGGGTCCGTTTCTGGGTTTTCTCTTCTGTTCCATTGATCTATGTGTCTGTTTTTGTGCCAGTACCATACTGTCTTGATGACTATAGCGTTGTAATATAGCTTGAAGTCTTGAATTGCGATGCCTCCCATTTTGCCTCTTGGATTGCTTTGGCTATTCAGGGTCTTTTGTGGTGCCAAACAAATTTTAAGATATTTTTTGTTCTAGCTCTGTGAAAAATGCTGGTAGTTATTTGACAAGGATTGTGTTAAATGTGTCATTTCTTTTTGGCAGTTATAGACATTTTAACAATATTTGTTCTTCCAATCCATGAGCATGGAACACTTTTCCATTTCTTTTTGTCCTTTTCAATTTCTTTCATAAGTGTCCTATAGTTTTCAGAGTACAGATCTTGCACCTCTTTGGTTAGATATATTCCTAGGTATCTTACGGTTTTTGGTGCTATTGTAAATGGGATGTTACTCGATTTCTTTTTCTCTGCTTCATTATTGGTATATAGAAATGCAACAGATTTCTATACATTGATTTTGTATCCTGCAACTTTGCTGAATTCATGCATTAATTCTAGCAATTGTTTGGTGGAATCTTTTGGTTTTTCTACATAGAGTATCATTTCATCTGCAAATAGTGAAAGTTTGACTTCTTCCTTGCTGATTTGGATGCCTTTTATTTCTTTTGTTGTGATTGCTGAGGCTCAGACTTCTAGTACTATGTTAAATAACAGTGGTGAGAGTGGACATCCCTGTCTCATTCCTCACCGTAGATGAAAAGCTCTCAGTTTTTCGCCATTAAGGAGTTATTAGCTGTGGGTCTTTCATATATGGCTTTTTTGATGTTGAGGTATGTTCCATCTCTACCTACTTTGCTGAAAGTTTTTTATCAAGAATTGATGCTGTATTTTGTCAAATATTTTTTCTGTATCTATTGAGAGGATCATATGGTTCTTATCCTTTCTTTTATTAAGGTGGTGTATCACGTTGATTGATTTGAGAATATTGAACCAACCCTGTGGCCCAGGAATAAATCCCACTTGATCATGGTGAACAATTATTTTAATGTACTGTTGGATTTGATTTGCTAGTATCTTATTGAGAATTTTTGTATCTATGTTCATCAGGGATATTGGCCTGTGATTCTCCTTTTCGGGGAATCTTTGTCTGGTTTTGGAATCAAGATAATATTTGCCTCATAGAATGAGTTTGGAAGTTTTCCTTCCATTCCTGTTTTTTGGAACAGTTTGAAAAGAATAGTTATTAACTCTTCTTTAAATGTCTGGTAGGGGGGTGCCTGAGTGGCTCAGTTGTTAAACGTCTGCCTTAGGCTCAGGTCATGATCCCAGGGTCTTGGGATTGAGCCCTGCGTTGGGCTTCCTGCCCAGCGGGAAGCCTGTTTCTCCCACTCTCCCTGCTTGTGCTCCCTCTCTTGCTGTCTCTCTCTCAGTCAAGTGAATAAATAAAATCTTTAAATAAATAAATAAATAAATAAACAAATAAATAAATAAATAAATAAATAAATGTATGTATGTATGTATGTATGTATGTATGTTTGGTAGAATTCCCTTAGAAAGCTATTTGGCCCTGGACTTCTGTTTGTTGGGAGATTTTTGATTGCAGATTCCATTTCTTTGCTGGTTATGGGTCTGTTCAAATTTTCTGTTTCTTTTTGTTTCAGTTTTGGCAGTTTATAAGTTTCTGGGAATTTGTCAGTTTCTTCCAGATTGCCTAGTTTTTTGGCATATAATTTTTTATAATATTCTGTTTTAATTGTTTGTATTTCTGTAGTGTTAGTTGTGATTTCTCCTCTCTCATTGTGATTTTATTTATTTGGGTCCTTTCTCTTTTCTTTTTTTTTCTTTTTTTTTTTTAAAGATTTTATTTATTTATTTGACAGAGAGAAAGAGATCACAAGTAGGCAGAGAGGCAGGCAGAGAGAGGGAGGAAGCAGGCTCCCTGCTGAGCAGAGAGCCTGATGCAGGGCTCGATCCCAGGACCCTGGGATCATGACCTGAGCCGAAGGCAGAGGCTTTAACCCACTGAGCCACCCAGGTGCCCTCTCTTTTCTTTTGGATAAGTCTGGCTAGGGGTTTATCAGTTTTATTAATTCTTTCAAAGAATCAGCTCTTGGTTTCATTGATCTGTTCTACTGTTTTTTTGGTTTTTTTTAATTTGTTTCTTTCTATATTGTTTATTTCTGCTCTAATCTTTATTATTTCCCTTCTGCTGGCTTTAAGCCTTGTTTGCTGTTCCTTTTCTAGCTCCTTAAGGTGTAAAGTTTGGTTGTGTATTTGAGTTTTTCCTTGCATCTTGTGGTAGGCCTATATTGCAATATACTTCTTTCTTAGGACTGCCTTTGCTTCATCCCAAACGTTTTGAACTGTTGTGTTTTCATTTTCATTTGCTTCCATGTATTTTTTTTAAATTTCTTCTTTAATTTCCTGGTTAACCCATTAATTCTTTAGCAGGGTGTTCTTTAACCTCTATATATTTGTGGTCTTTCCAAATTTTATCTTGTGGTTGACTTCAAGTTTTGTAGCATTGTGGTCTAAAAATATACATGGTATGATCTCAGTCTTTTTGTGCTTGTTGAGGGCTGATTTGTGATCCAATATGTGATCTGTTCTGGAGAATGTCCCATGTGCATTTGGGAAGAATGTGTATTTTGCTGCTTTAGGATCAAATGCTCTGAATATATCTGTTAAGTCCCTCTGGTCCCCTGTGTCATTCAAAGCCATTGTTTCCTTATTGATTTTCTGCTCAGATAATCTGTCCATTGCTGTAAGCAGGGTGTTGAAGTCCCCTACTATTATTGTATTATTATCAATGAGTTTCTTTATGTTGGTTATTAATTGATTTATACATTTGGGTGCTCCCAAGTTAACCATCCCCTGACTTAAAGCCACCTCACACTTTGTAGTTTCAAATCTGAAGTCTCTTCCTTTTCCTTCAGCCCTGTAGTACTGTTTTACTTTCTTTTTTTCCCCCTCTATGTCTTTCTATGAATGGCATTACTGTCCACACTCCTGAGCCAGACTCCTGGGAATTATCCTATGCCTTGGCTTGTCTCTCTTTCTCATTCTTCATAGTCAGCCTGGGATCCCACTCCTTAGGATCTTATAAAGGAATCCATGCCTGCCTCTCTATTCCAACTGTTATGCTTCACTTCAGGTGTACGTGACTTTCTCCTTGATTATGTGGTAATCTAGTCCTAGCCTACATTCTAGAAAAGCAGAATGGGGAGCAAGGCTGTGTTCAAGGTTGTTTTTTGTTTTGTTTTGTTTTGAGTTGGTTTATCTTGGAGGAGAAATGTAGGAATGGAGAAACAGAGTCAGGAAATCCAACACAGTTTGCTTTTCAAGTTGGCCACTACCACAAGCCACAGTTGCTCAGTCCTGTGGAAAAATTGTATTTGTTGTTGGGGGAAGCACTGATTTCTCTGCTTCCACCCACAGTTTTTTTAAGTTAGGTTTCCAGCAATTCCAGGTTGTATTTGCATGATGAATGCCGGCAATTCTGACACTTCCAAGTCTCAGAAATGGCCTGGGACAGAAGTGAGAGGTAGGTAGTACATACTCCAGCACTGGCTTCAGTAAGAAGAGAGAGGGGTTTGAAGTAGATTAGGAAGTGCTTGATTTACCTCCTGACAGATTCTTCTACTTCTGTAGTCCATCGTTTAGAGCCAGAGTAATTTTTTTTTTTTTTTAAAGATTTTATTTATTTATTTAGGAGACAGAGCACACGAGTCGGAGGAGGGGCAGAGGGAGAGAAAGAGAAGCAGACTCCCGCTGAGTATGGAGCCCAACACAGGGCTCCATCCCAGGACCCTGGGATGACCTGAGCCAAAGGCACACACTTAACTAACTGATGCTTAATCACCACCCAGGTGCCCCCAGAGTAATCTCTTAAAAACAAATGATTCTGTTATTTCCTTGCTTAAAAATGTTTCAACGTCTCTGCTAGATACTTCCAGAAAAATGTATGCTTCTTAGAATATTATAATGGTCCTCACTTTATGATCTGCCCCCTTCCTACCTCCTTAGAGCCCTCACTTACCACTTCCCCATATAAAACCTTCCCAGAACATTCCCCACTCTTATTCTAGCTCCTTATCAATACTGCACCCTCTTCCTACAATGCCCTTCCTCTCCTTTTTTGCTTAACGATTCTCTCCTTTAAGAAGCCTTACTTGTTGCTCTACTCTTTTGCTCAGGCTGGGTTAGTTCCCCTGCTAAATGTTCTAGCAGCATTCTGTGTTTGCCTTCATCCTAGAACTTGGGTGTGGGGGTGTCTAATTTATCTGTTAAACTAGATTGTCAATTCCTAGCCCAGAATCCAACAGGTACTAGGTACTCGAAAACAATTGAAATATTTTCTGTGTATTGGGGAAAGTGAACCAACTCTATCGCTGAAGTGAAAAATAACCACATTCAATATATGTCTAAATACCTTTGGGGTTTTAGTTCCTCTCAGCAGGTGTAAATCGAACCTGTTTCAGTTAGATGTGCCACAGGAAGAATGCAGTTTGTAAGCATTGCACGGAGGAGTGTTAGGTAAAGAGATGAGGAAGGTGGCAGCTCCGACCTGCTAGAACCGTGGACAGAGCAGTCTTGTTACTGATGGAAACAGTGCTTGGCTGATCACCTGCCTGCAGAAAGTGTGAAAACTGATAACCTTTGTAGCAATCCATTAGAGAAAGTGTTTCGTCGTCCCCATACCTCGCACCCACATGCTGGAGCTAGAAAAGCAACCACATAAGCCCGGATGAAGTTGGGCTGTGGGCCAGGATAATTTTTGTAGAGTTGGAAAATGTGACATAAGGCACTAATATTGTACCTCCCTAGGATTTGAGCCTCACTGCCAAGAGGAGGGGCATTGCTGGAAATAACCCTGGGAAAGTGTGGCAGAGACTTGGGAAAATATTGTAGGCTGAGAGATTATTTTTCACTTCCAAATAAATCTGCCAGGCTGAATTCATTTGCAAAAGAATAGATTAAGCTTGATTTGTTTGGCTTTTGTGGTTTCAACTTCCCTAGAATTAATTCATGCCAAATTTATTATAACTTTATTTTTTTAAATGAAGAACTGTATAATTTTCTACTTGATTAAAAAATAATAAATGCATATACTATTCCTGGTTTTAGTGTTTCTAATGGTTACTTCCTTAACCTTAAATAATATAAAACACTGCTGTTTCTTCAACTGTCAGCTTTAGGCATTATTTATTAGCTGAAGTTCTGAGAGGCTAAAAAATACTTAGTCTACATAGGTTACACTTTCCCCTCACCCCCTTCCACCTCCAATTTAAAACAATTGTTATTTTTGTTTGATTTTTTATTATACTAAGTGAAACAGCATCTCATAATTCCCAATGATTTTTTTTTTTTAGTGGGAGGAGGGGTAGAGGGAGAGAGAGAATCTTAAGCAGATTCCATGCCCACAACAGAGCCCCACCCCACATGGGCTGCATCTCATAGCACTGAGATCATGACCAGAGCTTAAATGAAGAGTCAGATCCTTAACCAGCTGAGCCACCAGGTGCCCCTCCAATGACTTCAGACAATATTAAATTTATTGAGCACTTTTTTTTTTTATTGAGCGCATTTTTATTAGCACCCAGGTAGCTCATTTATCTTCACACTGGACCTAAGAAATCACGATCCTTTCCCCTCTTTGTCACACATGGAAACTGAGGCACGGAGCCGTTACATAACTTGCACGAGGTTGCCAGTTAATAAGTGGTAGTGGTGGGATAGCTCTGAAGTCTGTGCTCTCGGTTATTAAGCTCCAGTTTTCCCACAGTGAGAAATACATTTGTAATAAATATATTTCTCTCTCACATGAAGGAGGCTCTTAGAAGGCCTCTCTGCCTTTCACTATGTCTGTCGGCTTTTTCATGTGTCTCCTGTCCCCTACATCTAACCTCTTTCCTTTTCATTCCCCACACGCAGGCTGTTCACCTTCTACAGGGAAGGTATCATGCTGCTGCTTTTTACTCTGTGGCGCTTCTCCTGAGGAAGCCCTCTGATCCATGCGTCCCTATGTTCCAGAAGGGAAAAGGCAGCTCCCCCAAGTCCTGAGCATTGGAAGCGGGAACGGTGGTGCTGGTGGTGGGCGTGCTCTAATGCAGAGAGCACCCTGACGGGGGGTCCAGTGTGAGGGGGTCTCTGGGGCTGAGGGCCACAGGGAGGGTGGTGGGGGGTGTGAGGCAGGTGGAGAGCATTAAACAGTCTGCGCTGAAAGAAATGAACTATATAATGTCAAAATTGCAACATTTACATTGTGTTACATTCTGTTAACATTGTTAAGTTTTGCAGATTTGGTTTACAGGTGAATTCAAAGTTTGAACATTAATACACAGCATTTCCTTTGTTATGATGAAGTGAATACTGTCCTATATGGAGACAAATAATGTTAGGATTATAAATTCAATGTTTTAATCAAAGCCAAATCAAATGGATTTCCATTTCTTCAGCAAGCCCTCTTCCAGCTGTTCCAAATTGTGCCATAGTTTATTGTCCATGATTTGGGGGACACAAATTTCTTATAAGGCTCTTTTCCCCTGGGTTCCTTATTGCCTTCCTCCCTTCACCTGTCCCGACAACCACAAACTCCCCACCCCCGTCTCCCAGAGTGTTTAGCAGAGGAATTTTAATTAATCTCCCTTCAGTCCCCTATCCTCCTGTCCTCTTCCTTACTTGTGACCTTAAATTTGGAGTTCATAATATATGATAATATTTTAAGGCAATACAAGACCCCAAAGTATCTTTATAGTTATCAGAATAAAGTTGAATTATATCCGAGATGAATTTTAGTACAAATTATTTTAAGGTAGGACTGTAGACATTTGTGATGAATGTATTTATTGCCCTGCCATAGTACAGAAAGGATTTGAGATGGTTTACATAGAATATAGTACAGGAAAAGAGAAAAGAGAACAATGGCAAAAAGTAGAAATGGTAAGATGAAGCTGGGATTGAGGTTGTCACCCAAGTGCCTGCCCAGTGTCTGGTGTATTTGTGAGAAGGGCGCCACGCACTGTATTCTGGACATTTTCTCAGCTGAGCAATTCGCTGTGGAGTAGACCTGTCGCGGAACAGACTGGGGCGATGACTTCCCGTGGGTTCTGGTAGGGAAGGTATGTATAAAGTTGGAGTATGATGTACCCCATCACTTTTTTTTTTTTTAGATTTTATTTATTTGACAGAGCGAGTGCACAAGCAAGGGGAGTGGCAGACAGTGGCAGAGGGAGAAGCAGGCTTCAGGCCAAGCAGGGAGCCCGATGCGGGGCTCGATCCGGGAAAGTTGGGATCATAACCTGAACCGAAGGCAGATGCTTAACCGACTGAGCCACTCAGGCGCCCCAATACGTTGTTACATTATTTAATAAAGTTCTGCAGTATAAGGGATGAGAAATATTGTTCAAGTGCCTTTCTGCTTTGAGGACCAAAACAGTGTGGTTCAGGTGTAAAGTGATCTGCTAGTCCAGGTAGATGACATTTTATTCTATTGATTGACCTCTTTTTCCTATTTCAACTACAAAATTGATACATACTCATTTTTGAGAGGTTAGAAGCATTAATGAACAGAAAGAAAAATCATGAAAACGACTGTCCCATGTTTCAGGGGTTTATATCCTTTCATATTCTCACACTCTAATGGACATGTCTTGCCTTCTGAATCTCACTACGCAAATCTGTGTTTAAACGACATAATTTCTCTTTTCCCAAATTCACTCTCTGAAAAGAGAACTTGTTTTAGCAAACACAGAGGGTCACAGCAGCCAAACCGAATTGTGCACAAATTCGGGGGAGACAACAGAAGGCCCGCCGCAGCAGATCCTCAGCTCTTCTGATCGCACCGAATCCTGCGCTTGCGTACTTCACACACGTTGTGCGTTATCTGATCAGATCCCCCGCATTAGGAAATGAAAATGTCTCTTCAGAATGCCGAAAAGCCTGTGAAGAAAGTAGATGGGCCCGTGAATTGCAGACAACTATTGACAAAGCCGATTGACCTGCAAAGCAGATTTTTAATGTTGATGAAACGAGGCTATTTTGGAAGTGAAGGCTATCTTGCACGTTCATTTCAGTAGAGGAGACAAAAGTGGTAGAACATAAACCATCCAAAATAGGTTAACGTTGCTTTAAAGTGACTATGATGTTGAAACTAAACCTCTGCCGCTGTATCACTTCGAAAACCCCGCCGCCTTTTAGGGGCTGTTGAAGAGGGAATTGTCTGTTCCGCGATATTCAACTCAGAAAGATTGGGGTGACCAAGGCAGTGTTCAGTGATTACATGAGGGGCTGTCTCTATTCATCGGAGAGTACACAAGGGTGGAAAACTTGCAAACAAGGCTCTTTCGATAATAGACAATGCGCCCAGATGTCCTTCAAGTGTTGCTGATTATGGAGATCATATCACAGTGGTCTTTTTGCCTCCCAGCCTTATGTCATTATTGTAGCCTCTGAACCTAGGAGTTGCTGCAGCTTTCAAGGCATATTGTTTACAGATGGTGATGCAGTATGTGGCGCTTATATGCTGATAAATGGTCTGACGGTGCCCACAACACTGCTTCGATTCAGGATTTATGGAAGAGTTTTGACATTCAGAAGGTCTTCAGATTTATAAACTGGGTTTGGCAGGTATCAAAACAAACAATGAATGCAGTATGGGAGAAACTAGCCCCGCAATTGTTGCTGACTTTCAAGGTTTGGAGGAAGTGATTAACGCAAAGCAAAAATCCTAAATCTTGTGAAGAAGGCTAGATTTAGTGAAGTGGATGGTACAAAGAACTTACGACCAAGGCACTTGTTTGCACTTGTTTGACTCGATGTTCGTTGTAGGTCAAAGGAAGAGAAGGAAGCAGAGCCATAAATACTTGTTGCTGATCTTTAGGGAACTTGGAATTATGCAGATGAATGACTGTTATTGCATGTTTTGTTTTGTTGCTCTGTGGTTATCTACCATTTTAGATAATGGTGTACAGCCTTCCACTTCTAGAAACTCAAGTGCCAAAAAGAGATGACTGTCCACGAGGATCTTGGACTTGAACATGAGTGACCTGTAGGTGTTTCTGTTTTCACTTGCTCTCTACCAACTCACTCCAGCTCATCTTCACCCAATCCTTTTTTTGAAAAAAAGATTTTATTTATTTTTTTCAGAGAGAGAGGGAGGAAGCACAAATAGGGGGAGTAGGAGGCAGAGGGAGAAGCAGGCTCCCTGCCGAGCAAGGAACCTGACTCGGAACTCGATCCCAGCACCCCAGGATCATGACCTGTGCTAAAGGCAGACGCTTAACCAGTTAAGCCACCAGGCACCCCACCTTCACCCCATCCTGAGCAACAGCAGCGTCTACCTAACTGCAGCCTCTACCTTCCTCTCCCTAAACTACTTCTTATTTGATAAGTAATCATTTAAAAACAATTTCCATGTTTGCTTAACTGTCACTTATGTTCATAACATAACTTTAAAAGATATACTACCTATAAATTTACATTATAGTATGTGCTTGTTGCGGTACAGAAGGAAAACTAATTTTTGCAGTATTGTTGTGTATTATGTAAAGCTGTATCTATTAAAAAGACCATAAAGTATTAAATAATTATGTAGCTGACATTTTATACATTTATGTAGAAATCCTTGGTGATATTATTATATATATTATATATTATGTGTATTATATTATTATGATATATTATAGGTGTTTAAGACTATTTCATTAAATTTTGGAGAATTTGTTATGGTTTTGGATGGACAGATTATAATTTTTCCCATTTAAAATAGTGGAATATGGGGTACACAGGTGGCTCAGCGGATTCTTGATTTCAACTCAGGTCATGATCTCAGGGTTGTGAATCAAGCCCCGCTGGGATTCTGCACTCAGCTCAGAGTCTGCTCAAGATTTTCTCTCTCCCTTTCCTTCTACCCCTCCCCCTCACTCATGCACTCTCTCCCAAAATACATAATCTTAAAATAGTGGAATAAGTATAGCCCATTCTCCCACTACTTCCAAATTTGATATCCAATGTATTAAACTAGGGAAGGATTAGATTCAAAGAACAAGCAATGCCTGAATATAAATTTATTTATTTATTTCAAAAAAATGAGATACTACTCTTATTGATTTGAACCTGATTTTTTTTTAATTTTTTTAAAGTAATCTCTACACCCAACATGGGGCTCAAATTTACAACCCCAAGATCAAGAGTTGTAAGCTCTACCGAGTGAGGCAGTCAGGTGTCCCTTGAACCTGCTTTTTTTGCAATGTATTGTGACCATACCTATGTATAAATAAATGATTTATATTGATTACAAAAATATATGCATTTGCCCGGTTTGTGTAATGGATAAACCAAGCCCCAGAATGTCTGCCATACCCACAGCTCCCTGCGGAAGATTTCCTGTCTATGATCCTCTGCTGAGGGAGTAGGAATGTATTGTTTCTTACAAATGGGGAACTGCTTCTTATCAGCTGATTCCACCACTCTGGTCAGAAATGACTGGAGCAGAGGAAGGCACTTAGCCAGGGTTTGCAAATTCAAAAGTCAGTAGAGGTCAGGCATGTGAGCAGGTAGATGCATAAGATGATAGGGGTTCACTGGAGATTGCAAAGAACTGAAGCACTGAAGTCTTATTTTAAGGGGGAGGGCATAGTCAGGTTTTGCTTACTATCGTTACCCAGGAAATAAAGACTAAGTATTGCTGAAATCTTTGGATTTTCAAGAAGAGCTGAAAGTCTCTATTTTTAAATGAAATTCCCTGATCTTTCCACTGAACTTTCCAACAAAGTTCAGGCCGAGCAATCATATCTATAGACTAGATTTAGTCCATATGTAGGTTGTTTGCACCCTCTGGCATTTCTTCCTTCCTCTCCTTCCTTCTTCCCTTTCCTTCTTTTTTGGAAAGATTTATTTATTTATTTGAGAGAGAGAGAGAGAGAAAACGCACGTGCAGTGCGGAGGGGCAGAGGGAGAGTCCCAAACCGGCTTTGCACTGAGTGCGGAGCCTGTCGAGGGGCTCAATGCCACAACCCCGAGATCATGACCTGAGCGGATACCAAGAGTCGGTCACTTAACTTGCTGCACCAGCCAGGTGTCCCCCAACCCTGGCCTTTCTAAGAGCCGTCAGCTCTACATGTTCCAATGACCTAGGACCTACGAGATGGTCCACCACCAAAGCATGCTTAATCAGAGACCATGGCTTTGACACAACCAATCATATTCTTTTGAGAATTTGTACAATAGTACAAGGATTTAGTCAGTGACAGCAGAAATTAGGATATCCTCATGGAAGAGATTGCAGGAGAAAAGTAAAAAAGCAGTATGCCAAAAGTAAGAGAAAATTATTATTAGAAGCTAATATAGAGGGTGAGGTAGCTGGTTAGCAGAAGCGGTTAGACAGTAGCTGAGTCGTGGTACAGTCAGGACAAACAGACTCAGAGTGACGAGCGGACAGATACTCTGGGTTTCTTAGGTTGCCGCCTGCTGAATGACTCCTTGGTTCTTTTAATTCCATTCTCATCTTTGGGAGATCTTAACAGACCGTTGGACTAGTGCTTCCTCTGAGAATATTTTTGGGTTCCACTGAAGCACGATAATGTGGATAACATTCTCAACTTCATTCTGGGCCATTTATAGTTTCAATAAATATTCACTTACTTGAGACAAATTGAACAAGTCTCTCTTTTATAACCAAAAAATCCTAGTAGTATTAACGTGCCATAATTTATTTAATCAATTCCTCGTTTTTTAACATTAAGGTTATTTCCAACTTTATATACAATTTTTCGTGAAAAACCTTGTACATTCATTATAGTGTATTTGATATTCCTTAGGGTAAATTCTAAGAAGTGACATTTCTCAAAGAAAATGTGGACATTCTAAGGATTTTGATAATCTAAGGATTGCCAAATTGCCAGCGAAAAAGACTTTACAGGTTTATACTCCCAATCAGCAAACTATGAGAGTCCTCATCCCTTCCCAATACTTGGTATTATTTTTCATTTCAGTTTTAACTAATATTTTGGGTGAAAAATGCTGACTTGCTGTAGTTTTCTTTAGCTTATTAGTAGTAACAGCTATTATTAATTTAGAACTATGCATCATAAGTTATGCTAAGAACTTCAAAGTTTAATTTAATCCTCACAACAACCTAACGTGGTAGCTATTATCAGAGAAATGGAAACTGAGTCAAGAGAGGTTTATATGAACAAACACAAGTAAGTAATGGTCTGGATGACCAGATTGTGAGGTTAGTTCACTAACTGTTTGTATCACATATGCCGGGAGTATTTTCCCCCACTTTACATCTAATTTTATTTATTTATTTATTTATCATCTAGTTTTATTTAAATTGTTGTTTGATTGATGCCCAGCACTTAAAATATTTTACATATATTAAATGTCATCCATTTAATTCTTATGGGTTCCCTTTTTATTGTCGTGCTTTAGAAAGCCTTCCCCACCTAAATTAAAAGAAAAACCTTTCACATTTTTTCCTAGATACAGATTTTGTTATATCCAGGAGATGGAAAGGTCTGTATACCCAGGAATTTCACTTACTTTTATATCCTGATTTTTACCCTCAATGAGAATCTTCTCATAGTTTTATGTATTCACCAAAAGGTTGATTTTAAATGTCTGCCTCGTATTCCATTATGTCTATACCATTAATTCTCTCCCTGTTACCCTACTGGTAGATATTTAGTTTCTAAATTTTCACAACTACTCTGACAAACATCCTTAATGTAACTTTTTGATTGCATCTTGAGTATTTCTTCAAGATTGATTCTTAGTAGTAAGATTTTTAAAACAAAACATTTTAAAATTTTTCCTTTAAAATACTTTAATTTTTTTAGAGCGGTTTCAGGTTCACCTCGAAATTGAGTGAAAATTGTTGTTCTCCCTATACCATCTGCTTCTACACAGGCACAGCCTCCCCTCTTACCCACATCCTGAACCAGAGTGGGACGTGTTACAAACAATGAACCTGCAAGGATATGTCATCACCCAAAGTCTACAGTTTACACTAAGGTTCACTCCTTGTGTTGTATGTTCTATGGGTTTAACAACTTTGTAATGTCATATATCTACCATTTATAGTATCGTACAGAATACTTTCACTGCCCTAAAAATTCTCTGCCATACCTATTCATTCCTCTCCTCCCCCTAACCTCTGGCAACCACTGACAGTTTTTAATGTCTCCGTGGTCTGCCTTCTCCTGAATATAAAACAGTTGGAATTATACAGGACGTAGCCTTTATCTTTACTTTTTAAATTTTTAAATACATTTTTAAGACCTCATTTATTTATTTGCCAGAGAGAGGGAGGGAGCACAAGCAGGGGGAGCAGCAGGCAGAGGGAGAAGCAGACTCCCCACTGAGCAGGGAGCCCGATGCGGGACTGGATCTCAGAACCCTGGGATCATGACCTGAGCTGAAGGCAGAAGCTTAATTGACTGAGCCACCCTGGCATCTCTATCTTTACTTTTTGAATCACATTGCCACAGTGCTTTCCAGCAAGTTTGTACCAACATGCACAACACCAGCAGAAACATCTGAATCGTCAGCATTGGTTTAAACTTTACATCAGTATTGGTTTAAACTTTGTAAAATCACAATTTTCAGAAGTGAAAAATCATTTTAGTTTTTTAGTTTGTTTTTCTTTAATTTCTAGTTAGGTTAAATGATTTTGGGAAGTAAATCAACTGAGGTTTTGATAATCATTGAGGAGCAAAGACATTGAGGTTTTAATCTTTTAACAGGTGCTTGGTTGGAGCCCTTCTGTGCTTCTAATAAAATGTGGAGACTTGTATTTTCACTGTCCCTGAGCAGGGTCACTGCTGGCAGCTGCGGAGAGTATGCCCCAATTAGCCCAGAGAGGAGACTTGGGACTGATGTATATAGTATGTACTTTTCAAGCTACATACCTTGTATGGGCTACATCAGGCCCATACAATTACAGGAATCTGTAATTTTTTAGGCTGTTACTTCTTTTTTAAAAATTTTTTTATTTTTTTAAAGATTTTTATTTACTTATTTATCAGAAAGAGAGAGAGCACAAGCAGGCAGAGTAGCAGGCAGAGGCAGAGGGAGAAGCAGGCTCCCCACCAAGCAAGGAGCCCGATGTGGGACTCGATCCCAGGACCCTGGGATCATGACCTGAGCTGAAGGCAGATGCTTAACGACTGAGCCACCCAGGCATCCCTAGGCTGTTATTTCTAATAATTTGTGTGAATGCATGGTCTGCTCTAATGAGGATTGGATTTATTTATTTATTTATGTATGTATGTATTTATTTAGAGACAGAGGGAGTGAGGGGAGATGCAGAGGGAGAGGGAGAGAGAGAATCTTAAGCAGGCTCCACACCCAGTGCAGATCCTGACACAGGGGTCATTCTCACCACCCTGACATCATGACCTGAGCCAAAATCCAAGAGTCGGACACCTAACCAACTGAGCCACCCAGGTGCCCCAAGGATTGGATTTATTTAGTGGTGAGAGTATGGCTCTCCCTACATCTGCCAACTCCCACAGCTGAATTATGTGAGGAAGGGAACATTTCCAAATTTCTACAGAGACCACACCACCTCATCCTCAAGAAATCAGATAGATTGCTTATGTGCCGGTGGATGGGGTAGCAGAGAACCACACCACTATGACCGGTGTCAGTGTATTGTATCCCATGGGGATGCTGGGGCAAAATAAAAGTTGAAAATTAATGTCATATTGTATGGCAGTCATAATTTTAGCCTTGAACATTGTTATTTTGAAAATACCCGCTATTCAGTTATATTAAAAATACACACAACACCTCCTTTCCCAGACATATCAGGTTATGGAACATCCTTCAGAGAATCTCTATGAGCTGCAAAGTCCCCAGTGATGCCTTTCTCAGGAAGTGACACCATGTTTCCTTCTTCTACTTACGAAGGTTGAATTTGTTCCCATCTTATGTGGAACCTCAGGATTTCCAAAACAGCAGATACAGATGCATGTCCATTTTGCAAATTACACAATTTAAAATATTGCAATAATTCAAATTTAAATGATAGGTCATGGCTGACAAGTGTTCCGTGTATTGGCAAGACCTGTATTTAAGAACTAAAAGACCTGAATTCAAATTTCAGCTCTACCACATACTGGCTATGATATCCTGGGTAAGTTTCTTTTATAATTTTATCTATATAAGATAATCAAGCAGGCTAATAATGCTTTATTGTTTTAGCTGATGTTAAGAATAATTACAATTATGCATTCAAATATAGTACCCCCAAATGTTAATTAGTTTCATTCTCTTGTATGTGTGATAAACACATCAATACATTCAAATGGTGACGACCAACCTATAAAGGCCTCATTGGTTGGGATCATAACCATGATCCACCAGAAATAAATATCAGGAGCCACAAAACAGCTATAAGTACTTTCATGGTATATTTTCATTATATTAAAATTCTCACTGAGGTCATAGCGGCATAAGGCCCTCATTTCTCTTAAGGTCCTGGGGCTTTCAACCTGTAATAATTTGTGGACTAGCCATATGGAATTATTTTGTTCTAAAGAGTAAGGAACGCTGGGGGAAATAATACATTATGTGTTAATTAAAAAAAAAGTTTAAAAAAATGGTAAAAAAAAAAAGAAATTAAAGAGACAAATAATCAAAAGACAAAAATAAATAAATAAATAAAATAAAGAGTAAGAAACTTCTCAAATCTTTCATTCTCGCCAAGTACCTAGAGCAAAAACATATGGGCGAGGCCAGAGGACTCATGTTATAGATGAGGAAATTCAGTGATTTATCCCCATCTGAGGCAGATAAGTCTTCATAGCATGCACAAGAAGATAGGGCTTTCAGCAGCTGCCAGAAGAAGCTCTCATAAGTTTGGGTTTTATGTCAAAACTTTAACCAACATGGGCACCTGGGTGGCTCAGTGGGTTAAAGCCTCTGCCTTCGGCTCAGGTCATGATCTCAGGGTCCTGGGATCGAGCCCTGCATCGGGGCTCTCTGCTCAGCAGGAAACCTGCTTTCCCCCTGCTTGTCCTCCCCCACACCCCCGCCTGCCTCTCTGCCTACTTGTGATCTCTCTCTCTGTCAAATAAATAAATAAAATCTTAAAAAAAACCCCAAAACTTTAACCAACATTATTGGTACAGTGCTCTAAAGTTCGTTTCACATTAAAGCACAAATTGACACTAATGATACTCATTGGGCAGAGTTCACATTTCATTCTCAGTATCAATGTTAGGGATTAAAAGTATAATCTACATGATTACTCCACACATTTCTTAGGATGACATTTTTCCCCCCCACAGATTTGAATTACTATTTTTGTTCTCTCCGAGCATCGGTATTTCCTCCTGGGAATAAAAGAGCTAACATAACCCACCTCTACCCACTTTCCTTTCTCCAAGGGAATAGGTGGATGATTAATGAGATAATGAATGTGAGGAGAACTCCCTGGAGGAAACACATTTCATAAACACGAAGCAAGAGAAGACTTTAGCTGACTCACTGATTCTAACAGCTTGGAGACATGGAAAAATCTTTTGGTATGAATTCTAGTTATTTAATCTACCCGTCTCATGCACAGCTTAAAACTGACTTCTGGAAAGTTTCCTAAACGTCAAACTGATCTTACTTACAACAAAAATAATCATCCAGTTTGTAATGAACACCAAGTGTTTTTTGAAGTTCAATGCTTTTGCAGGGTGGGAAGCCAAGCAGTGATCAGGACTAACACAGAACTGAATTGCCTATACAATGTAGCCAGTAGCTGCTTTGCTTGACTTTTCATGGTTTTTTAGAATAAAGTCTTATCCCAGAACCACTCTGTTAAAATTTTTTTGGACATTTTCATTACCTGAAAAATAGAAATTAATTGGTGAAATTTTAAAAAGCCAAAAGCAAAAGCTAAAAACTCACAGCTGGAAAAATTAAATGAATACTATATCCAGCTGTTTCCCAAGGACCTAAAGGATGTTGAGAATATTAACATGTTACTGTAGATGTGACTGAAAGCTCCTCATTGTGCCTCTGGCTCTGTGGGTTGAAACGGAAAACAATTTCTAAACAATAAAGAAATGGCTTTCCAACCCAAACTTTTGTGTTAAATGAGGCCCATAACATTTTGTTAGATCAGAATATCAGATAAAAGACATGCTACAGTTACACCCATTTAAGACTGTTATGTATTCTTGATGATTTTTTTTTTTTATCATAAGAAAATGCCCATCCTCTGTATGTATTCTAGGTATGGCTTCTTTAGCTCACCTTCTTTTGTCAATGTTCTTCTATCTGCTTCTTGTAATAAATAATTTTTGGAAATTTCTTGTCAGTTGATGGTTCTCATAGTCTCTTCATTGTCAGATTTAGAAGTTAGTTTATTAGGTGGCATCTCTAATCATTGGGGTAAAGCTGGACTTTTTAATAAACGGTGCTGGACAAGTGGGTAGCCATTTGGAAGAAGATATAATTAGATTCATATCTCACACTATACACAAGAGTAAATTCCAAAAGTGTTAGGGGTCTAAATGCAAAAAATAAAAGTGTACAATATGTGAGGAAATCATGAATGAATTCCCCTTCAATCTTATTAAAGGTGAGGGGAAAATCTCTCTAGTCATGACTCAAAATCGAGGATCAATAAAAGTAAAGACTGAGAAATCTACATTAAGAATTTTCACACACACACAAAATTTTTTTCACAACAAAACCCGCATACCATAAACAAAATCAAGGGTGGACTGACAAACGAGGACAAAATATCTATAACATATACCACAAGGATATTTATACAGAGAAATTGAGAGCCAAAGACTGAGACATGTTAGAAAAATGGGAAAAAACCCATGAACAGAAACAAAAATATACAGATAGCCCTCAAACATCTGAAAAGAGGTCCAGATTCACTTATAAACAGAGAAATGTACATTAAAAAGTGCTGAAGTATAATTTCTCACTATGAAACTGGTAAAAACCAGAAAGCATGTCAACACATTTTGTTAGTGAGGCTGTGAGGACACAGACACTCACTTATAAATTGTTGGTGAGAATATGCACCATTACAACTCTCCTGGAGGCCAAATTAGCAATATCTAAAAAAACTACCTATGCACTTGCTTTTTGACTCAGAAATCCCACTTCTAGGAATCTAGAAGATATACTTCCAATAGATACAAAAATATACATGTCAATGTTACTTATGACAGCATTGATTGTAATTGCAAAATATTGGAAACAATCTAAATTCCAACACATAGGGGAGTGGCTGAATGGATTATGGGCCACCTACACAGTGGAGTACTCTGCTTTGGTAAAAAGGAATGAGGAAAATCTCTCTGAGCTGTTATGGAGTGATTTCTAGGACATTTTTACGAATAAGTGGAAAGGAAAAGTACAAGCACTTGTATATGGGATGCTACCTTTCATGTGTGAAAGAAGGGAAATAAGAAAATACATATGTACTGCATATCCGTACAAAAGAAATATAGGAAAGATAAACGAGAAACTAAGAGATTGATTACCTGCAGAAGCTGGGGGAGAAAGATGCAGAAAGAAGGCATGAATGGGAACAGGTTAGTAGGGACGAAGAGGGAGAAACACACATAACTGTATATACACACACATTATATCATATATGTATGTACTATGTATGTTTTAAATATAGGTGTGACTTTCAGGACCATAGTAATGTTTTATATACAACTTTCTCTTCCATAAATGAAATCAATGAGGAAGTAAAGGAATCTAAAATAGAATGTAATCAGTAACAAATGAATCTAATTGTATTAAAAATGAAAGGCATAACTGTACTGAAGTGAATGGATTAAAAAACAACTCACCTAAATAGCTTTGGAAAAGGTTTTGGCTGGATATTGTGACACCAAAGATGAAACAGATGATATACAAATACTGTTATCTAGTTAGTAAATCTGTTTCTCCTAGAGATATAGATGAACAATAGTATAACAAATGAAACAAATATGTGATGTATGTGTATGAAACAAATATGTGATGTATGTGATGTATAATGACAGCTGGGTCTCCCTGGGGAAAGAAGTTACAGAAAAATAAAGGGAGAGGGCAAGAATGAACCTCATTGTATTGGATTCAAATCATAGGTATCAATATGAATTCATTGTTTTTAATATAAATGCAGATAGATTGATGTAGAAATAAATACAGATGTGTGCATTTGTGGCTTAGTATTCATATATATATATAAAGATGATAATATTTGATATATACGACATATATATAAATATATAATCAATAAAATAAAGTAAGTATCCTTGAGTCAATACTTGATGATTCGATTAAATAAATTATCAAGTAAATACACGAAGAGAAGGAATAGCTCTTTCTTACAGAAAAAATCCAATTAAAAAGTACAAAAGAAAGGAAATACAAAATCATTCCCGAGCGAATCCAGAAGAAAGATCCACTAAGTAAGATAGACACTAAAATGACTGTGTAAAATTTTGAGGAAAACCAGGATATTAGCACAGTCTCAAACGATTTCTGCTAATTACAAAGGGAATCATAGTAGCTTTAGGAAGGAAAAACTTTGCAGGCACCACCTTAGCCAATGATCAAGGCTAACATCACAAGCCATAAGGCATGACCTTCTGATAGGCACTGAGAAGGCCAAACAGTACTTAATGTCATGTTCTTGCCCCGGAAAACTTAAGGTCAATCCAATCATAAGAAAACAGGAGAAAAAACAAATTAAGCTCCATTCTACAAAATGACTGGCCAGTATTCTGTCAAGAACATAAAAAACAAGGGAAAAATGAGGAATAAAACTAAGGAGGCAATCTAGGATTCTGATTAGATCTTGGAGCAGTAAAAGGACTTTAGGGGGGAAACTGATGGAATTTGAATACGTTTTCTAGTTTACTTAATAGTATTGGTACAATGTTAATGTCCCAGGTTTGATCATTAAATTGTGTATGGAAATAATATAAGTTTAGAAGAAGGAGCAGAGTAAAGGCTATACTTGAACTTTAAACTTTTTTTTTCAGATTTTTTATAAGTCTAAAACTATTTTTATAAAATTTAAACAATTTATTAACATTTAAATCTAGTCTCAGAAAGGACAGTATACTTTTTTGCCATTTGAAGTGAAAAATGTATACATTTTCTTTTTTTTTAAGATTTCTTTATTTATTTGAGAGAGTGAGAAAGAGCACGAGCAGGGTGAAAGGCAGAGGGAGAAGCAGACTCCCTGCTGAGCAGGACTCCCCCCTGCTCCTGTGTGTGGGACTCGGTCCCAGGACTCCGAGATCATGACCCAAGTCAAAGGCAGATGCTTAACTGACTGAGCCACCCAGGCGCGCATACATTTTTAATAAAATAAGACTTTTACTTTACTTTAATAAAAAAGACTTTTTTTTATTGTCATAAAAGACAGTATCATAAAATGTATCATCTTGCCCATTTTTTGGTCTATTTTTAAGGTTAAATTTGGTAGTGTTAAAAATATTTACACTGTTGTGAAACAGATCTTCAGAACTTTTTTATCTTCCAGAACTGAAACTCTATACCTATTAAACAACAACTCCTCAGCATGCCTGGGTGGCTCAGTCAATTAAGTGTCTGCTTTGGGCTCAGGTCATGAACCCAAGGTCCTGGGTTTGAGCCCAGCATCAGGCCCCCTGCTCAGCGGGAAGTCTGCTTCTCCCTCTCCCTCTGCTCCTTCCCCTGCTCATGACCTCTCTCTCACTCTGTCTCTCAAATAAATGAATAAAATCTTTAAAAAAAAATAATTAAAAACAACAACAATAACAACAACAACTCCTCTTTGCTCCCTTCCCTTCAGCCCCTGGTAAACAACCATTCCACTCTTGATGTCCAATTTGGACTACTCTATGTACCTCATCTAAGTGGAATCATATACTATTGTCCTGTGTGACTTATTCCTCTTAGCATAATATCCTCAAGTCTCGTCCATGTTGTAGCATGTGACAAGATTCCCTCTTTTTTTTTTAAAGATTGATTTATTTGAGGGGGGGAGGTGCAGAGGGAGAGAAGCAGACTCCCCGCTGAGTGTGGAGCCCCACACGGGGCAACTGCTCATGATCCTGAGATTCTGACCAGAATGGAAATCAAGAGTCAGACGCTTAACCGACTGAGCCACCCAGGTGCCCCAGATTTCCTTTTTAAAGGCTGAATAATATTCTATTTTATATTTATGGCTGAATAATATTCTATTTTATATTTATGGCTGAATAATATTCTATTTTATATTTATGGCTGAATAATATTCTATTTTACGTTTATAATACATTTTGTTTATCCACTTATTCGTCCATGGCCACTTCGCTTCTCCCTGTTAGCTATTGTGAAGAATCCTGTTAGGAACACGTGTGTGCAACTATCCCTTTGAGACCCTGCTTTCAATTCTTTGGATATATACCCAGAAATAGAATTGTTGGATTGTATGGGATGTATTTATTTTTTATTGTGAAATGTAACAAATACACTAAGAGTACATTATAAGTATATATACACACACATATAAAGATAAAATTCAAATGACAAAACACTTCTTGCCATCAAGCTTAAATAGTACCAACACCTCCAAAGTTCCTATGATCCCTTCTTTGATTTTATCCTCCATACTCTCCTACCAAAGGTTACCACTGCTCTCAATATTATGTTAACCATTTCCCTGTTTTTTTATTGTTTCATCACATGTTCATTTTTTCCCAAATAATGTATTGTTTGATCTATTCAACATTGAATTCCTGTAGTATATAAGCCAGATCAAGCTCTGCAAAGCTCCCATCAAAGTATCTGGAGCTTGAACCACCTCGAGGCTCCACTCAGGGAGAATCTGCTAGCAAGCTCCCTCCCTCAGCTGTCGCCAAGACCCAGGCTGCTGTCCGGCAACATCAGTTCTTCATGGTGTGAGCCTTTCAGCAGGGCAGCGCACAACATGGTAGCTGGCTTTCCTCACCGCCAGTGAGAGAGAGGATGAGAGCAAGCAAGAAACTAGTCACGATCTCTTTTGGAAACCAAATCTTGGACGTACTTATGGCCACATTCCATGTGTTAGAAGCTAATCACTACGTCTAACTCACACGCAAGGGGAGGGGATGAAACCACATGAACAGGAAGTGGGAGTCCTTCCTTGGGGGCTTCTCAGAGATAGAGTGTTCCTGCCACACACGACAAAGCACAGCAGGAAGAGCGGAATTAGAAGCTGGGGGGCTAACCGGTTCTACTTGGAACATGTGAGCATACAGTGCTGGTGAATTTTTCAGTGGAAATGCCCATCTGGAAGTTAGATGTTGACCCTGAGGCTCAGGGACCATCAGAACAAGAGGCAGAGACTTAGGCATCTTTGGCCCGCCAGCGGCAGTTAAAACGATAAAGTCAGAAACAAATAACACTCAAAGAAAATGTGCAGGCTGAAGCAGGCAGCGCAAATATTTAAGACACATGCAGAGAAAGGGAAGCTCACAGAAGAAATACAAAGGGAGTAGCCAGAGAGGCAAACAAGAATCAAGAGTGAGGTATCCCGGACACCAAGGACGAGGGCCTTTGAAGAAGGAAGGAGGAGGCATCAGTAGCAACAACGGCAGGAGAGTCTGTTAGGATGAATATGGAAGGTTTTCACTAAATTGGAAATTAAGAGACCATGGCGGCCTTGGCAGAGGGCTCCGTTGGACCGGCTGGTGGTAAAGGAATGCCTTAGTTTTCTTCGGGGACCAAATGTGGGCTGCGGAAGTGGAGTCACTGAATGAGTTTAGAATACAGTCTTGAGAAGCCTGGAAGGAAGTTATATACCACCTCTTGTAAGAGTGTGGTTAGACTCACGCGGCTATTGGAGGGGTAGGAGACATTCCCACTCTGCCTCCCCCTATTCAAGAAAAAGGCTGGATTTTAAACATTTCCTGTTAATTCCCCACATATAAAAGATGATTCTATATTTCTTCACCACGTACTTGTTCCTAGGCTCTTTAGAAATGGTAAACTATTTCCACAATTGCTGACCACATGAAATGCATTTCCCATCATCGGTCTCATAAATATTCAGCTTTTGTACCTCTCCCCATACAGCCAGAGATTTATTCATTATATTGAGTTGCAATCTCACCCTTCCTTTCTGCTCCTTTGTAAAGAGAGAGATAATATTTCGGCATTTTTTGGTAACGCCTCAGCCTGGAGGGAATGTAAATATCGGCATAATTGATTTTCTGAACTTGGTTTCTCCCCTCTTCCCCATGTTCCAGTGCTTTATGCATTATAGGTGGAATGACTGACAAATCAGCCCTGATTGCTAATTAGAAAACAGAATATATTAAAAGCAGAGCAGATATATCCAATTTGCTCTCAGTGCAAACCCTGGAAATGGAACCCTCCTCGATGCTCTGGCGCTCGCGGTCTAATTACCTGCTCTTTTGCTTTGACTTAAGCATTCAGGAATCACACTCTCTGTATCTAGTGGGTCAGGGGTGATGGCTTATTAAGCGGTGGAAGTCACCTGCTTCACCCTGACTCGCTCCCCCTCCCCCCTCTGCCGTGACACTCTTTCACAGAAAGCATTTCTTCCCTTCACCTGTTGGCTGGGTAATGGAAGCTGCTGCTCTTATCCCTGTTTGAAGCCCAAATTCTCAAGGTAATTTTACTTCAAGGATTGGTGAAAGAGGAATTCCGTCCTGCCCTCTTTCGAACCGCTGGTGTAAAGAGGTCTTTTTTGTGTCAGTGCCCTTAATGGCAAGGCCAGGCCCCCGGGGTTCCTATTCTTCCACGCGTCACCTCGGCAATCAGCTAGTGGCCCTGAAACGAGAGGCCACCTTTGCCTTTGTGTCTGAAATGAGCGTTCACTCTTCACGCCGGGACATCTGTGGGTCCCCGCAGGCCGAGAAGTAAGAATTGATTTCTTTTCACCCTCCCACTAATCTGAATGTCGCCTCTGAAGGGCCCGGGGATTTAATTGATCCGTGACAACTTCAAGGCAGCCACAGCCCCCATGAATGATGAAAGAGTATGACGGGGGTTGGAGGCGTGACCAACACTGACAGGTAGGGGTACCTCTTCCTGGGACCCCGCCATTAGGCACTGGAACAGAACTTGATTCTTACAAGTGCTTTAAACTCGTCTCTTTTCACTTATTTGGAGGTAGCTTGGAAGCCTCATGGAAGGCTGAACCATATAAAATTGCCAATATTCACGTGTTTTTCACTTTTAAGGATGGCATTGTCAGTATGGTTTAACTTACTATTAGCTACAATCTGAGAAATAGAAGATGGAAGCCTAGACAGGTAAAACAAATTCTGAGTTCCTGTCCAGAATCTTTGTCCTTACAACTCATGAGTTAGGAAAGTCACTCATTTATTCATTAACAAAACCTTTGTCGCATGTCCATTCTTGTATTGATTTTTGAGGCAAGGATGCCAAGGGTTGGGTATACACTGGCACCACTTAATTACCCACTAGGCAAATTACACCAGCATGTAAGGCCCCCAAAATTAGGGCATTATATTGTCTGTCATTTAATTTAAAATCATTCCAGCATGGAAAGTGTAATGCATCCGTGTGTGTTTAGTTAAACTTACCTCCAAAGGCAGCTTGCTAATACTCGAAGTACCTTGACGAGAAATCTACACTCCAGGGGAGGCTGGTTGGCATTTGCAGGAATCTAATCAGGTGGCTACTGTAAATGTTAAAGTCTCAGCCATCTCAGTGAGCACTAGAGGGTTTATTAATTAGCCCGAGGGACACTAGCAAAAATTTTACAGCAGTGAAATAAGTACTATTCAAGATGAGTATCTTGCCTAGGAATACGGTACAGGCACTATCACCCTTACGTGAACAAAGTATAAGAATCTAGGGTGCTCTTGGGGGCGCCTGGGTGGCTCAGTCGGTTAAGCGACTGCCTTTGGCTCAGGTCATCATCCTAGGGTCCTGGGATCGAGCCCTGCATCGGGCTCCCTGCTTGGTGGAGAGCCTACTTCTCTGTCTCCCTCTGCCTGCTGCTCTGCCTACTTGTGCTCTCTGCCTCTCTGTCAAATAAATAAATAAATAAAATCTTAAAAAAAAAAAAGATTCTAGGGTGCTCTTGACCAGGTGCTCTGATCCCCATTAGAGAAGGTTGGCTGAATCCTGTTACAAGGATATAGTTGCATTTGCCTTGAGGGCCCCTTTCATGAAATGTGCCTGTTGCAGTCCTTATAAGGACAGAGAAAGGGGAAATTCGTGGACATTTAGTGCTGGATATATAATTACACAGAATTGGCTTTGCTTTCAGAAAAAAATATTCTGGCAGACGGCAGTGTAGAAGATGCCTGGAGGTGTTCAAAGAGTGGAGAGATAGACCAGTTAGAAGGGTCAGGGTAGAAGCACAACGATGACGGCCTGAATGCAGGTTGTGGTCACATGAGTAGATGGATTAGAGGGTAGATTTGGAAGCTTTGGAAGAGAAAAATAAGGGGATTTGATGGATACTTGGATATGGGGAGAGGGCATGTGGGTGAAGAGGGACTCATAAAGACACGCTTTAGCGTATCTGATTTGCATGATGCCATTTACTAAAAAAGAATCAAAGGTAAGGAAGAGGTTGAGGGCCAGTTGAGAATAAGCTACTTTTGACTAAGATAAATGTGCGATGCCTGTAGGACATTCAGGTGGAGTGGTCCAGTAGGTAGACATATAGTATGTACAGACACATGTACATGTATACACTTACTGTCTGGGACCCAGGAAGGAGACCTGGGCTGAAGATAGATAGTTACTGCATTCCACAAACATCTAGTAACCATTTTCTATGCTCCAGGCCAAGACTGGTGTGATCCTTGCCCTTATTATGATTGTAGTAGTTGGCAGACGCAGTATGGGCACATTATAAGAGTGTCTTAAGAGTAAGGTCACCTGGGGAGAGTGTAGTTAAAAGTGCAGAAGCAGGATCTAATGAATGATCAGCATTCAGTATGCAGGAGGAAAAAGAATGATGAAGGATATGAAAGGTATCCTATGAATGAAAATGGGAAGGAGGATTGGCCAAATAGGAGGAAAACAAGAGAAGAATGATACCAAGGAGGTTAAAGGATATAAAAGTCTCAAGGAGGGAACGGTGAGTGGTTCCAAATATTGGGGCGATTAAATAAATAAGGAATGGAACATCCATTCAACATGACTTTTTGGAGGTGCACGAGTAAGACCATTTTATTGTAGTGGGGGGGACAGTGGGTTGAAGGCTGAATACTGAAGAGAGAATGAGAAATGATAGGGTGGATATGAATCTTTATAAAGCATGGCTATGGGACACTAGAAATTACTGGGTGAGGAGTTTTGGAGAGAGAGAGAGAGAGGAAGTTGGCCAGAGGTCTACTTCCTGCTCTATATGATGTAGGGTCAGAACTCATAGAAGTGACTTGCACATAAATGAAGTAGGCATAAAATAATCCAAACAGTGAAATGCTAAAATAGTAAAGAAGACAAAATAAGTCATTAATTTCAAACTGTTCGTTTTAAAGAAAACAAGAGTCCTGGCAGCGACTATTTTAGAATTTTAGAATGCAACCGGAGATGCGGTGGGTTCTTAAAGGCAGACATGTCGTGTCAGCCTCAAGCAGACAGGTGTCCCTTGAACACCTTCGCTGACATGAGGGGGAAGACGTGCCATGGTCAGGAAGGCCCTCTCATGCCCGCTAGAGCTCTGACAGGACGCTTTATATGGGACAGAGTTCCAGGAATGATGTTCCCTTACAAGTGAGTCAGCA
This sequence comes from Potos flavus, assembly GCA_028534135.1. Classification (NCBI taxonomy): domain Eukaryota; kingdom Metazoa; phylum Chordata; class Mammalia; order Carnivora; family Procyonidae; genus Potos; species Potos flavus. Next base: position 110,059,556 of record CM052898.1, read on the forward strand.
TTTCTGGGACTGTCACCGTTTTACTGGAAGCAAGCACCACCTTATCTTCCTGGGCAATTACTTTCAAGAAATATGATGAGAACAAATTTCAAAGCCCTGACCTCTCCAAATTTACTCTTCATTTTTTCAAATTCTCTGTAGAGTTGTTCACAGCTAGGAATAGTTTTTGTTAGAAAGTACATATGGAATCTGTTGGCAATTAGAAGCAGCCAAACCTAGCTGCAGGACCAAAGGTGAGATGCTACGTAGTAATCTGGAGCCAAAAATATGGCTTTGAGGTCAGAAGGGCTTGGGTGTAAGTCCCAGCTCTGTAATTTATGAGCAGTGTGACCTGGGGTGAGTCACTTAGCCTCTCTGAAACTTAGTTTCCTCAGCTGTATAATCAAGGATAATAAAAACAACTTTACAGGAATTTTGCAAAATAGTGTACATGAAGTGTTTTGGAAGAAGTAGTTTGCTCAATAGTCTCACTCTCTCTGTATCTCTATATCTATGTATAGTTACAGATAGATGTATTTGGTGTATGAATCTGTTTGGTTAAATTTGAACAGCATTTGTTCAGCATCTATGATAAGCAAAGTAGTCTTGTCTATATACAGTGCAGAAAGGTAAGGAATAGTCACTATAAAAGATGGTCAATGACTCTTCTTTTTCTACTTAAACCAATAGGTCAAAAAAGAATGGAGGGAGGGCGCCTGGGTGGCTCAGTTGGTTGGGCGACTGCCTTCGGCTCAGGTCATGATCCCAAAGTCTCAGGATCGAGTCCCGCATTGGGCTCCCAGCTCCAGGGGAGTCTGCTTCTCCCTCTGACCTTCTCCCCTCTCATGCTTTTTCTCACTCTCTCTCTCTCAAAAAAAAAAAAAAAAAAAAAGAATGGAGGGAAATTGATGCGGGGGGATTTAGACAAAAGTGCAGCAGAATACAATTCCAAACTACAATGAAATATCGTCACACCATTATAAAGAGAGTCAGTCAGAAATCTTTAGTGGAGATTTAGAAGGGTAGTAATTGTTTTTGAGATGAGTTAAGTGCTAAAAAACAATGATGTCACTTCCACGTTATAATGCTGGCTGTATTATTTTATACTCTTGGGGATACCTGGGCCACTTCCATATTTTGAGATACCCAGTCTATTCACAAATGGAGAAATGCTAAAACAGGGTTAAAAACTGGCATATTAAAAAATATGTGTGTATCTATGTGTATCTATCTATGACCAATTAATTCTTGAAACACAAAAATATAGTGCAATGTAAGTAGGTTTTTCACAAGAGTGTCATGAGATTTATAAAAATTTATTTCAAAGGCCACAATAGGCACTATGAAGACCTTCTTTCATTCCTGCCAGTATATTTTTGGGAAGAGATCACAGCCTACATTTGACTGAACAGAGTGCACTGCCTTCGCGCCTGTGAGCTCTAGACCATTGCCTTTTGCCCTAAACCCTTGGCGACGGATTCTGACCAGTATATCTGACACTCAATCCCGGCATAACATAGATGCTCAAGAAAAGTTTGTTCAGATAACGAGTAAATCGTTGTGCACTGCTTACCACCTAGAAAGCTTGCTGAAGATCTTTAAAACTGGTGTGCTGCTACATTGGGTAATAGCTTGACATTCTACTCGTTTTATAAAGGAAAAGAACACATTACCTTTGCTGGGCTTCTGTCTGCTTTTTATGGGTGACCGCCTTTTAATTAGAAAGTGCTCAGTGCAAAGCAGAAGAGGGGAAGTGCAAGATGGTGAGGGATGTGGACAAAGGAGCGTTTTTAGTTTGGTTGGGTTTTTACTGTTGAGAGCACTTAAAGATTTTGGAATTTTACAGAGCAATAAAGCACAAATGACCCAGCATCAACCTTGTAGCATGCTAATAGGAGAAGTCAATTCTATCAGCAGCAGCATCTAGGCATTCCTAATTTCCCTAGAAATTAAGAGAAACCCATCTGTTTTTAAATGCAAGGCTCCTTTCTAATCTTGAATCCCTGTTCTTAATAATTCAAAGTTGTGCTAACTCCAGAGACACAGTTACTATCTTTAGACTTCAAGTACCTAGGATAGACGATGCCAGTTGACCTCTTGTGAGATACTTGCTGTCATTGCTAGACCTCCTTCTCATCTCAATGTGATTCACTTCCAATACAGAGGAAGCAGGCTAAAGCGCTTAAATCCCCCTTAAATTGATGCAGCTTAGCAGGCTCAGCTTCGAAGTCCTCTGAGTCCCAAGGACCTGGCTTTCCCATTCTAGATGGGGGGATGCTTCTGTTCATTCTTCCCAAAGTAGGTAATTAATTCTTGCTGGTGTACTGGAGAGAAGGTGAAGGCAGACTCCTGTAGTTTTGAGTTTTTAAAAGACTCCAGTCTCCTTTACCCATGGGTTCTTTAAGTATTCCTGGGCATAAGAGGCAAAAAGAGCAGTGGTACTACTATTAGTACTAGGAGTAAACCCACTATAATTTTGGATTTGGAAGCTACCCATCCACAAAAACCTGTGGATTTTAAAAAGTATGGCTAATCTACACATCACCCTCCCTAAAAGTGAAAGAAGAAAGCCAACGCATTTTATGGAGGAAATTCAAAGTAGTGAAGTTATTGAACGTTTAGCACATGTTTGAGCCTATATTAGGCTTTTTGACTGGAGGAATATAAAGATGATTCTAGATTATGATCTCTGTTCTTAAGCTCAAAATCTAAAAGTAGAGGCAAATTTGCACCAAATGATGGAGGCTCGTGGGTCTCAGTGCCAAATCCTGGTGTCCTGTCACCTTGCTGCCTCTACCCTCCCTCCCTCTACTCCTTTCCTCCATCCCATCCCTCAGCCACCATTTCCTGACTATGTTGTGTTAGGCCCAAGACCAGGTGCTGAGGTTTGCAATCTCAGGAGCTCCCCTGTTCTCCCTCTGCCCTGCACACAGAGGGCAGGAAGAGGCTGAAGAAAGAGGCAGACCACTCCAGATTGGTAGGTGGCAGGTTCAAGAAACAAGGGAACTTGCTTACATTTGGGGCTTGTCTTGGGCTGCTGTAGACTGAGTAGACATCTGTACCTTGTTGCTGGTATCTTGGAAGAACTAACTCCATGAGGAAGAGAGGCCATCAAAGGACTGTCAATACACCATGAGTGGTAAGTCTGATGCAGGAGGTCATTTGAATTACCAGTGGGCTCCCTTGAATCTATTTAATAAATGGAAGTTTATTAAACACCCAAGAAGAAAGTGGGAGAAGACATATTTTGTCTCAAATCCAGCCATAATGTCTTCTTAATATCTTTGTGTGAAGTAGAAAAAGGTATCCCTTCCCTGAGACACCTTAGTGGTACTTGTCCAGAAATTTTGATAACAAACGTACACTATGTATGATAACAAGCTAGGAGTGTTGACCCTTAGGTACTGCAGTGCGTAGTCCGCACGACCACGTGTTGTAGTCCCACCAGAATTATCCAAAGGGTATAAAAAATATGATGACAGAGGGAGTGGCACACATTGAGGAAACTAAAAATGGATTCTAATCCAGAATCTGTAATAAGATAATAACACATATATAATCTCCTTCTTATTCTGAAATGGCAGGAAAAGTTAAAATCTATTGAACCTTTAATGTACTAATGTGAAGATTATTATGTCAATTTTAAGTGAATCAAAATGAAACAGAGAGAGCAAATGCCTGGCCCAAGGCTGTTGAGTGAGTGGCACAGGTAAGATTTCAATGGGACTTTCTTTGTTTTTTGTTGGAAGGACTTATTTTTGCTTTTTTTTCCCCCTAGTCATCCAGATGAGGCTTAAAGCAAAGTTTTAAGATACAAGTGGAAAGTGGCAAAGGCTGAGCATATAAATAGATTTGAAGAGGGTTTAGATAATTCATAGATGACAGATCCATAATGGTAACCAAGGAGATAAGAAAGCCTGAAGGGCATCCCTAACTATTGTACATAGTAGCAACACCAAGGATGGCTCTTGACGGGACTACTGACAGAATTGGAAAACTAGGTCGAGGGCTAGGGTGTCTGTTTCCTATTATCATGGGCAACCCTAAAGATTTAATGAACGGTCTCCTTCCCTCTCTCCTTCCCTCCTTTCTTTCGTCTTTTCGTTACGGATTTTTAAATCTGCAGACACAGGCGGTCTCTGCAAAAGAACAGAGCTAGGGCTGTGTTTCCAAGTGCCTCACGACCCCGGAGTGTTCAACGGAAAGCTGTTTCTGTCTGTTTCTCGGAACTTCTATGATGACCCTCGCTCTTCCAGTTGGGGTCGTTATTGGGGGGTAAAAGTAGAAAAAGCGGTCCTATCGAAATCCCACTTTTAATTTCAGCCTCCAAATTCTTTCTTACTTGATTGATTGATTGTTCTATTGATTGAGTCATTTATTCACCAGGAGTAGCAAATAGTTTTGTATGTAAAATATTTCACTAGGGTCCATAAAGACAGAGTAATCCTGGTTTCTAGTCTAAAAGAGGCATACACTGATAATGGTGATGATGACAGGCTAATACAAACAACAGCAGCATATACGGAGGACCTACTATGTGCCAGGCACTGAGCTAATCCCATTACACACTAAGATTCTGTGAAACAGTTATTACTGTTTGTGTTTTGTAGATCCAGAAACTGGAGCAGAAGGGGGGGGGGTAACTTTCTCAATCCCAAGCTAGTGAAGAAAGGGATGAGACGTAAAAATTATAAATCAAGGAAGAAAGTAAGGGGGACTCCACAAGAGGAAACACACTCTGAACCGGAAGTTCACGACAAGAGAGAGGAGATCTCAGGCTTCAAAATGATGTCTGAACCGGTCTTGAGAATGGGCAGGGACTGGTAGGTAGAAAATGAGCACCTTAGATGAAGATACTGTGGCGCGGGTACCTGTTCCTTATGGCCACCACGCCTCCACGATGTGTTCTTTCGGTGCTCACACTCTGACTCATGTTTGGGGAATTCTCTTCTCCCATTGGATAAAGTTGGCACAATCGTCTATCAGGGTGGTCTGATTTTCTCTAGCCATAGCCAGGTCTATTGAATACTCTCTGCAACTGGAATCTAAGCAAAAGCGGAGCAGCAAACAACACAACTCAAAAAGCTGGAGTGTGTGTATCCACTTTGGCTGTGTCCCGAGGAGACGGTCCAACAGTTCCTGCTTCGGGGCAGCCCTCTCAACCGGAGGAACTACGCTTCCAGCACTTTCTGTGCCGTGCTCTTCTCTCATGTGAGCTGCCCTACATCGTCCCAGCACATCCGTTTGTTCCCAAGGTAACCCACATCGGTTTTTGTGGCTTGCAACCAAGAATTCAAAAGTGGCATGGGGTGGGGAGGTACACTGCCAGAGCATGGGGGAAGCCAGGCTGTCTGCAGGGCAGAAAGAGGGGAAGCTAGTAGTGACAGATACATCGGGGAAGGTAACTCGGAGCCAGGTTGTAGGAAGTTGAGTGCCAGGTTAAGGAGATTGAACTTCACTGGGTGAAAAGTGGAGAATTTTTGAAGCATCTAAGCTGCCCTGATATGATTGTATCTCTCCTTTAGATATTAATCTGGCAGCGGTGTGGTTGGTTATAGAAATTGGGGAGCGTGGATACCAGAGATAGGGGACTCAGTTAGGAAGCTATTGCAGTGGTCCAGGTAGGGGGTCACAAAGGCTTGACACATGGTGTAGGGGCGGCAGTGAAAGGTGTGCGTGGAGGAAAGAGCTTCTTACTTCTCTGGATGGGAGCCAAGGCGAGGGAACGCTGATTGGTAACAAAGCCAGTGGGAGCACCTCTCATAGGCATAAAGAGCTAATGAATTCTGCTGCATTGCACCTAGGCACCCCGGAGGCTGAGGTTGGGCTCATAAAGGGGAATGCAGAAACTCAGTCTGGGGAGCAAGTCAGTTGGATTTGGACCAAATTAATATCAAGTTGTTGATGCTGAGGCTTCCACCACTCCCTTGGTGAACAATTTTTGGTTGAGGCAGCAGACGAGAGGAGTTCCCATTTGGAAGATTTGGTATTTCTCTGGTTCCTTTTTTGGAAAAAATTAAAATACAGGCCCCATTTTTTTAATGCTTCATAAAAGGTTGCAAAAGGGAAAACATTATGGAGCAATAAAAGGTGTGTTTATGTGTATTCATAAGAAGTGGGCTAGAGGCCAACTCCCATAAAAGTGTTTGACTCGTACCTTGGTACTGAGCAATTACAGGAACCCTGGAGGCTCCTATTTCACTCGGTGCATGGAATAGAGGCAGTCTCTGCAGCCCTCCCAGGCTAATCAGCTCGATAAAGACTGAACTGGGGAGCCTGCCCTGTAAGTGTTTGACAGTAAGCAAAATTGTCATATTAGCAAAGATGGCCTTTGAAGCCCAATTCTCTCGATTTTCCTCCCTGGCTTGGCAAACACCTGTGTCTCCATGCATCACCTTGAGTTCCCAGCCAATATCATTGGTCCCAAGCCTGTCTCAGTTGGCGACGCCCACGGCTTATCAGGTTTGGGGACACCACTTTCAAGTGACATTTTGTTGACCAGGCACCATAGCAAGTGGTTTTCCGTCGTGAAAACTAGACCCTTGATAACCACTGACATAAGATTTCCTTACAGAGGGGCATCTGGGTGGCTCAGACAGTTGAATATCTGCCTCTTAATTTTGGCCCAGGTCATGATCTCAAGGTTGGGAGATTGAACCCCAATTCGGGATCTGCACTCAGATTGGAGCCTACTTGGGATCCTCTCTCCCTCTACCCCTGTCACTGCCCCTCTGTCCCTCTTCCCCCTCCATGTGCTCTCTTTAAAAAAAAAAAAAAAAAAAAGATTTCCTTACAGAAACCACAGACAGTGCCCTATTCAACTGGCTGAGATATTACTTTCCCAGTTCTCAAGGCCCAGTGGGAACTGGGAGGGACATTTTTGGGAAAGTAAACTGGGGGACATTATCCTTCTCCATGAAATTATGCTCCCTTCCTTATTAAACTTCCTTAATACTTCCTCATTAAACTTTTTTTCCTTTTCCATAAATCTTGGATAGTTGAGTCTGTTACTTTCTTACTAATTCTGTAACAAATTTTTAACAACTTGGTGGCTTAAAACAACACAAACTTATTATTATACCTTTCTGGAAGGCAGGACTGAGCTAAATGCAAGGAATTGGCAGAGCGGCCTTCTTTTCTGGAAGGCCTGGGGAATATCTGTTTTCTGGCCTTTTCCAGGCTCCAGAGGTTGCCCACATGGCTTGGCTTGTGCCCCCTTCCATCTTCGAAGTCAGCGATGGCTAGCAGAGTCTTCCTTACACAGCCTTACTCTGACACTGGCCCTTCTACTTCCTGCGTCCCCTGTCAAGGACCTCCGTGTTTATGTTGGGTTTACCCAGATTATCCAGGGAAACCTTCCTATTTTATGGTCAGGTGATTAGCAACCTTAATTGCTTCCGCAACTTTAGTTCCCCCTTGCTATGTCACGTAACACATTCACAGCTTCTGAGGATTAGGACTTGGACGTCTCTGGGGTACCATCATTCTGTCTACCACAGTAAGGAAGGATGAAAAAATCTGATCCCTTCTCTTCGTGTTCAGGTTACTCTCCAAACTTAAAAATTCTTAAAATGTATTCAAACTAGCTCACAGTCTTCAAAAGTAGCAGACAAAAAAAAAAAAAAAAAAAAAAAGAAGAAGAAGAAACGTCAAATGACTTCAGGGTGCAAGGTCCTGTGCTCAGAGCTATTGGAAGTACAGGGGAGAGCAGGTGGGATTATACTGCTTTTAGGGAATTTTTGCAAGCTCTTTGGATGAAACAGACATGCACAGACAACAGAGTAGAGCCGGATTTGATAGGTGCCACAGACTGATTCAGCCAGTTGGTGCCACTGGAGTTTGGAAGAGGGAGCCACGCTCTGAATCCCATTGACTGAACGTTTTCCCTACTGACCTCCAGTCACTCCTTCCGGTGGAACATCTCAATAAGGTTTCTTGGGAGCAAAATATTCTCTTATTTTTTATTACAGCAGGTATCCTCCAGCAGTGGGGAGAGGGGGAGAAGAGGGTGAGGGGAACTCATGCCAGGGATCTGTGCAAATTGGCTCCAGACAACTATAACTTACACGATCCTCCCTTTATACTACATGATGCTGGAGAGATTTCTTTCCTTCCTTCTAAAGCAGCCAGTTCCTTCAGACTGATAACAAGAGTTGGCAGAAGTCTGGAAGCAAGAGTGCAGCTCCTTGGCCCAGCAGCTGTGGTCAATAAGGAGACAGCCACTGCGTGAAGGGATGGGAGGGAAAGGAGGAGGATTAACTAGAAACCCAAGAGCATTTTCGAATGTGGCCATGGAAGAAGTCAACAACAGCCATAAATAATTTTGACCACAAATATTTGGGGGTCTTTTCAGCTGCCTTCCTCCTTGAGCATCTCCTGGGACTTGGTAGATTTGGTGAGGAGCAATTTGAAGGGGGTTGAATGAATGTTAAGTGTCTTTGGGGAAGGCTCATGTAACCACTTGAAAATGAGGCCTTGGGAGTGGGTGCCTGGGTGGCTCAGTTGGTTAAGCGTCTGCTTTCGGCTCAGGTTATAATCCCAGGGTCCTGGGATCCAGTCCCCCATCAGACTCCCTGCTGAGCGGGAAGCCTGCTTCTCCCTTTCCTGCTCCCCCTGCTTGTACTCTCTCTCTGTCAAATAAATAAATAAAATCTTAAAAAAAAAAATGAAGTCTTTGGGGCTAGCTTCTGTCCCTCCTTTATTTGTAGAACAATACACCTAGTGGTACCACAAATGTGTTAAGATGGCCGCCGAGCTGTACTGATGGGGCAGTGGGAGCAAGGACACCACTTGCCCCCACCCTGCCCTCTGTGGCCAGTTTCCTGCAGCAAGGCCTTCCGTGGCAGGATACAGGCACACCTTCTGTCTTCCCGATGCAGGAGCTCCTTCCTTCATCTACCCAAAGGGATGGCCTCTGGAAAGGACAGTCTGGAAGCATGCAGACATTTCAACCCTTCTTAATACACAACAAATGGTTGGACGGACCTAGTTTTAGTCCAACATTAGCAACATTTCACAAGTCTCGTGTTAATCTGTGAAGAGGGAATGACGTCTGAAAGGGAATTCTTTTCCATCCCAAGTGCTCGACTCTGAGAATTTGTCATTCCTAGTAAATAAACCTGCCAAAGGATGAAAAAGCGGCCTCGGTGGCCTGGCCTCTGGGCACCTTTGAGGGGAGTTGATAAGAAGAAAGCAAGCAGGAGAGGTAATCTCATAGGCGAGTCCTCTCCCACCGAGACCACCCAGCCTCATAAAGGACAGTGGAGGCGGAAAGGCTGCCGGCTGATTAATACATGGGGTCCAGAGGGAGAGCCTGGGTCTAGGTCTGTGGGAAATACAGAGTGAGCAGCGGGTCAGGTTACTGTCCCTCTGGCTTCCCTTGAATCTTTCATGACAGCTTCCTATGCTAGGGCCCTGGTGATGCTTGAAGGCAAAAATTTATTTCTTTCATTATTCAGAGCGCCAGTAAACTGTATTTAGGGAGTCAGATGCATTACTTAAACCATGGCTGAGCAATGATTTTCTTTTCCACATCTAGCAATGCTGCCCATTATATGGCTGTCAGTCAAAGACAAATTAGAGAGTATGACTTGTTTTTGTCATAGACAAGGAGGCCAGTAATCACAGACCTGCCCAGAGGGGAGGAAATTTAAAGGTTACCACTCTCCTGTTAAAAGAACATATTTCTTCCACATCCTGGACAGATCCAGACTCTACTTGAATACTTTTTGTAATGAGAATCTCACAACTTCGTTAGTAGACCAGGGGTCAGCAAACTTTTTCTGTACAGGGCCAGATGGTAAATATTTGAGGCTTTGCCAGGCCCTAGGGTTTTCTTATAACTACTCAGTTCTGCCGCTGGGTGTGAAAGCAGGTATGGAATGTGTAAACAAGTGGGTGTGGCTGCGTTACAATAAAACTTTATTTGCAAAACTAGGCGTGGGCTGGATTCAGCCCGCTGGCATAATTTGCCTAGGCAGAGAGGCCCTTCTTTTGTGGGATGGCCCCGGCCCGGCCCGTTAGAAAATTCTACTTTGAGCCTGAATCTGCCTCTCTTTCTCTCTCAGTCTCTTTTAAAGATTCGTTTATTTATTTTAGAAAAAGAGAGAGACGGTGGGAGGAGGGGCATCGGGGAGAAAGAGAGGGAGAGAATCCTTAAGCAGACTCCCCATCGAGTGTGGAGATCACGTCAGGCTCAGTCCCGGGACCCTGATATCATGACCTGAGCTGAAATAAAGAGTCAGCCACCTAAAGACTGAGCCACCCAGGTGCCCCAAATCTGCCTCTCTTTAAATCCATTATAACCTTTTATATCTTTACCATGCGTTACTTCCCCTAAAAAAAAATTTGGTCCCAACTCTGCCTTTTGTATGTAAATTATTCATAACAAATTCTTCAACCCAAATCATTTTGTTCTCATTAACTGATTGCTTCATTCGTTTATTCATTTATCATCACTTAGCACTTGACTTGGGGATATAGAAATTAAAAAAAAAAAATCTTTGCCCACTAGCAGTTAACAGTCTTGTGGGAGAAGATAGCAAGTAAACGGAAGAAAAAGCTGTGGTGGAGATATTCCCTGGGGTCTACGCGAGCACCTGCGAGTAGCACCCACCCCGAGGGGGGGAGAGTGGGAAGATGAGGAGGATTCCCCGAGGACATTGCGCTTGAGCTGAGCTTTAAGGAGTTGGTCAGGTAGAAATTAGCAGCGCATTCTGGGAATCACAGGAGTGCAGGTAGGCAACTGGAGAGACGCAGCCCTGTATTTCAGGAAGTGTATGTAATTTGCCACAACTGGAGGGGAGCATGCTTGCACACGTGAGTGTCAGAGTAGGGATGTAGGAGGAGGTGGGGCTAGAGAGGAAGGCAGAGGAACAACTTCCCCTGCCGCCTTAGAGTCAAAGGGAGTCAACCAAAGTAAGTGTAATTCTGCTACTGTTGCCGAAAATATTTTGGCATAGAGTTCTCCGAATTGGTATCATGTGTTCTATTTTATAAGCAAGACATGTTGACCTTGGGGTGCCTGGGTGGCTCAGTGGGTTAAAGCCTCTGCCTTCAGTTCAGGTCATGATCTCAGGGTCCTGGGATCGAGCCCCGCATCAGACTCTCTGCTCAGCAGGGAGCTTGCTTCCCCCTCTCTCTCTGCCTGCCTCTCTGCCTACTTGTGATCTCTCTCTCTCTCTGTCAAATAAATAAAATCTTAAAAAAAAAAAAAAGACATGTTGACCTTAAGCCCCTAGTCTTTGGTTTGAAAATATTTTAAGTAACTATGACAGTACCTTATATTCATATCCAGCATATACATTTGCAGCGTAATTTGTTGGATTTTTAGTTTGGATCTGGAGTGTTAATAACAGACACCTACTGTCCCTATCTAAAAGCAAGTTGCAGGGATTTTCCTGGAAATTATCGTAAGACTCTAGACCACATATTGGAGGCTTGCAGGTTCTCTGGTTCCATGCCATGCCAGCTGTGGCTGGGGACATGCAACCCAGACACATGGATGTTCCTGACATATTCCTAACATATTCTCTGATATTAGAACATCCTCAATATAAATTTTACTTCCCCTCCCCCCACTGCTAAAGCCTTTTATTTATTTTATTTATTGAAATGTAGTCGACACACAGTGTTATATTAGTTTCAGGTGCACGACATAGTGATTCCACTTCTCTACACTGTATGCTCTGCTGGCCACCACTGTCGCTACCATCCGTTACTACACGAAGCTATTATAATACCATTGACTATATTCCCTATATTGTAGCTTTTATCCTTGTGACTTATTCATTTCATAAATGGAAGATTGTACTTCCCACTTCCCTTCCCCCATTTTGTCCACCCTCCCGATCTTCCTCCCCTCTGGTAATCACCACTTTGTTTTCGGTATTTATGGGTCTGTTTCTGCTTTTGCGTTTGTTTGTTCACTTGTTTCATTTTGCTTTTGTTTTCTTAGATTCCACATATAAATGAAATCATATGGTATTTTCTTTTTCTGTCTGACTTATTTCACTTAGCATGATACCCTCTAGCTCCAACCATGTCACTGTGAATGGCAAGGTCTCATTCTTCTTTATGGCTGAGTAATATTCCATCGTATATATAGACTGCATCTTCTTTATCCATGCATCTATCGATGGACATTTAAGTTGTTTCCATATCTTGGCTATTGTAAATAATACTTTACTTTGTTTTTCAAAGACTTTATTTATTTATTTGAGAGAGAGATAGAGAGAGAGTATGAACAAGGGGAAGGGCAAAGGGAGAAGGAGAAACAGACTCCCTGCTGAGCAGGGAGCCCAATTCAGGGCTCGATCCCAGGTCCCTGAGATTATGACCTGAGCTGAAGGCAGAGGCTTAATCGACTGAGCCACCCAGGTGCCCTGCTTTACTTTTACTTTTGACTTTTGTAGAATAATGCCTTAGGTCTTTGCACATATTTCTTTTTCTTTCAAGGTATGTTTTCCCTTCCACTTTACAACTGTCTAACTAAACTTTCACCAGCCCTGCCATGCTGTGAATGATTTTCCTAGCTCCCCTCTTTTCCTTGTTCATTCCTGACTTTCTTCTGAGCTCCTAAGACTTGGCTGTGCACACACGGTCAGAGATTCAAGGCATGACATCCTTACTGGGTACTTGTTTCTTCTCAACAGGACTCTGAAAGCAGAGACCAAGACTCATTTCACTTGGTGTTCCCACATGAAGCACATAACTTAACATATAATAATAGTTGGTGAACCGACGTTTGGTAAGTGAGTAAGTGAATGAATAGAGAACCGAGGATATTTACCACTTCTTAGCTAGAGTCTTGATTAACCCTGGCTAGTCCTTTGATTATTTGGGGATTACAAACCAATGCAGAGTGGTACAGGGAAGAGAGGACCACTGATATTTTCTTAGGTATAGATCTATGGCATTTGAGACCAGAGCCACCAGAATCCCATGGCTGCTCAGCAATTGCAGTGGGCAAGTCCAAACTGAGATGTGCTGTCAGTGGAAAATACACACAGGTTGTCAAAGACTTAGTATATATATAAAAAATAAAGTAAAATATCTTGCTACTACTTTAAAAACATTGATTATATTTTGGATAGATGAGATTAAATAAAATATGTCATTAAAATGAATTTCACTTTTTTAAGCTTTTTTAATGTGGCTACAAAATTTTTTTAAATTGCATATGTGGTTCACATTTGTACCTCACATTAAATTCTTCCTGGGCAGCCCCGGTCTGGAGAACAGATCTACTCTGAGAAATAGTGGCTGCGCCCTTCCATCTTGGCAGCTCTTCAAGATAATCTTGTCCTGTTACCAGACCCCGCGTTTTCATTCCATCTTTAGAAAATATAGTCCCCAGACCACTTCATTGCTGGGGCACTAACCAGCTCCTTGAGACATCGTCTGTCCTTCGACAACGTTCGATTGCTTCCTACGACCTGTGAGATCAAGGGAGATAGCAAAGAGCATGGCACCTTTGTGGCTCTTGTAACAAAATCTTGTCTTTGTTTATAAAAGCAGAGAGGAACAGAAACCAAGTGCTAGATTATATGTATTGGAGTTTGCCCATGTTATGTGATTTAGAGAAGGCGGAGAGGAAGCCACGAGAGAGGATTTCCTTTACTGAATTATATTTTGCTTAGGCCGGGACTAACACTGCATTCTCTTGACACACATCTTCTGCCGGCCTTTGCTCTTCCCCCCAACAAGGATGTCCTCTGAGCTGTCTCCGTTTGGAAACATCCTTCTCATTCCCCAAATCCGACTCAAGTGACATCTCTACCAAACCTGCCTGCTTGGGTTTTGCGATACAGAATTTTATTGGTCCATGAATTATACCACTTAACAAACAAAGAGTACTTATAATTTATTGGTCTAGATTTCTCTCCCCACTAGGGCAGAGAGCTCTCATCATTTTTGTATATCCCATGCCTTTTACCCTCTCACACAGCTTGGTGCGTGAGAGATGTAGAGTGAGTGTTTGTGGGATAAATGAATGGGTGAATGCATGAGTTCATCTATTGTCTGAGAAGGATACTGATTGGTAACAGAAGTGGGTGACAAGGCTGTTTTTTTCAGATACCACTTGCCAAATCTACATGCAAAGGAAGAGCAGAGTTTATGTTTCATTTACATTTGTATAATGACCGCTATTAGAATAACAAACAACAAGAGGCTCTTTATGTATCCAACTGGAATTCCTGAGGCTGCCAAATCTCTCATAAAGCACTGTGTCGAAATGTTTTAACGAGCTCCTAGATAGGCCACACGTGGTATAATCTACCCTAAGCTTTGTGGCCTCCGAGGGGAAATTCCCCATAGGTCCCAAGTGCCAACTGGGTATCAAGCTACCCGGGGGAAGGTTGGAATATAAGCGATGTAGCTAGGAGGGCACTTCTGTAAAGTGAGGTCCAGCTGGGGGCCTTCTACTAGTTTCTTATGCTCCACATATTTCCTAGGCTATAAAAGCCTAGGCAATCTAGCTGGGCTATGAGTGAAAAAAACTAACACAGGGAAGAAAAAGTTCACGTTTCCTTCTTAATTTAGAATCACTGGATTTTCATGTCATCCTTGCATTTACCCAGCGGTAGGATTCGAATGACACCTGAAAAATGTCACATAATCCATGGCTTCCTTCTTCATTTTTCTTGCGTGGATGTGGTGAGAGTTTTTTAGATGGCTACACCGATAGCACAATGAGAAGGGCAGGCGCACCCCGCTGTCGCTCTACTTGGGGCCGTAAGAGCTCATAGCCAGGCTGGATCCCAGAGGTGCCCACCAGTTTCTAAGGCTTTTGCATTTGTTTCTTTGCACATGAGCTTCTGATACTCTCACGCTGCTTTTGTGAATGGTGACTTCCTAGACTAATAGAAAATTTTGGTTGTGATAGAGGTTCTTATCAATTTTATGCAAGCTCCTTTAATACCAAGAAAAACAGATGGAGCTGAAAAAAGTCCCTACTAAGGAATAAAGGACATCCTGCTGCAGCGGGACAATGTAGCGAAGGGAGGCATAGAAATTTCCCCAAGGTTTATTGACATATAAACTACATAGGCCCAGAAAGCATTAGGAGAAGAATGTCATTTTAAAACAATTCAGGAAGAGCCTTGTTTTGTGCCATTTCTTATGATTGCAGCCTGGGAACCTGGAACAAGATATCAGAATTTAATACTTGAGCTAGTTTATGAAGAGCACTAAGCAGCAGGCTTCTTGCTTTAACCTTTTTAATATTCTGGAAGTTAATTGTCCAGACCATCTCACCTTTCCAGGTTAATGAGGTAGCTAACAGGCCACAATAGAGAATGACTGCCCAATCAAATTATGACAATGAAAAAAAAGAGGAAAGAAAAGAAAAGAAAAAAAACAAATGGGAAGGTCTGAAGTTACACAGGCTTTTATTGTCTTTCAAATAATATACAGCAGCATTACCATTCTTTTGTCTCCTTGTGATGGATTGCAAAAAGAATCAGAAAAGGCACAACATGAATCTGCTCTCAGGACAATGATTGTAATCAAAATAGGAAATGGTACAAATGCAAGCCATTCTCCTTGCAGTTTAAAGATTATAAATCCCTTATTCATCTGTTATGATCCAGGGCCTACTTGTGATTTTTATAGTTCTTTACACGCGCAGAATTTTAAAACTGTAATGTAAAGGGGCTACAGCTGTTCTCCTTCCGATGTGCACGTTTAATCCCCGCTTGGAGCGTGGCACCCTGGTCTCCCCTCCCTCTGCCCATCTGCAGCCTGAGCCCGCTGCCAACGCCTCCTCCTCCTCGCACGGGAGAAATTCAGCTCACTGCAGTCTTTCCCCCCCAGGTGATGAAAACACAGCACCTACTCTTCCAAGGGGCCCTGGAAACACGTAGAAGCACTTGCCAAAGGTTTTGCTCTTTTTTTTTTTTTTTTTTGGAGAATTGAAACTTGTTATGATCATTATGCAATTTAAGATGGAAGCGAGACAGGCTGTAGGTTTGGACCCAGAAGACCTGGAGTTTTGTCTACCACGTGCCTCTTTCTAGGAGGATGACATTCCTGCTCTTTGGTTTTCTCATCCCGAAAATAACAAAAACACATAACAGAAATACGTATTGCAAGGGGCTGTGTTGAAGACCAAAAGAGCTAGTATGTGTGAAGTTGCTTTGGAAACTAGGACCAGCTTTTTCCATGTACGGAGGCCAATTCCAGGGTGTGTGTGTGCGTGTGCGTGTGCGTGTGTGTGTGCGTGTGTGTGTGTGTGTGCGCGTGCGCCGTGTTCTCATGTGCCGGGATTCCCCACAACAAAAAATGCTCCGGAAACAGGCCGGATGTCCTACAATTTAACTCAGTTCTGACACTCTCTACCCAGAGATAACAGCCCATTCTCCAGGTGAAGGGCTCAGTCCTCCCAGACTGCCCTCCCTCCCGCCCTTCAGATGCCAGCCACAAGCTCAGGTTTGTTACTCGCACTTCTCACCAACTGACTATAAATCGGTTCCCAACACCGCCCCCCCTTCATTTGCTAGAGAGGCTAGAACACAGAACTCAGAGAAATACTCTACTTCCTAAATTACTGGTTTATCATAAAAGGATATAATTCAGGGATAGCCGGATGGAGGAGAGGCGCAGAGCAAGGTATGGCCAAGGGTACAGAGCTTCCATGCCTTTTTTAGGCGCACCACTCGCCCCAAATCTCCACATGTTTATCAACCTGGAAGTCCCTGAGTCCCGTCCTTTTGGGTTTTTAGGAGGCTTTATTATATAGGCACGACTGATTAAAATCATTGGCCATTGGCAACTGATTCAACCTGTAGCCCTTTTCGCCGCCCCATGGGGCAGGGGGTGGGACTAAGTTCTAGCCCTCGGATCACAGGGTTGGCTCCTGGGGCTCCCAGGCCCCATCCTTAGGCGCTTTGCAAAAGACACCTCATTAACATAACACGTGACAACTTTATCTCTCTTCACACTTGGGAAATTCCGAGGCTTTGGGTGAGTTAGGAACTGTGGAAGAAGGCAGATAGATAAGGAAAATGTATATTTAAATGACCAAATATATATTTCTTATAAATCACCACATTGCAAAGGTAAAATGTCGTCAGTATTGATATCTGACAATGAGGTAAGAAAGCCTAACGGGAGATAATAGTCCTAGTGATTTGTGGCCTTGTAGATTTCTTACGTACATTGAGTATTTTGAGCTATATCTTTCCTGTCTGTGAAAGACGATTAACAGTGAATGAAATCCCTAGGAGACCCAGTTCTACTACACTGGGGAGACACTGGTGGAAGAAAAATTACTTCCTGAGCTGTGTCTGAGGGACAATGGAGGTGCTGCCCTCTCCGAGGTACTCAGCTGATGCCCTGGAAGCCTCCTGTTTGTTGGGTCTTTGGCCCTCACATACATTTTTTTATCTTTTAATTTTTTCAAATTAAAATTCTTCTGAGAGGCACTCCCTGGGCAGCCTGGCGTGCCCACGGCCCCCTGGTCTCCCGAGGCTGCCTCCACCAGGCAGGGCACAGGGCCTCTTCCCCCTATGACAGCAGCACAGCACTGGCACATTGGGCTGTTGGTGGTGAGACCATTCTAAAAGGGTCTTCAATCCGTTTTCTAGGAGCAAGGGATGACGGAGTTGGGGCATATCTAGCAAGACCATGGTTATTTTAGGGACCTGAAGAAACAAAAATGGCAGCTTTGCCAACTTGAGAATTTACCCACATGGATTGGTGTTGTTGGACCTGCAGAGTTATGGTGGTGATTCGCAAGGCCAGGAAGTTGATGGCCTTTTGAATGAAGTAGAAGAAAGAATGAAAGAAGTAAGGACCATACTGGGTAAGGTGAAGAGATTACCACCTGTAGTTCAAGGAGGGGCCATCAACAGATATTGGCTCACTGCTGATGGTCTCTTGGTTGGGTATGACATAGATGAAGTGGTGTATGATGAAGACTCACCTTAGAAGAACATTAAAATTCTACACTTGAAGCAACCTGGAGATGTTCATCCAGCGGAGGGTGATTTGGGTATACATAGGCCATCTCCGACAATAGGAAAGTCTATGGTGGCAAAGATGCACTGATTCCAGGTGGTGGAGGTGGGGGGGTCATATTATGTGAAATAGTCAAACTGAAACCAAAGATGGTCACTATGGTAGAGATTGACCAAATGGTGATCGATGGATGTAAGAAACACCTGTGAAAACCATGTGGCCACCCCTTAGACAATCTTTTTTTTTTTAATTAATTAATAAATTAATTTTTTATTAATATATAAAGTATTATTTGCCCCAGGGTACATGTCTGTGAATCATCAGGCTTACACATTTCACAGCACTTACCATAGCACATACCCTCCCCAATGTCCATAACCCAGCCACCCTACTCTCCCTAGCCCCCTACCCCCAGCCACCCTCAGTTTGTTTTGTGAGTTTAGGAGTCTTTTATGGTTTATCTCCTTCCTGATCCCATCTTGTTTCATTTCCCTCCCCCACCCCCCTTCACCCCCTGGCCTGCCTCTCAAATTCTTCATATCAGAGAGATCATATGATAATTGTCTTTCTCTGATTGACTTATTTAGCTCAGCATAATACCCTCTAGTTCCATCCACGTCGTTGCAAATGGCAAGATTTCGTTTCTCTTGATGGCCGCATAGTATTCCACTGTATATATATATATCACATCTTCTTTATCCATTCATCTGTTGATGGACATCTAGGTTCTTTCCATAGTTTGGCTATTGTGGACATTGCTGCTATAAATATCCGGGTACACGTGCCCCTTCGGATCACTACATTTGTATCTTTCGGGTAAATACCAGTAGTGCAATTGCTGTGTCGTAGGGTAGCTCTATTTTCAACTTTTTGAGGAACCTCCATATTGTTTTCCAGAGTGGCTGCACCAGCTTGCATTCCTACCAACAGTGTAGGGAGGTTCCCCTTTCTCCGCATCCTTGCCAACATCTGTCATTTCCTGACTTGCTAATTTTAGCCATTCTGACTGGTGTGAGGTGGTATCTCACTGTGGTTTTGATTTGTATTTCTCTGATGCCGAGTGATGTTGAACACTTTTTCATGTGTCTGTTGGCCATTTGGATGTCCTCTTTGCAGAAATGTCTGTTCATATCTTCTGCCCATTTCTTGATTGGATTATTTGTTCTTAGACAATCTTAAGGGAGACTGCTCTCAGGTTTTAATAGAAGATTGTATTCTAGTACTGAAGAGGTACACCAAAGAAGGGAGAGAGTTTGATTATGTGATTAATGATTTGACAGCTGTTCTGATCTCCACATCTCCAGAAGATTCCATATGGGAGTTTCTCAGACAGACTCTTGACCTCTCCATGAAAGGACTGAAACAGGATGGGAAATATTTTACAGAGGGTAACAGTGTCAATCTGACAGAAGCCCTGGAACTTTATGAAGAACAGCTCGGGTGCCTGAATTGTCCTGTGGAATTCTCAAAGGAGATAGTCTGTGTTCCTTCATACTGGGAATCGTAGTGAAGGTTGCTAAATGCACTGAATTCCTAGAATGTGGTTTTTCTTACTTTTTTGTATGAGGGCTTTTCGTTTTTGTTTTGGTAGACTTCAAATTCAGTTGTTTGGAGGAAAGAACATCATCGTTTTGTTCTGAAGGGGAGTTCTTGATGCTGTTTCTTCCTCAAAGATAGACATAGATATTAAAATTTGGTGCCTATGAGAAGGAGCTGAGAAAAAATGAGTAGCAATGCTTTGATTAAAATTATAAATGAGAAAAAAATTAAAATTCTTCAGAGCTGATCAAGACAAATATTTCGATCCCCCAAATATTTACAAATACGGTGTATGAGATTTTACGTGTATTGTCTCAACACTTCTCAATTTGAAATGCTTTCTATTCACCAATAGTCGTATTTTGAAAGTGACATCATAACCTGACTACCGATACATATTTACCAAAAGCACCCTTTCCCTATGCTTTGTGGAGTCATTTCCTTTGGGAGTGACCATCCTTTCCACTTTATTGTATTTTTGCCTACGGTGACTCTTTCTCACGGCGCGTTTTCGACTCTGCTGCAGTGTCACAATCCCCGTCGCTCAGTCAGACAGACGGGCCCTCTTTCCCTGCAGTCATGCCTTCCTGCACGACCCATGTGCTTTCATGACCCATGTGAAACTGCTCACCTCCCGTGGTCACTGCCAAGCAAGAGCCTAATACTCTTAACAATGGAGTCTTTGAGTTGGATGCCCTGACACTTCCACATTTGGGGAGCACATTTATTTTGTGACTATTTTGGGTTTGCATTTTCTAATTTCAATCATTTTTGAGTTCTTTCATTCTTAATTTCTAGGGAGGGAGAAGTAGTGTTAAGCCTGCCTTTTACCAGGTGGTCTTGTGATTTTAAAGAATCTCCACGCATTTAAATTCCATTTTTATGTAATATCATTTTAATAGAAATGCTCATTTTATGGAAGGAAAATGATGGATAAAAATTTGAATGCTTCTTAGGAGCCTCTTATACCCTTTTTATTGCATTTTGATGTGGCTTAATTCATTAATAAAGGGGGATGAGTTGGAACGGTAGCATGTTTTATCTCTTGTCATTATTCAACAAAAGAGAATATTTTTTCAATAAAAATTTTAGAGCAAATTTCCAATTTTCTGAAAAATACATTTTAAAAAACAGAATGACCTTGGACTCTGTTCAAAACTGGAATTTTACAGCCACTCTTGCAATTCATTTACTCCCATAACAGTGCCAGGGAGGTAAGATCTACTATTATTATTTCCACTTTGCAGACGGGGTGAGTGACATTCACAGAAACGATGTGGGTTGTCCTTGATCACAGCACAGCAACTTCATCTCTAGGAACTAGGCTAAAAACCAATTGTCTTAAATTTTGAATTCACTTGCTAAACAACCTCCCCCTTCTCTTTCCTTTTCTTTTCTGGTCTCTAATGTTCTTCTTTGCTATAAATTTTTTGGAGGCATTCACTCCATCCTGGACACTTCATTTTTTTTATTTTTTTTTTTAAGATTTTATTTATTTATTTCACAGAGAGAGAGAGAGAGATCACAAGTAGGCAGAGAGGCAGGCAGAGAGAGAGGGGGAAGCAGGCTCCCTGCCGAGCAGAAAGCCCGATGTGGGGCTCGATCCCAGGACCCTGAGACCATGACCTGAGCCAAAGGCAGAGGCTTTAACCCACTGAGCCACCCAGGCGCCCCGATCCTGGACACTTTAAAGGATACTGACTAGCTGCCCTGATTTTTGAAGATGATACCTTGCCCACGTCCAATGTTAAATTGGGGATAAATAAAAGATGTCCTGGGGATGCCTGGGTGGCTCAGTTGGTTAAGCATCTGCCTTCCGCTCAGGTCATGATCCTGGGGCCCTGGGATCGAGTTCTGCGTTGGGCTCCGTGCTCTGCAAGGAGTCTGCTTCTCTCTCTCTGCCTACTGCTCCCCCTGTTTGTGCTCTCTTTCTCTCTCTGTCAAATAAATACATAAAATCTTAAAAATAAAAAAGATGTTCTTTCCTCTAAGAATAATGTAATGACGGAAAATAATGTGTATACAATCCATTCTCATATGATGCAATATGACTAGAGTTGTACTAGCGATATGCAGGAAGCGCTCTGTACATGCTGAAGAAGTGTGATAGAGTCTGACAGCAGTTGCAGGAGGGAGAAGTAAATGGATGAAGGTTTGAAAGAGTCAGCGACATTTGGGGCTGAGGCTTTGAAGGCAGAGTAGAGAGAAGGGAAGGGCACGGGGAAGAGTGGGAGCAAGTTAAGGAAGGCAGAGATGGCCAGGGTGCGGTGCCCAGCATGTCCCAGATACAGGGTGTCCCGGGCAGGGCTGCTCAAGACCCAGGGCAAGCAATTAGGCAGGACATGTGCAGTCCCAGTGCGTTCCAAGTGGCCGGGGCTCATCTGTAGAAATGGGGAGTTTCAGATGGTGTGGAAAGCAGTGCAGACACTGTGGGATCCTGAGATGGTGCTCTTGTCATGACACTGAAGAGGGATTGGAATGAGGACAAACTGGAGAGTGGGGCCCATCAGGAATAATGACAGAAAGAGGACAGACAGGCCGAACTAAGACAGTGACCATGGGAACCAAGGGAGTGGGGTGGACAAATTTGAGATTTTGAGAGAAAATGGAAAAAAAAACAAAAACCCCACCCCACACACCTAGTTGTAAAGTATAAGAGGGAAGGCATGTTTCCATTTCACAAAAATTTAGAATTCTGGTAAAACACAGACATATTTAGTGTAAAATTATGATTACTTGGAACATAGCTTGTTAAATTCCTCAAATAATTGGTTTTTCCATGCTAAACATTTCTAGGAAAGGCAAATGACAAGAAATCAAAATGAAAATCAATTTTATCTTTAAGGAAGGAATTCTTACTTTTTGTTCTGGGATCGTTTTAGATCAGTTCAATTTCTTACGTCTTCCGGGTCACATTCCTGCCGCTTCTTGTCCTACTTTCACACCCACATGCTGCAGTAGCCCTCCTTCCTTCCGGCCACCATTCCTGTCCTTGATTACCCTCAGCTACAGCACTGCCTTAGGAGCCTCAAAGAGGAGTCTGGTCTACTCCCCCACGCTACAGGGCATTAACTCCTTCAGGACAGGGACTCTTTTCCACTCTTCTAGCTCTCAGAGGGAGGGAGCTAAAATTTAAAGTCTTTACTATGTCACAAATACATGATTGACTTAAGGCTCTCAATACCCATTTGAGGACTATTATCATTGTTTCCCAGATTAGGAGACTGAGACCTGGATCACATAATGAGAAAGCCAATGCTTTTTATATTATTTCACATTGCTGTCTTAATATCTATTCTATGTCCTGGCATATAGTTGGATACTCTCAGTAGATGTTTAATTAGCATTTAAACGGAGGTAGATTTTCTCATCAATAGGTAGCCCTCTGTTATGCTTGCTAGTGGATGGGGATTCCCCTGTCCCTGGAGTATATAAATTGTATTGTGTTTCAGCTTTATTCTGGGTTAAATGCAGCATCGTGTGTAGTACAGGAGTTTCCCTTTAATGCCACTTATGTGTTTATGGGATAATGTGCCCCAGGAGACCAACACTGGTTACAAATGTAACCAGTATGCCCTTGGCTTCTCCTGTGTTAATCACACATGTGTCACATTTACAATAAGATCACAGATCTCATTGTTCTTTGAGTATCTATCTTCCTATTAGGAGGAAGTTCAGCCTTTTCCTAGATCTTTTTCTCTGAGTATTCCCAGGAGCTCCCGTTGTGCAAGGTGGGTCCCTTTGTAGTCACCATCTGTCGTGAGCCAAGGCTAATTCTATAGTTTGATGGGTTAGAAAGGCTTTGCTAGGGGAACTTAAAGCAAGGTTCAGCAAGATGTGGTGTTTATGACATGAACAGAAAGATGTGCTGTGTGCAGGGCGCTGTGCACATTCTAGGGTGAACATTCTAGAAGCAGGACCTGTCTCTTTCTCGATCTCTCTTATAGGACAAGTGTAGGAGAGGAAAACTTTCTCCCTCTTCCCTTCTAGTTTCTTTGACTAGTCTAATAATTCAACTGACATAAAACAGATTAACCAGAGAAAAACAAATTTAAGTTTATACCTACAGGAGTGCCAAAGAAGTGACCAACGCACTTTTATATCTGTTAGACAAAGAAACAATAAATTTGTGAAGAATTGACGAAACAAAGGGGACCTGGGTCCATGGTAACTTACCACTAGGGTAGGATGGCCAAGTTCCTGGTCAGGCCCTCCTGCTGGGAATAGGGGAGAGCTCTCAGTTTCAGCTGACTTATCCAGGCTAGTACTGATCAATAGGAATAACAATGCAAACCTTATATGCAAGTGTGTGTTTTACTAACTACCGTCGGAAAAGGAAACAAAAATGTGAAATGCATTTTAATAATACATTTTATTGAAATTACCATATCCAAAATATTTCAGCATGTAATCAATATAAAAGTTGTTATTGAGATTTTTACATTTTTTAAAAAGATTTTATTTATTTATTTGACAGAGAGCAAGAGATCACAAGTAGGCAGAGAGAGAGGGGGAAGCAGGCTCCCTGCTGAGCAGAGAGCCCAATGCGGGGGTTCGATCCTTGGACCCTGAGATCATGACCTGAGCCAAAGGCAGAGGCTTTAACCTGCTGAATCACCCAGGAGCCTCTACATTTTTTTTTTTTTTAATACTAAGTCTTTGAAGTCATCAGGTGCGTATTTTACACTTATAGAATCTCTCAATTTGGACGGTAAATTTCCTTTGGAAATACTTCATCTGTATTTAGATTTCATAAAATTTACAGTTAGAAAGTAGATTTTCATCTCCAAATTGTTCCAAATAAATACTTTGAAGTTTTCTAATACCCAAATCAAGTACCAATTTTTAAATTTAACTTAAAAATTTTTTAAAAATAAAGTATAAAATTAGTTCTTTGGTTGTGCTAGACACATTTCAGGGGCTTGACAGTCCTACTTGGCTAGTGCCTACTGTATTGGATACAGAGAAACCTCCTCGGGTCATATTTGGGCAAACCCAGGTATGTATAATGTTAATATTACCTGAGACCCAAGAAGTCTTAAAAACAGTAATATAATAAAACATAAAGAAGCAATATATCAAGTCTCAACTCTGGGTTTGAACCCTAGTTTTGCTACTTTCTGTCTATAAGGAAGTTATTTCACCTTCTGGACCTCAGATTACTCATCTGTGGAAGGAGATAGTATTTCCAGCCTCAGTTTTATAGTGAGGACTAAATGGGACAATGCTTAGCTTACAGTGAGTTGTCAATAAAGACAAGGTAATACTGTGTCAGAATTTAAAAATCCTTTCATAGTTCATTATTTCATTTGCTCCTTACTGAAATCTCATTAAGAATGGAAAAATTTATTATCTTCCTTTATAAAAGATCTAGAACTTGAACACAGGTCTTCAAAATCTAAGCCTATTTTGCTTTCCATATTATGATTACTATGACCATCGGCTAGCTTGAATCGAGTGGTCCCTATGACAGGTACTGTTTTTAAGGATGTACTTTTGATAGCCGCACTACACCAATTTTCCCCTTCTGGTTTGGCCTGACACAGCTCTTCATATCTATAAACCTATTGTACAAGGCTTAGAGAAAAAGAGGACTTGTTATTGATATCAGGGATTCAGTCTACCCATTTCTCACGAAATATTTGCCTTTCTACTTCCCTAAACACTTACTTAAAAAGAAAGTTAAGGTCTTGATTATTCATGACATGTTTGTTCTGCCCATTGCCTCAGATTGATAGATCACAATGAAAGAACATAAGCAATAGTTAATTTTCAAGTTCCCATGCCATTTATTAAAGAATGTGTGTGGACAGTGATTTTGAGCTCTAATTATCTCACGTAGTCTGAGTGTTTCTGGTTTCTTTTCACTGAGGCACAAGCAGGATATGCTTATGTTTATAAGTTTTGGGGTACTCATTGGGTCTGTTTTCTGATTTTCTCTTCCTTTGATGACTTGTCAAAGACAGGAGTCTGCCCCTACATGTCATCCAGTCCATTCTGTCTTGACAATCTGCTGCTTGTCAGGGCTGCCCCATAGTCCTTTGTGTCCCTGTCCAGGTGCCCAGGGCACTGCTGAGTGCATTAAGCAACTTGTGAAATATCTGATTGAACTTGGACTCCATCACACCCTCTCAATGAATCAAGACACTGTAAATTAAAGCTTTGCTCTACCAGTGGTCTTCCAACTTTGAATACATTTGATTTAAAGGACTTTGTTCTCTGGTCATCTCCTATTTTACAAGGTGATATTCTGTAAGTGCGAGGAAAGAACGAAACCAAACATTTGGAGAAGACAAGTATGAGGAACACAAGCAAAGGAAATAGGGCCAACCGACACATGGTATCATGTTATTTATAAAGGCAGGTGAAACATCATGATTGGTACCATGTAAAAGTTACTTCAGTGACCTTCTATACTGTGCGTCTCAGGGATGTGTGGTAGAGGTAATCATAAAAAATTTTATGTCATGGGAATTCTGTAAATAAAATGCTTCCACAGGCCTGCCTCTGTCTATGCAACAGCAATGATCTATGATGCAAGTATCAGAATACACAATGTTTTCCTTATAAATAGCTGAAGGAAAGCTGATGCAAATTGGTCTTTCTCTGCAGAATAATATTGAATAATGAGTTTTTTAAGGATTTTTTTCTTATTATCAAGGAACATATACTTATTGTATAATATTAAGGAAAAGATAATAAAACCACCCATAAGTACTTCCACTAAAGATAACCATTTTTAATTTATTTTGTATTTCCTTCTAGTCTTTTATATGCATATATTTTATAACCTAGTTATAATTGTGCTGTATATAGTTTTATATCTTGCTTTTCTCTTTTAACATTGTAAAATTTTTATGTTACTAGGTTAAGCATTGGATAGACTCATAAATCATTTAGTCTATTACCTATATTGGAAAATTTTGGTTAAATTAATTTCATTTTTCTCTTTAAAATAACCTTGTGATGAATACCTTTGAATTTTTATCTTCTAACACGTATTTTATTATTCCTTCAGTGTAGGTTCCTGAAAGTGGAATTATTGGGGCAAAGGTTATAAATATTTTTAGAGCTCATGACGCATATTGACAAATTGCTTTCTAGACAGGTTTTTAATTTATCCAATGTTCTGTCCCATCAGAAGCATATAGTAGCGCTTGAGAAGACAGATATTTTAAACAAATATTAGCATGTAGATACAAAGTACAGGTGTTCTCCTCAGAGAAGAGCTATACTTATTTAAATGAAGTTGGCTATAGACATGCCACTACTTCGGAGGAGCCCATGATTTAGACATAGAATAGCATCACCAATTTGGGTTCTCTGTGATTTTTGGCTGTTTTCAAAAATTGCATGATCTGTTCCCAAAGAATAAAGACTTGCTACCCTCAAAGATACACAAAAGTATGAGTTACCAGCAAATAGCCCTTGCTACTTGCTTTTCCTTCTTCAAGGCCCCTGCTCTGCTGGATGCTGCTGTGACCATCAGAGCAATGTCCTAGAAGGGCTGGAAGTGAGGAGGAGAGGGACAATGTGGTGTGTGCTGTCCATACGTCTTCCCCTGGCAGCATCTAAGTAACGGTGCTCACTTGGTTCCATTGGATGCAGAGAACAAATTAGACCTGAAAGGGGAGATGAGCACAGTGTATTCATGACAAAGTGATTTTATTAAAAGAAACTAGTTTTTCTATGGAACGTGTTTTATTGGATTTTACTTGAGGAGAGAGAGCAAAATCAAGAGAGAGAGAGAGATACAGGGGCAGAGAGAAAGCAAATGAGGCAAAATTTTAATAACTGTGGAAATCTGTGTGAAGAGGATATCAGTGATTTTTACTATTCTTGTCACTTTTCTATAGGTTTGAAAAGTTGGAAATTGAAAAGATGAGAAAAACAAACATCTGTAGGGGAGGAAAAATAATTTTCTTCTTCTCTTCTATGTTCTGGGCCAAGACACTCCTGTATAAAAAGACAGATTAATGGGAGAAAAATTTAATTACGTATGTATGTACGAATAGGAGCCCTTCAAATATATGAGACTCAAAAAGATTACCAGAGCAGGCAGCTCTTATACTTTTTAGACAAATGGTGGCTCAGTCGGTTAAGCATCTGCCTTCGGCTCAGGTCATGATCTCGGGGTCCTGGGATCGAGCCCCGTATCAGGCTCCCTGCTCAGCGGGAAGCCTGCTTCTCCCTCTCCCATTCCCTCTGTTTGTGTTCCTGCTCTTACTGTCTTTCTCTCTGTCAAAGAAGTAAATAAAATCTTTAAATAAGAAAAAAGAAAAAGAAATAATAAGTTTGTGTAGAATTAACAAGGCAGAGGGGTTTGGGCTTGGGGTAGCAAATAGTAAAGAATTAACAAGGTTTATAAAGCCTTCTTGGCCCTAAATTCCCTATCTCTGGTGATAAGGTTGTCTTCTATCCTCCTGGTATAGGGAGAGTACTTGTCACATGGGAGATTGATTTCCTGCTTTCAGGGGATAGAGGAAGTTCAGAATGTCCTTAAATTGGCTGTTTCTTAAGTATCTTTATTCAAAATAATCAATACGCCAATGTGGCATATTTTAGGGTGACATATTCTGAACTCCTACACATCAAACAACACTAAACGCTCTAAAGAATGATCCAGGAATGACTGAAAATGATCAAGGGCCTGGCATCAAGGCAGATGTAGATCAGAACATATGTGATTTTCAAGTGATCATGGGCAGTCTCTTTCAGAATTCTTCCTTTGGGTGTGGGACTTGTGTACTTGAACTTTTTTTTTTTTTACTTGAACTATTTCTTACAAAAGAATACCCAGTGTCAACCTCCCAATATGTTTTATGGACAAAATTTATCATCCTAATGTAGACAAGTTGACAAGAATCTGTTTAGACATTTTGAAAGGCTAGTTGCCCCCAGCACCAGAGATCAGCAGAATCATCCAGATGATTCAGCAAATGTTGGAAGGGCATGGGAAGTAGTAGAAGACAAAGGAAGCTGAGATTATTGACACATTTAGGGCATGGACTAGCTATACAATTAATAATATTTCACTTGGTATGGTCATCAAGTGTATACCGCTTCTCCTTTTTGGCTAATATGTCTTTTTTGTTATTGTTTCACTACATGTCTTTGTAATGTTACAATATCTCTTCAAGAAAATGGCAGAGAGAGAGCACTTATCCTATTATCACTGAACTTTAAATTTTTGCTTCTTTTGGGCTATAAACCTCTGCAAAAATGATATTAGGAGATATTAATTTGAACCAAAACTTAAGAGTGACTACATCATTAGTCCCTGTGTGAGGTTAACTTTGAGCTGACAAGGAAATATTTTGCAATATGGTAAAGGAGCAATTCTTGGACTTTAACGTGCATATAAATCACCCAGGGATTTTTTTTTTTTTTTTGAGAGAGTGAGAATGTGTGGGGGAGGGGCAGGAGAGGGGTGGAGGGAGAGGGGAAGAGAGAATCTTAAGCAGGCTCCATGCTCAGCACAGAGCCCTCTGGTTGCTCAATCTCATGACCCTTAGGTCATGACCTGAGCCAAAATCAGGAGTCAGATGCTTAACCTACTGAGCCACTCAGGTGCCCCCTATCCAGGGATCTTCTTAAAAACAGAGATTTGGATTCAGTTGATCTGGGATGGAGCTTAAAATTCTGCATTTTTCACAAATTCCCAGGTGATGCTGATACTGCTGGCCCATGGATCACATTTCAAATAGCAAGTAGAGGACAAAACAAGTATTTGGACTCAAGGAAGGCATTACCTTCTTTGGTTCTTGGTTCCACCAGTTGTAAAATGGAGAAAATGCATATATGAAATTCTTGTGAAGTTGAAATGAAATAAGCATTCTGAAAGTACTTTGTAAGCTTCGCTTTCTCTATTATTATTGTTATTATTAATTTTTACTAAAACCATATCGCTTTACAAATCCTTCCTCTGCAGAGAACTTAAAAACAAAGACCTAGGTGGCTCAGTCAGTCAAGCATCTGAGTCTTGGTTTTGGCTCAGGTTGTGATCTCAGTGTCGTGAGCTCAAGCCCCATTTTGCCTCCTCATTGGGCATGGAACTTGCTTAAAATTCTCCCTCTCACTCTCCCTCTGTCCCTCCTTGCTCTCAAAAAGAAAAAGAAAAAAAAAAAGAAAGGATGGGAGGCCAGGTGCAATAAATTTATACTGCATTGTTGCTCTTCAAGGCTCTTGAAACTAATGTAGAAAGTGGAGACCACGAGCAAAATTCATTCCTATGGACAATGCTGTTGAACTTATTAAGAATTCTAAAGATTTGATACCTTGATATCTTATTGCAAAGCTATGAAAATTCTCTCTTTCTGAAAAGAAGTTTCTTTTGAAAGTTTTGGATTTCCATTATACATCACCCTTCCCAAGACTGACTAGAACCTCTCTTCTATCTCTAACCAAGCACCAGCCAAAATAACCAATGGACGTTTAGTATTGGATTTGGGGAAGGTGATCAAACAGTGAAGCTGTAATCTAGTAATTGCAGTTATATTATTTTCAAATATAATCTTCAGGCACTGTGGAATGAGACAACTTTAATTTTCAAAAACCAGAGATAAAGCAATTGATCAGCTATTGAATATCAATAGGATTTCCAGAAAACAGCTGAGTAAACAAACAGGCAGTGTTAAGATTTTATCTCAATTAAGAACAAAAAAACAGTTACAGAACATAAAAATCCTTTTGGAAAATAAAATTTTAACACTAAAGTTAAAATTCAAAGCTAACAAGCTTCATTTCCTAGAGATGTTATGAGATTTTCTCTCTTTTTTTAATAATGGAAATTCTCACAATGGTGAGAAGTGATAGCCATTTACCTTAGATTCCCACATTCGGCTAGATTCAAGTTCCCATAGAAATAAATTATTTTCCAGTACTTATAAAAATAGAACTGAGATGCCATGCCAGTGGGAGTTTAAAAACAAAAACGAGTTTCTTAAACTCCACTGTCTTTAACTGCCTACAATTGTATTAGCAACTAGCTTGAGGGAAAGTGGTAACAGTGATGGAGTCTGATGTGGGGTAAAAAAGAGGGGACTATTTGATAAAGGTAAGATGGTCCCCTGGAAAACCAAAGTCCTATTTTATTTCAAAATTTAAAAGTATTTATACCTTGCATACTTATGACTACCCAAATCTGACATATACTTAAGATGAAATTATTAGTTGATGCCTTTACAATCTCATTGTATAATGAAAAATTCAGCACTATGTATTTTATTCTTTTTTCCTTTTCATGTTATTATCAATGTTCTCAGAGATTCTACTCATTTTTTCCCATTATTAAAAAAAAATTCTGATTTCCTGTTTATTTTACTCTGTGTCTGAGTTTTTCCTTCTTACCTATCTTCACACCCCCTTGGTGGTGCCAGTGGAAGTCTCCAGTGATGGCTATTGACTCACTACCTTGTCAGGTATGTGCATTTGTGCTGAGTCACACATTTGAGGGGAGGGAATATAAAGGATCCAGAGGAAAGAATAGAGATTTTAATGAGACAACTCAACTGATAATATCGGCCCTAGCACATACGACTTATCTCCATAAGGATTGAGAAAGTATGAGTTTTATAATTTTTATTATTGTTTAGGATTTTTATGTATTTACTTGAGAAATTTGCATGTATATTGTTTGTCCATATCTGTACATGGCATGTGAGTAATTCTTAATGATGCACATGAATATGCATGAATACGATAAGCATACTTGAGTAGACCTGGTAAACGTTAGTAGATTTTGAAAGAACAAAGTAGGTGAAAGAGGTGACAATGGTTATTTTGTAAACTGTTTAACAGAGTAAGTCAAATTTGAACAGGAGTCAAGTCAAACTTCTTGAGAACATTTATTGCTGCCAGTGGAAATGAAAAAAGTATAGAATCCCTTTGTAAAGACGAGCCAAGGGGGGTGCGCTCACTCCTTTGGCTTGGCCTTTGTTACTGGTCCGTCACTGTCAGGCCGGTGGGAGGCCACTGCCCCTTCCTCTGGGACCTCTTGATGGTAGCACCTGCTCGCCAGTGACTAGCTTTGCTGCACAGTTTGAAGCCGCTTCAGTTTTGTTTTTTGCCTTCGAGCAGTTCTCAGTTTTTTAGTTTTTAAGAAACTGTCCTCTAACTGGTATAGGAAGTCTTCAATTCGTCCAACCTAGAAGAAATGAGATTTGTAGTTGTTTTTTTCCAGGTTTTGTGTAGTTAGGAAAATGGTGAGGTGTTTAAAATTAAAAAGCACATGCAGGTCCATGTTGGGGCAGAATTGGCAGAGCTGGAAATGATTGAATGTAAAAGCCTCCTTCAGTTTCCATGTTCAGTTCCCTTATTTTAGGAACGTGAAGCAGACATGCCCGAGTTTGCTTTACCACTCAGTCCTATGTCCTGGGTATTGAAGTGGAAACTATCATCACCCACTGTCTTTAATGGTCAGTAAAACCAGGGATTTCAAAAAGACATAAATGGTGAAAAATGATTCTGTTATCAAAAGGAAGAATGGAAACAAACAAATCCACCCCCGTCAAAGCCAGAGTTTCTAGCATTTGTATGCCCCTGGCCAACTTGGGAGAAAAATGAGTATTACACACTGTCTTAGCAAAGAACTATTTCTCCTTTAAATCAAAACACAATTTGGGGGAAATACATTTTCTTAAAAAATGCCACACCCCAGGGAATAAGATAAAGTAATGATACACAAGACAATAATTCTCAAAAATAAACTATTAGTCTTTCTCCAAAGAAAACTTATATTCAGTGACAGTTGACTATGTTGTACTATTTGTCACTATTTTATTCTACTAAAGAACTGTAGAATAAAACAGTTTACATATATGCTGAGTTGGGCTCTCATGAAAGTCTGTAGATATAATGATTCATACTTAGCCTTGACTCCCAGCACCTGCATAGTGTATTAGCCTAAAGTCACTTACTGAAGAGCCCATTGTCATAAAGTTAGCTCAAAGCTAGAGCACTTATTATTGAAGGTACAGGAACATATCACCTACTTAAGATAAAAGCACTTAAACTCTAATTTTCCAATTTTGAGTTCTACTTTTAAATCACTTGATTTATCATTCAGGGTAATATCTAAAAGACAATTCAGATTGTCAAAAAGAGAATAATAAATGGTAACACTCATCTATATGTTATGCTTGGATCTTTTATCACACCAGGTGATGTAAATTGTCCATTGGTTTCCTTAAGAAAATAAAATAATTTATTTATGTGAAAACAATTCTTTTTGAAAACCTAAAATCACTTCAGGTAAATTTCTCCAAAAGCACATTGTTGTTTATGATGTCTGATCATTGTGGCAATCACCAAAATAATTTGACAGAATATTTTTGGACTGTCATGAAGCCAGTGAATTATTCTATGTATTCCATACGTTGATACTATCCAACTTATACCAAAATTGTAAGTAAAAAATTAACACAGAGCACAATCAAAACAAACCTAATGGATGGCACTTTACCGTTACTTCAGTAGTTTAGTTGATGACTCACTCATGTTTTTGCACTGAAAATGTATCATTTAAATCAACGCTCTTTACAATTAGAATGTTTGCAATTAGTCCAAATACAATTTAAAATTACAATCCTAATGCAACAGAAAAAGCTTCTTTCAATGATAATTGCTTTAAAATATCCATTAGGTGGCTGTTGTCTTTTTTCCTGTTTAAATCATATTTATTAACAGCAGTGTCGACTAACTGGGTTGCCTTTCATTTAAAAAGACAAAGAAATAACACAGGGGGTCTGGGTGGAACAGAGAGTACTGCTAAATTAAGCTGGAGGTCTAGAATATACGCTACCTACCTGTCTTAGCCTGGCCTGGGTGTTTACCTCCTACCTAGTTTGTCTACATGCTATCCTTTCAACCCATTCTCCTACTGGTACTGGAATGATCTTTTTAAATGTAAGTCTGGTCACATTTTTCCTTGCCGAAAATACCTAAATGGATTCCCAAGTCACATGTCCCACACACCTTTGACTGATCTGGTTTCACTTGCATCTCTAATTCTGTCTCCTATCACTGCATTCGCCTCAGTGTGTAGTACATCTTTCAGTTATCTGAACACAGCAGTGCAGTGTTCTCTGCACCCTTGATCTTCTTAATGATATGCCATGTGATGGAATACTTCCATTGGAACCCTTAAATTTCCCCTGGATTTCAGGTTCAACATCAGTGCCTCAGGGACATCTTCCTTGATAGTCCAGACCAGGTTGGGTCTCTTAGTAACATATATATTCCCACAGTGCCCCATTCATCTCATTGCAAATTGTAATTTTTTTTTTTTACCTAATTGTTCATAGTGATTTCTTTAATATCTGTCTTCCCATCTGGCTTTTAAGGTCTCTAAGGCAGGAGTGAGGTCCATGTTGTCCACTATTCCCAGCATCTAGGTTATGGTAGACCCTCCATAATTCTTCCCTCTGATAATAGAGCTGAAGACATTCAGCAACATTTGTTTTTCCATATTCGCAGTGATACCTGATATGCAGCACATCAGAAGGCTTTCTTTTCTCTCCCAAATTAAATAATCACCACTTTCCTATGCCATCATTCTATCATCATTGTTTAGCTTTGAGTCTCTAGGCAAGGTACAACAAGGTGTGATCTCCATACTCAAAATGGACTGAGGTAGAAAAGGCAATAGATAAAGAAGGAGTCAGGAGTGTTGAGTTCTGCTTGTGGCCAGGCTTATAACCCTGATCTGTGACCCTAGAGCAGTCACTTGGCCTCTCAGCTTAATGGACCTTTGGTGAAGAAAGGGTTCTCCTGGATAAATTCCACGGACACACCAAGCCAAAAAATTCCATGACTTGTACTCACATCATGTCTAAGTTAGTCCAATCTTACATGAGTCTTCACAATTTTCAAATCAGAGGTTATTCTCTTAGATTATACCATTAGGTGAATGACACGCTATGCAGTAAAGTAAGTCAATTTTAGCTTCTATACTTTCTGAAGTGTAGGAGAGCTGTAACATGTTTTTAGTAAAGCTGGTTCTTTATTTTCTTTTTTTAAGTCAAGGAAAGAAAAATGCTAGTTGAAGAGAAAATAGATTCATATAACTAAGAAGAACAGATTGCAAACGATAGAAATTTCTATAAAGCCCTTAGGGAAGTAAAACACAAAGAAATATGTAAGCATGTAAGGAAGGGAAATAAGCCAGTTTTAGGAGCAGGGGCCTTAACAGACTTTCTTTTTGGTACAGAATCTACTTGCTTAACTATATCAGATAGTCTACTTGGTCATTCTGGGTCTAATTTTCCCATTTGCAAAATGGACAGATAGCATTTTTTTTATGTATCTATGTGCCAAAGCTGACTTGGCTTTACAGAGCTATGGACATCAGAACAAATGAGCTTGCAGAGAATTTTGGGATGTCAGATGAGCAAGGGGACTGAAGGTTTCAGTGAGAGCGCAGGTTCTCACCTATCATACGGCCATCAGTCATAATCCGCAGGAAAGAGTAAGGAAATTATTATCAACTAGTTTCTCAGGACCCTTAAATCTTATACACAAAAATCTCTCAGTCATGATTTACTGTAGATTCAAGAAGTTCAGAATGAAGTTCAGACCTGTGCAACTCTAAAAGAGCAGACAGCCTGAGAAGTAATAGATCTCGAAATTAAAATTTTAACAGTACAAAAACAAATAAATACCAATGAGTGAAAAATGGGGAGGTAACTAAACAGACCAAATTATATTAGAGGAAAATTTCTAATCAGCTCAGATTTCAAAGGGAGCACATTTGTTCTTTCATGCAAATATTTATTGAACATTTACTATGTGCTTGGCACTGTAATAGGGTGATAAGCAAAAATATCAAGATATTTGTTATGAGGAACTCATATTCATGTAGGAGAGGCTTAACAAAAAAAGGATTGCAATAAAGCATAACTGTTTCTGTAAGAATTATATATGAAAATTTCTATTGGCAAAAATGTCAGAATAGTGAATTCTACTTGAAGAAACATGGACAGGCATTGAGGAGATAGGAGCTGGCTCTTTGCCAGGACAAGAAGTGCATTCCAGACAGAGGGAAGGGCATCCATCAGAGCAAGGTTGTGAAAGAACATGGGCTATTTGATAGGGATAAGTTTCTTCTAGTATAGATGTGGGCATCGGGGGACTGGGAGTACAGATACATACAGCTGGAAATGTTGTTTGGGGTCAGCTTGTAAAAAATGGAAAAATATTTAGCCATGTGGTTAGAAAGTAAATCTGGTACCATTATGTGGAGTGGAATGCAGCCAGGGAAACTAGAGCCAGGTGAATCAATTAGGGGATCAGTGTAATAGAATATGGAGAATTTTATGAGGACCTGAATCATGAACTTAAGGGATATATAGGATTTACAGACTTGATGAAAAATTCTGTGTTGGGACAAGAAGGCAAGCAAAATTTGGAATGACTGTGAAGTTTCTAACTTGAGATAGTGATGATTCTTAGGGAGATAAGAAATACAATTAGATGAATAGTTTTAGGGAAAAGAAATGAGTTTGATTCATGACAAATATAAGAAATAAAAAAAGTTCACATAATCAGAAAGTAATTAAAAATGGACCTATAGTAATAGCCTAGTTCTAGGCTAAAAGCCAGGATGAAACAAAACTCCAAATTAAAAAAACCCCAACAAGCTACCATTTTGCAGCCTAACATGTGAAAAGCATTCTAGCAGTTAAAAAGTACTGAGAAAAACAACAATGCTTTCAGTTATTCAGAGTAAAAAGGTGATTATCATAGAGATACGGTACTGGATCGAAGTCAGGTATACCTCGTTTGGAATTCCAGCTCCAGCATTTTCTTGTTGTGTGACTTTGTGCAATTTTATTTAACTTCTTAAAACCTAAGTTTCTCTTTCTATCAATTGCTTCACAGGATCCTAGTAAGATTAAATTAATTTATGTGAAGTATTTGCAGAGGTCTGAATCACTATTATTTAATAGCAGCATTAATACTTGAATTTGGAAGTATGTGTTCAGTAAAGAGGAAAAAACATAACTAAATGAAAAAATACAGAAGTGAAGTAAAATAAAAAGATAAACAACATTAATAGACACTCCGTTTTTGGCCTCTACTATGTGAGGGATCCTGCCTCAGTACCTACGCTAATTGTAGTTGCCACACATTAAAGTCTTGCGATCAGGTCTCAAAATTCCACTATATAAAAGTCAGAATTAGGAGGGGGCAGAGAAAGGAGAGGAGAGAGGAGTTTCTAATAGCACATATTAGTAGCAAGTTCAATATAAATCAACAGTATTCTCTGGTTGTCTCCCTGGAAACCAATCTGCTTATAGACAACAATGTGTCTGTCTCATGGAAGCAACTTAAGTGTTCATCGATAGATGAATAAATAAAGAAAATGTCTTACACACACACACACACACACACAAATATTATTCAGCCAGAAAAAAGAAAGAAATCTTGTCATTTGCAACAGCATGAATGGAACTTGAAGGCATTATGCTAAGTGAAATAAGTCAGAAAAAGACAACCGAGTTCATAGACACAGAGAACAGATTGGTGGTTGTCACAAGTGCAGGGGGAGGGGAGAGGTGGGCAAAATAGATGAAGGCAGTCAAGAGGTACACACTTCCAGTTATGAAATAAATAAATCGTGGGGATGTAATGTACAGCATGGTGACTATTGTTAATAATATGGTACTGTATATTTGAAAGTTGATGAGAGATTTGATCTTAGAAGTTCTCATAACAAGAAAAAACTTGTAGGGATGCCTGGATGGCTCTGTCGATTAAATCAAAAAAGGAGTAGTTTAGGGAGAGAAAGGTAGAGGCTGCAGTTAGATAGACACTGATGCTGCTCAGGATTGGATGAAGGTAGGGTGCCTGGGTGGCTCAGTTGGTTAAGTGTGTGCCTTCAGCTCAGTTCATGATCCCGGGGTCCTGGGATCGAGTCCTGAGTCGGGCTCCTTGGTTGGTGGGGAGCCTGCTTCCTCCCCCTACTTGTGCTTCCCCCCTCCCTCTCTGACAAATAAATAAATAAAATCTTTAAAATAAAACAAAACAAAAAAAGAAGAAAAAAACTTATAACTGTGTGTGGCAATGTATGTTAATTAGACTTACTGTGGTGATCATTTCACAATATATATGAATATCATTATGTTGTGCACCTAAAACTAATATAATGTTATATGTCAATTATATCTCTATAAAAATACAAAAAAAAAAAAAACCGCACCTTTTTCAGGTAAAATGTATCTGTTTCAAAAGAGACAAATACTTTTATCCCTTCTCTGCTTAGGTCATATCGCATGTTTGGTTCTGGGTGTGTCAAGGATCTTACTCCAAACTGTATGAAGAAAAGTTGAAGGATCTGGATGTCATTAACATGAGGAGGAGAATTGTAACAGGAGTCTGCGGTGTCCAAGTATATCAAGGTTGTTATGTGGAAGGGGTGGTGGATTTGTTTTGTGTTAGCTAATACAGTGGAAAGAGTGCTATGTATAATTAGAGAGTAAGTTTGATTCTTGAATCTTCCACTAGTCATGTGACTTAACTTCTGACCTTTAATTTTCTCATCTCTCATATAAATCATGAATTAATAATGATAATCATAGTCTACTTGACAGGGTTTTTGTGAGGATTAGATGGTTTAATGTTTGTGAAAAGTTCTTTATAAATGGTTAAGCCATCCAGGAAGATTATAACAGCAGTTACATTCTGTACTGCCTGGTGGCTTCATAGTAGGTTCTCAGTAAATAATTGAGGAGTCAATAGGTAACTGAATGAGTCATCAAATGAGTGAAAGAGTAGATAAGAGGTATAACTCTTAGAGTTATAAAGGTATAACTTTTTCACAATTGTATAAAAATGAAAGGGACTTTAGGGTGAAGTATGGCAACCCCCATCACATCTAATCAAGCATTAGATGGCTCTTCCGGAGAGCATGAAATATTTGAGAGTCATGTGTAAACTAGGGGTTGGATTCAATAAATTTTTAAAATCCATTCCAACTTTAAAGTACTAATTCCATGACGTTTAATTTGACCTGGATTCATTCCACAGAAATGTGCTCCGTGGAAGGAGGGAGGAATTTTGCCTGTACCACATGGAGAAGCACTATGGAAATGAGTGGGATCTAACAACTTCTATTGTTGTAGTTTTTTATATACTGAAAGTATTGAACTAATTAATATAAACACCCATAGGTATTGAGATTCTTGAGCCTCCTCTGTGTCCTATTTATAAGATTATCACATCTAAAAGACCTGTATTTTCTTCTCTAAATGTATCAAAATTGTATCTTGCATGCACAGGGCCCCTATTATGGATTAGCTTAATAGCAGAAGGTCGTTCACAGAACATTCATTTCCTTTTCATCTTATAACTACACAAGATTATGTACTGGCACTAAAATATTTCTTTTCGGTTAATGATTTTATATTTTTTCAGCATATCAAAACTTACAATTTTCTACTGGATTTCAGGATAAAATGTAATATTTTTACAGATAAAAATTATATGTTTTCCCACATACAACCACTCATAATGACTTTAAATATAGGCACACTAAGAGGTACTTGAATATTTACTCTAATAATCTTTTACTTTAAATTGGTTTGTATCTTATATGTAGGTGGAAAGTACAGGGATGCCCTTGGGTCAGGTGACATTCTATTCATTTAAGAGCTTTCATGTGAAAAGAGGATTACCATTAACTCTCCATCATTTTGTGGTGTCGACTGTGCCTTCATTTGCACAGAGATCCAACCTATTTTCACATGGTAATTGAAGGCATACGGGCCAGGGTGAAAGGAACATTACTGCCTTCCATTTATTGTGTGAGGGCTGACATGAGACCAAAGGCGTTGCTGGGGAAGGAACTGAATTTTAGGGCAATAGTCGGAAATGGGGGCAAAATAAGGAAAGAAGTAACTAGAGGCTCACCATGAGCAAATTTAGTGGGAGATGATAACAATAAGGAATTACACAGCAGTGGCCTGATAAAGCTTTGAAAGGGGAGTCATTCACATATGGTAGAGGGGAAGGAGAGTCCTGTGAAGATTTGGGTGGTCCTTTTCCTTCCCAAGTCAGTTAAAATCACACAGTACTGGATTGAGTTGAATTGTGTTCTCTCAAAATCCATACGTTGAAGTCTTAACTCTCAGTACTTCAGAATGTGACCTTATTTATAGAGGTAGTCAAGTTAAAACGAAGTCTTTAGGGTGGGCCGTAATGCAAAATGATTGGTATTTTCATAAAAAAGGGAAATTTGGATAGGCACACAGGGAGAGTGCCATGTGAAAACAAAGGCAGAGATTGGGGTGATATTCCTATAAGCCAAGGTAGGATAAAAATTGCCAACAAACCCCGAGAGATAGAGAGGCATGGAACTGATTCTTCCTCATGGCTCTCAGAAGGAACCAACTCCATGACAGTTTGATCTTGGAACTTCCAGCTTCCAGAACTGCAAGATGATCAGTTTCTGTTGTTTAAGCCACTCAGTCTGTGGGACTTCATTACAGTAGCCCTAGCAAACTAATACAACAACTAAGCCGTAAAGTTAATGGAAGCTCAAATAAGTTCTAATTTTACACTCAAACATGACTGGTGCTTTCTAAAATTCACTTTTCCTGCTGGTTCATGTTCCTTACTAAGTCTGCTCAGTTTAGTGTGTACCATGGGAACCAAGGTGGCTTCTTTCCAATAATGGCAGTGAGAGGAAGTTGACCTCAGACGTGAAAGCGTGGGTAAATTACACTGAGAAGACTTGAATTGGGACTTCCTATTGGATTTCATGTAGTCTGGATCACGGAGAGGGGATTAAGTATGTTTACAGGGGTTTGTTTGCATATGTTCATGCCTTATGAATTGGGTGCTCAAAGGATTTTTTAGTAAAGCTTTTAAAGATGATTATTAAGAAGAAAAAATGTAGATGAAATAAGAATCACATTCTTCAGGAATAAATATCATGTTTATATGACTGTGATGGTGGTTACAGAATGAGAATGTGTTTCTAGAGATTAGCAGTATGGACCAAAATCCTCTCGGCAAAACAGACATTTCACTCTACCACAGTGGATTTGATAACATTAGTTTCTTTGCTCTGTTCCATTTAGTTTCCAGATCAAATGCTTTTAAATATTTATCATCCAAAATGGTTTGAATTTTAATTCTTATTAGAATGACAATTGTTTTCAAATAGGCTTGAAATTAATTTCTAAAATAAACTTAGTTTCTGTAACGGAGTTGTTTCTGTTATTCATAATGTATCAATTTCCTTTAGCTTTTGGCCTGCATTCAAGCAGACAAGCCCCACGTTTTTCCTTTTTCATTTAGTGAATTTGGAATTTTATTCAGTATTTTAGTCATAAAAGTACAATGTGAAAATATGAGGCACCTACCCCTGAGAAATTACAAAATGTGCAAAAAAACTTCCTACTAAACCATATTACCACCTCTTGATTGAAAACTCCCCTAACTATAACACTTTCTGTTATGTTTAGTATAGAGTTAAAGAACAATTACAAAACCTTGCTATGACTTTGTGCAGGAAACCATGTATCATGTTTTTTTAAAAATATTTTTCAACATTTTAAAAAAAGATTTTATTTATTTGAGAGAGAGACAGAGAATGAGAGAGAGTAAGCATGAGAGGGGGGAGGTCAGAGGGAGAACCAGACCCCCCCGCTGAGCAGTGAGCCCGATGTGGGACTCTATCCCAGGACTCCAGGATCATGATATGAGCTGAAAGCAGTTGCTCAAACAATTGAGCCACCCAGTCGCCCTATTTTTCAACATTTAATGGCATAATTTATCTGAGGGTTTAAATATATTTTTTAAAAACTTTTATTTCGAGATAAGTGTAGATTCACATGCATCAGTGAGAAGCAATACAAGGAGAACCTATGTACTCTCAGTTTGCCCCAATGGTAACATCCTGCAAAACTGTAGAATACCATAGCCAGGATATTGACATTGATACAGTTAAGAAATAGAACAGCTCCATTACCACACAGATCTCACATGTTGCCCTTTTATAGCTACACCCATTTTTCTCCAGATTTCTCATCCCTGAAACCCTGGCAACCACTAATTTATTGTCCATTTGTAAAATTTTGTCATTTTAAGAAGGTTATATACATGGAAACATATAGAATTCCACAATCCTCTGGAGACTTACTCAGGTTGTTGTATTAACAGTTTGTCCCTTTCATTGCTGAGTAGTATCCCACGTACCACAGTTTGTTTAATGATTCACCCTTTGAAGAGTATCCAGATTACTTCCCATTTTTGGCTTTTATGGATTAAATTGTTATAAACAATTGTGTACAGGTTTTTGTGTGGACATAAGACTTCATTTCTCTGCAACAAATGGCCAGGAGTACAATTGCTAGCTCACATGGTAGATGAATATCTAGTTTTATAAAGAAACTGTCAGGGTGCCTGGGAGGCTCAGTCAGTTAAGTGTCCAACTCTTAATTTAACTCAGGTCATGATCTCAGGGTGGTGAGAGTAAGCCCTGCATTGGGCTCCACGCTGAGTGTGGGGCCTGTTTAAGATTCTCTCTCTCCTTCTCCCTCTGCCCCTTTCCCCTGACTCACAGACTCTTTCTCTAAAAAAAACCCCTCCCCACCCCCCAAAACTGTCATATTGTTTTCCACAGTGGCTGTGCCATTTTATATTCCCACTAGCAATGTATGAGAGATCCTCACCAGCATTTAGTGTTGCCACTATTTTTTATTTTAGCTATTTTGATAGGTGTGCAATGATTTATCTCATTGTGGTTTTAATTTGCATTTCCCTAGTGCCCAGTGATGTTCAACATCTTTTAATGTGTTTACTTGCCATTCTCTTTGGTGAAATGTCTTTTCATGTCTTTTGCTCACTTTCAAATTGGTTTAATTGTTTTTTAACTGTTGAATTTTGAGAGTTTTTTATATAATCTAAATATTAGTCCTTTGTTGGATATATAGTCCGCAAATATTTTCTCTTGTCCTGTAACTTGTATTTGCAACAGAATCTTTCACAAAGCAAAAGTTTTTAATTTTGAAATCAAATTTGCCAATTAGACTTTTATGGATCATGCTTTTGGTATCAAGTTTTAAAAGCTCTTTGCAAAGACTAAAATTCTAGAGATTTTCTTCTAAAAGTTTTATATTTTACAGTTTTAGACAGCTTTTTTTTTTTTAAGGTTTATTTATTTGACAGAGAGAGAGTCAGGAGAGCAGGAACATGAGCAGGGGGAGTGGGAGAAGGAAAGCAGGCTTCCTGCCGCCACCGAGCAAAGAGCTGGATGTAGGGCTCGACCCCAGGATCCTGGGATCGTGACCTGAGCCGAAGGCAGATGCTTAATGACTGAGTCACCCAGGCATCCCTTAGTGAGCTTTTGAATGAAGAGCAATCCTTAAGTCAGGATTTTTTTTTTCCTATGTGTGTCCAAATGCTCCAGCACCATTTGTTGAAGAGGCTATTTCTCCTTCATTAATTGCTTTTGCTTCTTTATAAAACATCATTTGAACACGTTTATTTGGGTTTATTTCTGAGTTTTCTATTTTGTTTCATTGAGCTATGTGTCTGTCACTCCATCAATATCACGAAGTCTTGATTACTGCAGGTAATAAAGTCTAATAAAGTCTTGAAATAAGTAGACTGATTCCTCCCCTTTCATTCTTTTTCTAAAGTGTTTTAGCTAGTTTTCTTTGTCCTTGTCAAAGTTTTCTTTGTCTTTCCATACACATTTTTGAATGGTCTTGTCTTCATGTATGAAAAACCTTCCTGGAATTTTAATAGGAATTGCATTAAGCCTGTATATGAGTTTTGAGAGATTGATGTCCATACTATGCTGAGTCTTCCAATTTATGAACACAGTATGTCCCACCATTTATTTAGATTTTTGATTTCTTTCCTTATTGTTTTGTAGTTTTGGGCATGCAGATTCTATCATGTTTTATTAGATTCATAGCAAAGAATTTTCCTTTTTTTAAGCAATTATAAATGGTACTGTATTTCAAATTTCAGTGTCCTTGGTCACTGCTAGTATATAGTAACATAATTCAGGGTTGCACATTTATCTTGTGTCTTGCAACCTTGCTGAACTCACTACTACTACTTATTGTTATTACTATTATCATCATCATTTTGTAGATTACTTGGGATTTTCTATGTAGACAATCATGCCATCTGCAAATAGGGGAAGTTCTACTTCTTCTTTTCTTATCTCTATGCCTTTTATTTCCTTTTCTTGCCTTTCAGCAGTGGCTAGAATTTCCAGTACAATGTTAAATAAGAGTGGCAAAAGCTGACTCCCTTGCCTTGTTTCTGATCTTAGGAGGAATGCCTTCAGTCTCTGAGTATTAAGTATAATGTTGGCTATAGGATTTTTGAGATGCTGTTTAACAAATTGAGGAGATTCTCCTCTATGCCTAATTTTCTGAGAGTTTTTATCATGAATAGGTGTTAAATTTTATCGACTGCTTTTTCTGCATCAATTCGTAAGATCACATGATTTTTTTTGTGTATTTTGTTAATTTGAAAGATTACATTGAATTTCAAATATTCAGACTTGCATCTCTGGAATGAACTCCACTTGGTTATAGCTTATAATTCTTTTTACATATTGCTAAAT
The DNA here is from genome assembly GCA_028534135.1 of Potos flavus. Taxonomy (NCBI): domain Eukaryota; kingdom Metazoa; phylum Chordata; class Mammalia; order Carnivora; family Procyonidae; genus Potos; species Potos flavus. The sequence goes on from CM052898.1 coordinate 110,103,624, forward strand.
TCTATTTGTTAAGATTTTAAGGATTTTTGCATCTATATTCATAAAGGATATTGAGTTGCATTTTTTGGTACTGTTTTTATCTTGTTTGTTATCAGGATAATATTAACTTTATAATGTGAATTAGGGAGTGTTTCTTCCTCTTATATTCTTTGAAAGAGATTATGTAGAATTTACATCAAACCTGCTGGGCTTGGAGATTTCTTTTTTGGGAGTTTTAAATTATGAATTAAATTTTCTTAATAGTTATAGAATGATTGAAATTATTTCATATTGGGTGAGTTGTGCTGGTTTGCGTCTTTTGAGGAATTAGTACATTTTATATAAGTGCCAGATTTATATGTGTAAAGTTGATCATAGCATTCTCTTATTATCCTTTTGTTGTCTGCAGAGTCTATAGTGATATCTCATTCCATTCCTGATATTGGTGATTTGTATCGTCTCTTATTTTCTTCATTAGTCCTATTCAAATTTCAGATTTTGTTGATCTGTTTTAAGAACCACTGTTTTGTTTAATCAATTTTCTTTACTTTGTTCTGTTTTCATTTTCGTTGAGTTTTAGTTTTCTTTTTATTATTTCCTTCTTTTTGCTTGCTTTGTGTTTATTTTGCTTTTCTTTTTTATATTTTTGAAGTGGGGCTTCAATAATTGATTTGAGATTTTTTCTATTATACTATATGCATTTAGTGTTATACACTTTCAGTGCCACTTTGGCTGTGTCCCCCAAATTTTGATATGTTGTAATTTCATGTTCATTCAGTTTGATGTAGTTTTTAATTTTCCTTGACACTTCTTTTTGATCCATGAATTATCCTAGTATTTAGAGATTTTCTGTTATCTCTCTGATGTTGGTTCCATTGAAGTTGAAGAAAACATATTTATGATTTCAGTTTTTTAAAAAAATGTCAAGGTTTGTTTATGGCCCAGGATATAGTCTATTTTGGTATATATTCCATGGGCACTTTAAAAGAATGTGTATTCTGTTGTTGTTGGATAGATGTTCTATAAATGTGGGTTAGATACTCTTGCTTGATGGTGTTATGGAGTTCTATATATATGTACTTGCTGCCTTTCCTATTAGTTGCTCTATTGATTGTTGAGAGAGAGGAGTTAAAATCTCCAACCGTAATTGCAGACTTTTTTATTTTGCCTTTTAGTCCTATTAATTTTTGCTTCATATCTTTTTCAGACCTGTTTGGTGCATATACATTGCTATGTCTTCTTGGTGGATTGACCCTTTTATCATTATGTAATAGCTCTCTCTGTCTCCAGTAATTTTCTTTGCTCTGAAGTCACTTTGTCTGGTATTTATAATATAGCCACTACCACTTTCCTTATATTAATGTCTGTGTGATGTCTTTTTTCCTTTGACTTTCAGCCTGCCTATGTCATTATATTTGACGAGTTTGTAGACAGCATATCGTTGAATCATGAATCTAAATTCATTTTGCCAATCTCTGTACTTCAATTGGTATATTTAGACCATTTACATTTAATATAATTATTGTTATGTAAGAGCTTGGTCATTTTATTTTTCATTTTCTTTTTGCTCTCTTCGGTTTTTTAATTTTTTTAAACCTTCCTAGGCATACCAAGGCATTTTTAAGAATTCCATTTTAATTTATCTAGTGTTTTTTGTGTATCATTTTGTATAGGACTTTTAGTAGTTGCTCTAGGTATTAATATATATATTTCAATATATAATATACAATTATATATAAATATTTGTATATATAAATACACTCAAAACATTAAATGCAGACACCAGTAGACTGAAAAATTTGTTTACTTTTTTCTTCATTTTATGTTCAATTGGATTGTAGAGACCTTACTTTAAAATTTCTTTACCTTTCTCCATTTATAATTCACTCTACATATATTCCCCCATTTAAATATTTGCTCTACATATATTTAGAAGGTTATTAATTATGAATTTAATTCCCTTAGTAGATAGAACTATTCAGATTGTCTATTTCTTCTTGAGTGAGTTTTGGCAGATTGTTTCTTTCAAGGAATTCGACCATTTCATCTAGGTTATCACATTTGGGGGCATAGCATTTGTTCACAGTATTCCTTTTTTGTCCTTTTAATTTCCATGGGATCTACAGTGATGTCTCCTCTTTAATATCTGATTATTAGTAATTTGTGTCTTCTGTTTTGTTTTGTTTTCCTTAGTTAGCGTGGCTAGAGGCTTATTGATTTTATTGATCTTTTCAAAGAAACAGTTTTGGTTTGGTTGATTTTCTCTATCGATTTCCTGTTTTCACTTTCACTGATTTCTGCTCTAATTCTTAATATTTATTTTCTTCTGCTTACTTTGGACTTAATTTGCTCTTTTCCCCCTAGTTTCTTAAGGTGAAATTAAGATGATTCATTTTAGATCTTCTTTTCTAATGTGTACATTCAAATGCTACAAATCTCCCTGTAAGCACTACTTTCAGTATGTCACAAAAATTTGTTAAGTTTTATTTTTATTTTTATTTGTTTTAAAATATTTTAAAATTTCCCTTGAGATTTCTTATTTGACTCAAGTGTTATATAGATGTATATTGTTTAACCACTATATATTTTGAGATTTTCCTGTTATCGATTCTAATCTAATTCCATCATGGCCTAAGAGCAGACATGGTATGATTTCTATTATTTTAAATTTTAAGGTGGGTTTCGTGGCCTAGAATGTGGTCTATTTTAGGCAATGGGCAACAATAAAGCAATAATGTATTTGATTATGCATGTACATATCTTATGGATATGTGTGTGTGTGTGTACATACACACTTATGTTTGCTTATATATATAAATAAGATGAATGAGAGCAATGATACAGAGATGAAAAAAATGATTATTTTGTTATTATAAGATACTCACACTACCTGTGTAGTGGTATCCATTTGAAAGTGGACTTGGATTAATTGTAAATGTATATTGTAAACTCCAGGACAACTAGTAAAAATAGTAAAAAAAAAATTATAACTGATATACTAAGAAAGGAGAGGAAATAGAGTCATATAAAATACCCAATGTAAACCACAAAAGGTAGAGAAAGACTGGAAAACTGTTATGACTTTGTCAACATTTGCTAAGTAGAGCACAGGGTGCTGGATGATGAGCTGCATGCATTCAACAAAAGACCACAAGAGAAACTGAAATAGAGAAATATGTTATTCATAAGTCCCAGAGGAAGTCCACAGCATGCCTTGAGGGACCATATAGAGAGGTCAAGACAGGGTACAGGCAGAGAGAGAGAGAAAGAGAGAGAGAGAGAGACAGGACCCAGGGCACAAGCCTTTATTAGGGCCTATTGATGTTTAGATTGAGTAATTCTTATTTTCCTATCTTCATTTTATTGATTCTTTTCTCTGTCCCCTCCATTCTGTCATTGAGACCCTTCACTGAGTTTTTAAGTTTTTATTTTAATTCCAGTATAGTTATGATGCAGTGTTATATTAGTTTCAGTTGTACAATACAGTGATTCAACAATTCCATATATCAGCCAGTGCTCAACAATACAAGCTCACTCTTTAATCCCCATCACCTATTTCACTCATCTTCCAACCCACCTCCCCTTGGGTAACCATCAGTTTCTTCTCTGTAGTTAAGAGTCTGTTTCTTGGTTTATCTCTCTCTCCTCACCCCTCCACCTTTGCTCATTTGTTTCTTAAATTCCACATATGCATGATATCATATGGTATTTGTCTTTCTCTGACTTATTCCACTTAACAATATACTCTCTAGCTCCATCCATGTTGTTGCAAATGGCAATATTTCATTCTTTTTTATGGCCAAACAATATTCCATAGTGCACGCATGCGTGTGTGTGTGTGTGTGTGTGTACGGACACACACACACACACACACTCTTCTTTATCCTTTCATCAGTTGACGGACATTTGGGCTGCTTCCACAGTTTGGCTATTATAAATAATGCTGCAATGAACATCAGGGTGCATGTATTCCTTTGAATTAATGTTTTTGTATTTTCTGGGTAAATACCCAGTAGTGCTATTCCTGGATTGTAGCATAGTACTGTTTTTAATTTTTTGAGGAACCTCCATACTATTTTCCATACTGGCTGCACCAGTTTGCATTCCCACCAACAGTGCACAAGGGCTCTTTTTTCTCCACATCCTTGCCAGCACTTGTTGTTTCTTGTGTTTTTTATTTTAGCCATTCTGACAAGCGTGGGGTGATATCCCATTGTAGTTTTGATTTGCATTTCCCTGATGATCAATGATGTTGAGCAACTTTTCATGTGTCTGTTTGTCATCTGGATGTCTTCTTTGGAGAAATGTCTGTTCATATCTTCTTCCCATTTTTTAATTGGATTACTATTATTAATTTTTTGGGTGGTATTGAGTTGTATCAGTTCCTTATATATTTTGGAGACTAACCCTTTGTCAGATAAGTCGTTGGCAAATATCTTTTCCCATTCAGTAGATTGCCTTTTGGTTTTGTTGATTGTTTCCTTTGCTGTGCAGAAGCTTTTGATGTATGTAGTCCCAATAATTGATTTTTGTTTTTATTTTCCTTCCCTCAGGAGACATATTTTAGAAATATGTTGCCAAAGCTAATGTCAGATTACTGCCCATGTTCTCTTCTAGGATTTTTACGGTTTCAGTTCTCACATTAAGGTCTTTAATACATTTTAAGTTTATTTTTGTGTATGTTGTAAGAAAGTGGTCCATTCTTTTGCATGTATCTGTCCAATTTTACCAACACCATTTGTCGAAGAGCTGGTCTTTTCTCATTGGATATTCTTTCCTGCTTTGTCAAAGATTAATTGACCATATAAGTATGTGTTTATTTTGGGTTTTCTATTCTGTTCTGTTGATCTAGATACCTATTTTTGTGCCAGGACCATATTGTTTTGATTATTGCCACTTTGTAATTTAACTTGAAGTTCAGAACTGTGATGCTTCCACCTTTGCTTTTCTTTTTCAAAATTGCTTTGGCTATTTGAGATCTTTTGTGGTTCCATATAAATTTTAGGATTGTTTGTTCTAGCTCTGTGAAAAATGTTGGTATTTTCATAGGGATTGCATTAAATGTATAGATTGCTTTGGGTAGTGTAGACATTTTAACAATATTTGTTCTTCCAATCCACGAGCATGGAATGTCTTTCCATTTCTTTGTGTCATCTTCAATTTCTTTCATCAGTGTTTTATAGTTTCCAGACTACAGGTCTTTGACCTATTTGGTTGGGTTTATTCCTAGATATCTTATTATTTTTTGGTGCAATTGTAAATAGGGTTGTTTTCTTAGTTTCTCTTTCTGCTGTTTCATTATTACTATATAGAAATGTGACAGATTTCTGCACATTTATTTTGTATCCTGTAACTTTACTGAATTCATTTGTCAGTTCTAGTAGCTTTTTGGTAGAGTCTTTAGGGTTTTCAATATGTAGTATCATGACATCTGCAAATAGTGACAGTTTTACTTCTTCCTTATCAATTTGGATGCCTTTTATTGCTTTTTGTTGTGTTTTTGTTGCTGTGACTTGGACTTCCAGTACTATGTTGAATAAAAGTGGTGAGAGTGGCCATCCTTGTCTTGTTCTTGATCTTAAGGGAAAAGCTCTCAGTTTTTCCCCATTAAGGATGATAGCAGGTTCGGGTTTTTCATTTATGGCCTTTATTATGTTGAGATATGTTCCCTCTAAACTTTTTTTTTTTTCTTTTTTTTTGAGAGAGAGAGAGTAAGCATGGGGGGAGGGGCAGAAGGAGAGAGAGAGTATTAAACAGGTTTCACATTCAGCATGGAGCCTGATGCGGGGCTTATCTCATGATACTGAAATCATGACCTGAACCAAAACCAAAAGTCAGATGCTCAACTGATTGAGCCACCCAGGTGCCCCTAACCCTACTTTGTTGAGAGCTTTTATTGTTAATGGATGTTGTACTTTGTTAAATCCTTTTCTGCATCTATTGAAATGATGATATGGTTTTTATCTTTTTCTTATTGATGTGATGTATCAAGTTGATTTGTGAATATTGAACCACACTTGTATCTCAGGAATAAATCTCACTTGATCATGGTGAATGATTTTTTTAATGTATTGTTGGATTCAGTTTGCTAGTATTTTGTTGAGGATTTTTGCATCTATGTTCATCAGAGATATTGGCTTGTAGTCCTTTTTGTGATTTTGGTATCACAGTGATACTGGCTTCATAGAATGAATTTGGAAGATTTCC
>CM052898.1:110110309-110128882 GCA_028534135.1 Potos flavus
GGGTAGGGATAGGGTGGCTGGGTTATGGACATTGAGGAGGGTATGTGCTATGGTAAGTGCTGTGAAATGTGTAAACCTGAGGATCCACAGACATGTACCCTGGGGTAAATAATACATTATGCTTTAATTAAAAAAACAAAACAAAACAAAAAAAAACTAAACTCTGTCACTACAAACTTAGGTTTGTTTCCTTGTAAATTCTATGAAGCTCTTTTTCTCATCTTTCAAAGGAAAAATAATGACACCTCCCTCACAGGGTTGTTGCAATGATCAAATATGATAACCTGATGATGAAGTGCTTGGCACATATTAAAAGATCAATAGTAATCACTGGTAATATTTGCCATCACCACAGTATTAATTAACTTAATTACTTATCTGAAATAAAATTTTCCATAGCTTGTTTTAATTGGGATAGTTATTCAAAAGCAAACTTCAAAGAGACTAACATAGCTTGATCATTCGTTGAGTAACACAGTATTTTATAAGGTATGTGAGCACAATGGCAGTTAGTTTTGTCTGCCCCTTGATAAACTCCTGGTTAAATCTGGCAAAGCTCCTGGATACATATTCCCTAGATGAGGGTCATGCCAGGATTTGACTCCTGCACAGAAGTGCTTCTGCTACAGAAATCATGGAAGTTTTAGAATACTTTCAACCAACGAAGTACATAAAAGAGATATTCTCAGTTTTGGAGGGAAGACCAAGCACAAGTGGAATATAAGTGCTTAGTAAATACAGTTGTTGAAAATGTTTAACAAATTAACTACATATTTTTTCCTTTAAATCAGAGGAGAAAGATGTTGTTTGCTTTAAATGGCAACTGAAATCTGTCATCTAGATTTGGAGGATCACACTATAGCTGGGAAAGATGGCTAGAACCAAGGCTTTTGGCTTTCTCCACTTTCCAGGCTAGACTTGGCTTTGCTGAGTGCAACATTTGAGGATGAAATGTTCCCTCCAGGTCCAAATGCCCCAGGGCTCAGCCTCTGACCACAATCAGGTCTGCCAGGGCTTTGGTGGAAGCTACTCCGCTACTGCTGCTGTCTGGACACCTACTGGCACAGACTCATTTATCCTAGGAATCTCAAAGATTTATCCCAGGCATCTGGCCTTTTCTGCCCCTCGAGCCTTGCCTTTCTCCTTGGCCTCAGAGTCTGCCCCTGTCCATCTCCCCAGTGTGGTCAGCAACAAGAGCACTCGGGTTTCTCCACACAGTCTGCTTTATGTCATGGACAGAACTGCTTAGCAGTGCTTAGAGTACACACTGTAAAGGAATTTGGGGATATGCTAATGAGGAAGCCCATAACCAGAAGCGGAGAAGATTCACAATCAAATTGCAATAAATCTGCAGAGACTCCTTAAAGAACAAGACACACAGGAAAAGCCTGATTGCTGGAAAAACTGCTTTGCAAATGAGTAGTACGGCTGCTGAATCTTTGAAAAGCCAGCGGTACTTTCAGAGAGACACAACTGCATGCCCTAAGCACATATTAGTCAGCCCAAATGACTGGCCGATGAATGATAGTGCCGCATGTGCAATCTCTCTCAGAAGAGTTTCTGGAGGGATTCAGGTTTGAATGCTGATGTGGAAAGTAAATAAAATGTTCCAATTTGCTCTTCTCTCTTCCTCCTCAACCAACTGCCCCTGGCCCATCTCCCAGATTTGTATTCTCCCCTGCTTGCTCTGCCTACATCAACAGCCTTGAACAGAACAGAGTTGCTAAGTGACATACAATTCTATCCCATTTTCATCTTAAAAGACCAAATTAGTATATCAATGAATATCATGTCTGAATGATGATGAATATAACTTATAAGTTAAGATTTTGAGATAAAAAGGGACATAAAAAGCTAAGTAATTTTGAACAAATTCACATGGATGGTTTACAGATATCCACCTATACTCCATTAGTTGAATTCGTTGAAGATTGTGATGTACCCCATTATAATATTTGATGAAAGTTTAAAACAGTATATCTTTTCATGAAAATTCACAGGACCATGATTACATGGTAGCGTATTTCCCTCATTACTTTTAAAATAACAAAATTCATTTCTCCTCATTTAGTCTCAAATCAGTGATCCAGAGGCCTATCAGAATAAGACAATACTTTATGTTGTACCAGATTAAATTCTGACCTCCTCAATGTGAAATTTAGACTTTGTAAAGGAAGAACAAAGAACTTTGCTTCTGAGTTGCAGACAGAGTGCTGCTTAACTGTTTCTCTTAACTGATTTTGTGGTGAGAAGAAATAGGAATGTTCCAACTTAACAGTTGGCACATGTTTTTTTTTTTTTTTAAGACTCCTTTTTCTAAAGACTTCTTCTTCTATTTATCTTCAGGCCTAGTTCATAAAGCTTTAGTGGGATTTAGGATTCAATGTGTGGTAACATAAAATCATAGACTCTGAAGAAGGTAAGGATATAAACACATGTTTCTCAGAAGGTTGTGACTTGCCCAAGGTCCCATGAGTGGGTGCTGAATTAATGGTCAAGGATTTGCAGATTTAGGTTCTTATCCTTTCTGGTTCTAGATGAAAAACTAAAGAACAGAGGATGAGGATCCTATATAGGTAGATGATAGAGGTAGACTACACCAAAAATTCCTTAGTTACTCCTTAGGCCCAGATTGAAAGAAATTTATTTTGAGAATTGAAGACAATCAAATTGTGCTAGTTTATGGTCAAATTTCACTTTAGTTGGAAGTCACCATAATTCCCCATTTGGCCTCACACCTAAACGCTCAGCTATATGTCAAATGATGCTGGTCTTTTAGGTTTTGTTAGGCAGCACAAAGCTGCCTCTTTCTAGCAAGAAAGAGTTTAGGCTCTAGGGTCAGATCAAGTCCTGGCTCCATCACTTGCTGGCTGCGTGCCTTTACACAAACTGTCGAACTTCTCTGTTTAATAAAGTACACATTTAACATCATGTGGGAACTAGTGGGTTGGTATATGTAAAGAGAATACAGGAGAGTGTTGGCATGTATTAAGAGCTTAGTAAACATTGACTCTTATTTCTTCAATTTGATGGTCTGGCTTTCAAAAGACTCATTCATTCAGAGTTGAGAGGGGACCTAAAATCTTCTTGTTCAATATCTCTATGGATGAAAAAACCGAGGCCCAGAGAAAGGAAGTGGCTTCTGAGCTAATTGGCAAGAGGCCTAGGTCTCCAAATTGCTGGTTTGGGGTGCTTTTTTTTACTTTTCTAGCCACCCTCTAAATAAGCCTTTGGTCTTCTTTTGGATAGAAGACTGAATCTGACCATTTCGCACATCCACTGCCACCACCTGGGGTCAAGATTGAAGCCATCCAAACTTGGGTTCAAGCCATTATAATTACTCTCCTATATCATTGCAGTAAGCTACTAACTGGTCTCCCTGACTCTCCCTTCGCCCCTTTCAATCTAGTCTCAACTCAGCAGCTTAGAGTGTTTTTGCTTTTCTCTTTGACAAAGCATTGTGTCCTCTGCTCACTCACTTCACCTTCTGTTACTCTTGTTCATTCTATTCTGGTCCCCCGGCCTCTCCTTGTAGTCCCTCGTACACACCAGGTGCTCTCCCATCTCGGAGTTCTACATTCGCTGTTTCCTTTACTTGGAATGCTTTTCACAAGGTATTTGCAAGGTTTGCATTCCTTTCGGATTTTTGTTCAAGCGTCACCTTGGTGAGTCCTGGCCTGACTATTGTAGTGCAGTTGCAATCATTGGCACTTTCCATTTTCCTTTCCTGCTTCCTCCAGCCATGGCATTCATTACTTATAATATATTCCATATTTCTTTCAGTAGTTCAGTGCCTACTTCAGAATGCAACATTATGAGGGCGCTACTTTTTCATGGCTATATCTCCAATGTCTAGAACACTGTCTGACCCACAGGAGATCCCAGTAAAGGTTGGATGCATTCATGAATGAGCAGTGTGATAACAAGACCTCTGGGATATTCAAAAGTGTATGTTTTCTCAGGGTTTTGTTGTTGTCGTTGTGGACTAAACCTTGTTAAAGAGTCCTGCTGTGGCATGGGACTTTCCAACATAAGAAAATATACCTTTTTTTTTTTTTAACACATGAAATGCTTATTTTTGTATTGGCACAGCTTATCCAACATACCCATATTTTTCTCGAGTTAATTAGTAGAAAGAAAATATTCTATAAAACCAAAACAAAAGCCACTTTCCTAAAACTCTATGAAGAATATATTTTCGTTTTGGTGAATTGGGAAAAAACACAATTGTCTCCTTTCTGTTTCTGGGTTCCTAGAGAAATCTCAAAGAAAAAAACGTAGACAGGAGGTCAGCACTCATGAATCAGATTTCATCTTGATAGGCTTTTTATAGACCTATAACAAAGTGAAGCCCTGGAAATTGTGTTAGGTAATGGGGGTTCTGACAGACCCTTTAAGTACGTGCAACTAGGAGGTGCTGCTATAATTCTGCTGCTTCAGATGAAAATTCCAAGTGTTTTCATTAGGTACAACAGCTGTTTCTATTACAGATAACAGATCTCAGAGGTGGGGATGCTGATATCAACTTCTAGTGGGCTCAGAACACAGTGTAGCTTGTACAATTAGGTTTTTTTAATTATTTTTTTCTGCACACACAAATTAACTCTGTAGCAGTAAAAGGAAATTACTTACTTGCTACCGGAATTGTCTGAAAGTGATATGATCATCCTTTGTAGAGTCACATTAACCAAATTAAAAGCCCTTGGGAAAAATTTGGCACCCTGTTCCTTCCCATTCACATCTTCCTAAAGACCTCAGGAGCTTCCATTTAGAAAGCTAGGATCATTACCAGGGCTTTTAATTTGGAAAGATTGGCTGCGCACCAGTGAGCCTTTCTAGACACCTAGTGGTTGGGTAGAGTGGCTTTGCAATGTTCCAACCTCAGACACCTTGACTTTACTATCCTCCTGACTCCTGCTCACTTGCAGGTGTTTTCCAGCACAAGACAGAGATCCATAGCTCTGCTGCTGGAGCTTGTCTCCAAGATCGATGCTATCATTTCATTCTCTTTATGAATGCACATATCACTCCTCCTTGGAGAAATGGAATCTATTCCTTCAGCCCTGTGAAGCTGGGCTGGTCTGTAACTACTTTGACTGGTAGAATATGGCAGAAGTCCTGGGCCTAACTTTTGAGAGGACTGATGGTTTCTACTTCCTTTCTTCTTGAAATAGTTCCTTTCAGAATCCAGCTGTTTAAAGCCTAATTCACATTATATTTGGGGTGATATATAACAGCAATAAATAACTGCAATAGGGGCAAAGTGGGAAGCCACAGGCTAAGCATTCCTATGAGTGTGGACATCAAAACCTAGCTTAGTGTGAGTTGGTGGTTGTCTATAAGATGGAGACAAGTGTAGACAAATGTCAATTTCTCTTCCATCTTTTTGGCTGGTCCTTGGAATTTCACGATTGGACTGTTGCTCTGTTATCACTTGGATTTGTGAATACAAATATGTAGTTTGTACAAATGTAAATATTTCTGGGATGGATAATGCTATAAATCAGGGTACAGCAATTTTCTTCTATGTAGGGTCAGATAGTAAATATTTTAGGTTTTGTGAGCTATACAGTCTCTGTAGCAATTAATCAACTTGGCTGAGGGGACATAGATGATATGTAAATGAGTGACATGGCAGGGTGCCATAAACTTTATTCATAAAAATAGGTGATTGGCTGGTTTTGACCTGTGGGCTGTAGTTTGCTGACCCCATGCTAAAAAATTATTTCTATAACCAACAGAGATATTTGATTATATTGCTTAAGTCTCATCAGAATTGCATTTGGTTTACCTCTAGCTCCAACTCCTCTTGCCATTTCTTCTGAGTCTCCTTTGTAGGGTTCTCGTCCTAAGTTTGAAATGTGCTCCTCAAGGCTCTCTTCTCATTCTATGCTCTTTCTTGGCCATCTCACCTTCTCGAATGATTTCAGTTAATATCAGTTTGTCAACAACCAAGAAATCTCTCTCTATTCAGTTTTTTATCTAGAACTCCAGACTCCTCTACTTCCCCTTGGATGTCTTGCCAGCACACTGAGTTCAACACACTTTTGCGCCAGTTATTAGCTTTTAGCCTCTTAACTCCAAACCCACCCTTCTATGATTAGCTCTGTGATGCTGGGGCTGGAACTCTGGAAACCCCATTTCTGTTTTGCCAGCTGTTAGTCTCTGCCAATAGGAAGTGTTAGAGGAGTGTTGCAATGCCAAAGGGGAAAGGAGGGATTTGGTGCTTCCTGTTCACTTGCTGCTGATTTCCTGTCTGCTTAGGATCCCTACGAGCATCTCTTCAGCAAGGCTTCTTTGCTCCAGAAAGTTATGCTCTTTTCTCTAGTTTTTCCAAAAGTTGCAGAATTACCTCCATTACAACTCCCTCCTCTCTCCCGCCACCCTTCCTCCTATCAGCACCAATGAGTTAGTGCCCCCTCCTCAGAAGTCTGGATCTCAACGTTCCAGGATTTCTCCTCCAAGCTCGGAGATAATAGCACCAGCTGAGCAGTGCCTTTTAGAGGGAGGTCTGAGTTTTGGTCCACAGCACGGTCCTGCTTCAAGTTTCTAAGTTTTAATAATTCCAATCTCTCCTATTTGATTTCCCAGCCGTAATGGATGGTAGCTGCTCCCTTTAATTGCTTCTTCTGTGCTAAATTATTGTTCTCCTTTGCTTTTTCAGTTACTGAGCTAACAATGTTATACCTAGTTGACCATCCTTTATATTACATTCCCTTTCAAATATCTGGAGTGGTTTCTGTCTCCTGACTGGATTCCGAGTTTATATTCTCAGCCCAAAGTACACTTTTTTTTTTATAAAGATTTTATTTATTTATTTGACACACAGAGAGAGATCACAAGCAGGGGAAGCAGCAGAGGAAGAGGGAAAAGCAAGCTCTTTGTAGATCCTGGGGCTGGATCCCAGGACTCTGGGATCATGACTTGAGCTGAAGTCAGCTGCCTAACTGACTGAGCCACCCAGACACCCTCCAAAGCTACACTTCTGAAGTGCATTCTTCCTGAGTAAATGGCACCAGCAAACCTCTCCCCATGCCCTGCCCAGCGACTCAAGCCCAGTGTCTGGGCATTGTTCTAACTTATTCTGTTCTCTAAACTCCCTTATGCAATCAGTGAACAAGGGCTATAGATTTGGCTTCCTGCACATTCCTTCTATCTGTCTGCTTCTTTCCATCTGTACGCCCACCACCATAGATCAAGCCACCGCCTTATAACTGACCTCTCCACGTTTCTGTAGCTCCTCAATCTGTTCTCCCACTATAGCCCTAGAGATGTATCAAAACATTTTCCAGATAAATACTCTCTGAAACGTTCCAAATCCTTAACATAATTTATAAGTCTTTCTGTGATTTGACTTCTGCTTCTGCACTTCATTTTGAAATATGTTCCTTGCTCCTTTATTAGTTTTTTCCCTTTATCGGTTTTCAAACTTGCCATGCTTTCTTTACACTCTTGGTACAAACTCTTCCCTCTTTGTAGAAATCTCTGTTTTCATCTGGATAGCTACTACATATCCCTAAAATGTTGTATTAATATCATTTTCTCAGAGATGGCTTTTTTTTTCTCTCTCTCTTTTTAAAGATTATTTACTTGAGAGAGAGAGAGAGAGAGGACATGCACAAGCAAGAGTTGTGGGAGAGCACAGAGGGAGAATGAGAGGGACAAGCAGACTCCCCACTGAATAGAGAACCTGATGTGGGGCTCAAGGATCCTGGGATCATGACCTGAGTTGAAGGAAGATGCTTAACCGACTGAGCCACCCAGGTGCCCCTCCAAGATGGCTTTTCTGACCTCTCAGACCAGATTTTATTCCCCTATTTGTTTCTATAGATTATTGCACATCTACTTTTTAACTATAATTATAATATTCAGTAAACTTGTAGCTGTATACTTGTCTTCTTTTCTAGATGGTAAGGCCCATATAGGCAGGGGTTGTGTTTGTATTGTCCAGCACAATATCCGTAACACCCAGTGTTCTTTCCAGCACAGTAGATAGTCAACAAATATTTGTCGAGTTCAGTTAATTTCTGTTCTGTGCATTTACTTTAGGGCCTCTGAACTGATTACAGAAGAAACCCATTCCCTCAGATGCACTAGAATCCATCATGGCTGACTGTTACCTCTTAAAATGGAGCTTCCTTTGGTTTGCTCTTCTCATATCTGACACCAGTTCTCCCTTTATGGATTCTGAAAGTGATTGGGTGAGATTGAGTGGGGAGTAGATTGACTACAATTTATTACCTTTAACTGGACTGGAGACTCAACATTATTCCCTCCTACATTGTCAGAGAACTCTGTAGTGTCCCACGAGTCTTCCGAGTACCTGGTGTTAAGTGCAGCTCTGTGCTTGTTTTATTTAATTCGGATAGCCAATGAAGGGATGGTTCTCTACTTCTAACAACCAGTATGTTACTCCTCCACCCAAAACATCAATGTGCTAGTTTCTTTGTAGTTCCCTGAAATGTAGCCATTACTCCTCAAGTGGGGAAAGTTTTGGGGGGGCTGGACTAAAACATAGATGAGAGGGCTTTAAAAAGTCTATATTAACCAATAATGAAGAGGCAGATAATGAAAACAGAATATGAAAATGAACATAAGAAGACCCATGAAAGCATACGAGCACAATCAGTTGGAGCAGCAGACCCGAAGAAACATTATATAAATCCATTTTGATTCTGGTTATACTTCTAGGGAGATAGCTGCATTTATTTAAAGAAGAAAACAAACAATAAAACAACCTGAAGAGCTCTCTTTTCTTTTTATCTTCTAAACAGATTTGACCCAAGATGGACATTTTCTTTGAGAATAATATATCTTTTCCCTTCAGCTGAAAGTTTTACCTTTTGGATTGTATTCCACACACGTTCTTTATCGTTTCTTCTTCCTTCAAGGGTGTCCATAGCATCTGCCATTAGTGACTGCAGCTGTGGCACCAAGATAAAAATTATCAGTGTGGAATTCACACAGAAATAACTTCTCTAAATACACAGATTAAAACCTAATTAAAAAATCATTTGTACGCTGATGATTTTATTACTCATCTTTCCGACAATGAACACTGCCACCTCGTCTTTGCTTCAGTCATTACCAAGTATTATTGCAGATATAAAATATTGTAACAATGAAAAATTCTTCTTGAAAATTTGTAGAAAACATATAGGTTTTAATGTAGTAAGTGTTGATGTTTTGTAAAAAACAGATTCAGATTGTAAAGAATGAAGGCAGTAGTTAATTCTCTCAGGATATGGCATGTAGTACATGAACGCATTTTAGTATTTTCTCCTGAGGCTAATGTATTATAATTCGAGGCATCATGCAAAAGCTCACCCGAGGACAATACTAAAATTGTGCTGTTTTATTGCCTTTTAAAGGATGTTAGCTCATTTAAAGTCTTTTACTATTCTTTTATTTTCTAAAATTTCAAAATAACCAAGTTGCCTTTTTCAAAGGCAAGTTTAGAAAATTCCACCCTTTGCCCAAAACTGCCATATTCCAAGTTAAAACTATCCCAAGCACATGCTGCATATGTGGCTGCAAAGTAATGACGCTGCATCAAGCCATGTGATGATCAAAGCTGAAATAGAAAGTTCTCTAAAAAAAGAACAAATACCAGTTCAGTTCACTGTGGCATCAGAGTATGAACTCTCAGATGATCTCTCTCCACGTTAGATATTGTAGAGCTTAAGCAGGCAGAGGGTTGAGTCACTCAAGACTCTTCTACTGAGCAGTCCCTGTTTATGTAACACCATAAACGATATTACTAGGATTTATTTTCTAGGTTAACCTATGCTTGGAAGTTGGAAAGTAAAATCTATTACTTAAGGTGATGAAATCTTGCAAGATACATGATTTTTAAATATTTGGCCTATACATATACATCCATAGACATTAAATTTTTTTTCTAGTAGGCATATAAATTATGAAAATATCCCATGAAATCGTATTTTCCAAGGTTTCAGAGAGTGAGCTATTGCACTAACATGTGAATAAACGATGTCAATAATGCTAGTTTGGTGCTCTTTGTCTATATTTGGAAATATAAGTTATTTCCAGAGGAAAAAAAAGCTGCAGATAGGTGGTTAAGAAAACCTACGTGCAGGAAACTCCCCTGTATTTTTTCATTTAAATCTTGAATGTGCTTTTCAGGAAGACAGGATCAACACTGTGCCAGCTTCTTAAATTAACATTTTCTTTGCTTCCTCTTATCTCAGAGGAGCATTAATCATCTAAAATTGGCTATAATATGCACTTTGAAA
Source organism: Potos flavus (assembly GCA_028534135.1). NCBI lineage: Eukaryota > Metazoa > Chordata > Mammalia > Carnivora > Procyonidae > Potos > Potos flavus. The sequence continues at coordinate 110,120,566 of CM052898.1, forward strand.
ATTCCACACTTACTGCATTCCTGAATGCCTTATGAGTGGTAGGATAAACACTTAGCCTTTTAGAAGGTGTTCCGCTGCACAGAACTGTAAAGGTTTAGAAAGTATTCTTGCCAGTTTTGACTTCATAATTTCCTGATTAATAGACTTTTTCTCACCCCACAGTTTTAAACTTTAGTATGCATAGTTTTATTATTTGGCGAGTCAGACCATTTTATATACTTACTTTGAATATCGCTATTTATTTAATGCCCTTTTACAGGGTCAGATGAACATTATAAATGTTGGCAGTTTATTTCTTGATGGATTAATTTGTTACAACTTTAAAAGCTCCAAGAGGGAGGGTTGCTTTAGTTATCTGAAAATTACAGGTGATCAGTTTGGGTTGTTCTCATCCCTGCGATGTGAATTCAATTCAGCTCTATAATTAGTTTTGGCTACCTTCACTTAAAGCCTCAAAGTAAGGAGCCCTTCCCTACGACCCATTAGGATCTCCATATACAGTAAATTTTACCTACCCTCGATGGCCCTCACACTGGTTGGTAATAGTTTTACAAATGAGGAGCCATCACTCCTAATATTGATTATCGTTAATCTGTTTGAAGATTGTTTCTCCGAGATACTCCTTCAACTAATTTTTGACTGGCTCTGTGTTTTCTGAGTTAATTGGTCAATTTAGTTAAAAAAATCATCTGACTACCTACATTTTCCCCTCCAATGAAACAACTGTTTTATCTAAATGTACCAGTGTGGGGGTGCCTGGGTGGCTCAGTCAGTTAAGTGTCTGACTCTTGATTTCAGCTCAGGTCATGATCTCGGGGTCTTGGGATCGAATCCCATGTCAGGCTCCCTGCTCAGGGGAGAGTCTGCTTGAGGATTCTCTCTCCCTGTCTCTTTGCCCCTCAGCCCGCTTGTGCTTTCTCTCTCTCTAAAATAAATAAATCTTAAAAAATATGTACCAGTGTGAGTGTGTGTGAGTGTGTTGCACTGCCAACATATATATGACACTAGAAATGAATAAGAAAAATATAAAGACTATTTTGTAGGGTTGGTTTTTATATAGCAATTACTCTTGTCCTCTCACTTTCCCTTACAAGAAAATTATACATTAACATATCTTGGAGTTTAAGAAATAATTTATTATAATTACACTGTATTTAAAACAAAAAGCCTGATCCATGATATGAATAATCAGCCCTTTTCCATGTTTTTACACATCACAAAGTTCTTGCTATAAAAATGGAAGCTAGTCGATGAGAGCAAATAAAAGACAGAAACATCTTTCTACATTTTCTAGTTTCTTTATTAAAATGCCTCAGGAGGGTTGGGCAGTTTTCCCTCAGACTACATTGATTCTCACAATTTTTTTTCTTTTCAGAACATAGCACTCTTCTGTTAGCCCAGGGCCCCTGAAAGTCTTAAACAAAGAAAAACACTTACCAATTCCGCCTCCTGCTGACTGATGTCCTGTAGATAGGGAATGGTTGCTAGCTCCGCCATTGCTTGATTGATCACCTGGGACTGCTCCTTTACTCTCTGCAGTCCGCTGAGGAGGCTGGCATATTGCAACTTCTCCATCACACCTAAGCACCCGTGGAAACTCCCCTAGTCTCCCAGTAAAAGGAAATGTTTTAGAACAAAATCACAGACATAGACCTCTCCCTGGGGATCAAAGTCAGGGATTATTGTAATATATTCACATCCTTTGCAGCAATGTGTACCTAGCACAAATAAATGTTTGTTTCCATTATTTTTGAGAATCATCTGTACCCTTCCTTCATATAGATGCATGTATATAAAAGGGAATGCTTTGTAAGATTGTTCAGAAAGATTTGCAGGCGACCCTGCATAAGGAACCTGGGCTGAGGGGAAAAGAGGGGACTGAAACTGAACATGCATTCCACTCTCCTAGTGGGGATCCCACAAAGGTGTGTTTGTTTAAAGAGGGGGACTTTTTGTTTAAAGAGGGGGACTTTTTATCTATGTCACCAAAGTATCATAGGAGCTAAGAGTTGCCTACTATCTTGTTTCTTTTCTTTTCTTTTTCTTTTTTCTATTCATTTCCTTCTTTCCTTTCTTCCTTCTTTCCTTCCTTCCTTCAGATTTTATTTATTTGTCAGAGAGAGGGAGAGAATGCAAGCACAAGCAGGGGGAGCGGCAGGCAGGAGAAGCAGACTCCCTGCTGAGCAGGGAGCCTAATGTGGGGACTCCATCTCATGACCCTGGGATCATGACCTGAGCCAAAGGCAGATGCTTAACTGACTGAGCCACCCAGGCATCCCTACTATCTTGTTTCTAGAAAAGAATACTTTCTATGCAAGTTGAATCCTGAAAAATGTTGTGGAAGTTGAATTCTGTCTGCCCCAATGGCTTACATTGAATCTCCAGCTCTTCTTTTATCTTTATCTGAATGGCCTTGGACTCTGGCTCCCCTCCTTTGGTATTATGGCACTTGATTCTGGTTCCTTGAACCATCCCAACAACTGATACAATCCATCTTGAAATAGGCTACTGTGTACATTTGTAGAGAACACCACCCCCATAGTATTTTGGGTTTTTCAAAAAAGATTTTGTCAGAGAGAGATAGAAGTAGAGCACAAGCAGGGGGAGCGGCACGCAGAGGGCGAAGCAGACTCCTCCTTGCTGAGCAGGAAGCCCGATTTGGGACTTGATTGCAGGACCCTAGGATCATGACCTGAGCCGAAGGCAGACGCTTAATTGACTGAGCCACCCAGGTACCTTATTTTGGGCTTTCTAAAAATGGAGCATACTTTTAATAAGGTGGCCCAGCTATGTGTTTTCCTACTACCAGCCATAAAAGAGGAGACATTACCTTCTCTAAAAATTTGAATACAAATTGTAATTCTTGATAGGAGGAATAAAGTTTATCATAAAATTCTCATTTATATTGAGGAAAAGGGGATATAAAGTATATCTAAAGGTTAATAGAAAAGCTTTGGGTTTCTGCTGTGTTTGTTGGATGGTAAGAAGTGGGAAGTCACAGAAGGATTTAATTTGGCAATTACATTCTGCATCCTGGTGCCAGAAAAGAAAGTCTGGTTGACCAGTGTTCCTTTATGACAGGGTTCTTCCTGGACCACCTGGACCAGAATCATGAGGTTTTGTTAACTAGGCAGAGTCCTGAGCCTTACTCAGTAAATCACATATCTCTTGATATGTGGCCCTAGAAACATTAATTTTAGCTAGGTGCCCTCCCACCCTTGATCTTCTAATATCTCAAATGGAAGTTGAGCAAACCACCATCTGAAAGCCTAGTATCTGAACAAGGACTATTTTAGTTTGAGTATGCTTATAAAACAAATTTTTCTCCCCAGACATTAGAGAAGGCAGACATGATTTTTTCTTCTTCAAAGAGAATCTCTTCTAAAGAGAAAAATTATTAGAAACTAACATTACTAAAGAGCATCTGAATTTCAATTTGAATTTGCAAAGCAGATGTCATACTCATATTTTGATGCACATTAACCTCTAGAAGTTGGCACTTTTCTAGAATCTTGGTAATACAGAGAGATTGAGCACCATTACATTGTATTTGCTGTGTGTCTCCCTAACACCTATCTATACCACTTGACTAATGTCCTTCTATCCCTGCTAATTTGTTCTTTATGATTAATCATTTATCTGAACACCTATAAACCTATAGGAGCAATGATTGCAAACTGTGGATTTGGGATTTGGGATGTTCTCTGACTTGACAAAATAGCCAGCCTACCCATTTAGTTTAAACATGCAGCTAAACAATGGGATACTGTCAAACAGAGAAAAGCAAGTTGCAGGAGAAACCGTTTTCTTTCTGAAGAAAAATTGCTTTCTTTGTTCTTCTTTAAAATAAACAATGGGGCTCCTTGTAGGAAAGTAGTGTAGTGACTCAACTCCAAAGAGCAGAAACAACAGCAGTCTGCTCGGGAACATAATCTCTCAGTGTAATTTTCCAAAACATCAGGAAAATAAAAATAGTGGAAGGCAATGGTGCTTTGTTAGCTTGATTGTTGGATGCATAACAAAACAGGAAGTGCTCCATACGAATCAGATACTAGGTGACTGCTTAACAGTCACCTATCCTTTTCCTCTCCCCAAAGCCAGTGCAGTTTTGGTTATCAGGAAACTAATAAATTAATATTTTACCTATACAAGATGGGGGTCTTTGAGAGACAAAGTGAAAAAGAAATACAAATTGCTATCTTATGCCACGAGGAATGTTTTAATGATGTTGCTTTAAGAAAATAAAGGAAATTGGGGCTCAGTGGGTTAAAGCCTCTGCCTTCGGCTCGGGTCATGATCTCAGGGTCCTGGGATCGAGACCCACATCGGGCTCTCTGTTCAGCAGGGAGCCTGCTTCCCCCCTCTCTCTGCCTATTTGTGATCTCTCTCTCTTTTTGTCAAATAAATAAATAAATAAAATCTTTAAATAAAAAAAATAAAATAAAAAATAAAAAAGAAAGTCTAAACCGGAAACAGACTGATCCTTAAAAAAAAAAAAAGAAAATAAAGGAAATAATGAAACATGAAGTAGCTTAAACGTGTAATGCTACCAAGAGCTAAATCTAAAGGAGAAGTAGTGCCCTCTTCAGGAGTGATCAAAGGGGTCTTTAACTGCTGGAGAGAGTGTAATATAGTGGCCAAGATTGAAGCTAAAACCTCACACAGGTACAATGAAGGTTAGGTAAATAGCAAGCTCAAATGAAGGCTTCGGTCAGAGAATTGCCTAGATTTAATAGCAGGTATGGTTAAATGTTTGGCAGATAAGTGGTATTACATAATACCACCAGAAAGCAGAGCCCAAGTATTTGGACTGTATTTCCATTTGACATACATATAGAAACATTAATTTCCAAAAAGGGATAGAAAACACATATTACTGTTCATTTCAGATGTGTATATGTAAACATTTTTTATGCTTCACTTGGAGGAAATTAAAAGTAAAATTAATGAGGTATTAAAAACATGGTTAGGTCATTTTTTGGCAAGTCAGCCTGTGAAGAAGGCTTCATGCATGGCAAGCGATTTTATTATTTTAACTCTTTAACATTTAGCCCAGGAAGCACAGTACATAAGGTTTGAAACTGACAGCAGCCAATAAAGTTAATGAACAGAAAAACACAGTGGCATCCGGTAGCATGTGAAATCATTAGGACAAGGATCCAGAGAAGGAAAAATACCACTAGAATCTATTGGTTGAATGGGATTGATGTTCAGCAGGATTAAAAGTCACCATGTGGGAAGGTGGTGGAATATTTTAGATTATAACCCTTACAATGTCAGAATCATTCTTGTTTGGTCATGCATTATTTGTGTCTAGTAAAGGAATCTATAAAGATAAGGAAACTGGGATCAGAGTGTAAGGAGAATCATTGCCTGATACATAGAAACCTCCCTCATACAAGGAATGCCCTTGTCTCCTTCTATTATCTTATGGCAAGAGATGAAAATTCACATTCCCTGGGAAGGCCTGCTGTAGTTAGTAGATCTACTCCAGGGCTGGAGATAACACCTCTAATCCTGCCTTTGTGAGTAGATCTGAGCACATTAGTGATCTAAGGAAAAAAATTAGAAATGTGTAGGACATCTGCGTAATCTTCATTTTAGAAGAATATATAGTTTCAGAGTACACACTTGTGTCAAGAAAGAGAAAGATCTATGGGTGCCCTGGTGGCTCAGTGGGTTAAGCCTCTGCTTTCGGCTCAGGTCCTGATCTCAGGGTCCTGGGATCGAGCCCCACATCAGGCTCTTTGCTCAACAGGGAGCCTGCTTCCCCCTCTCCCTCTGCTTGCCTCTCTGCCTGCTTTTGACCTCTTTCTCTCTGTCAAATAAATAAATAAAATCTTAAAAAAAAAAAGAGAGAAAGAGAAACGTCTATAAAACAGTCCTTTTGTCAAAGCACACTAAAAACAATACAAACAATTAAAACTTCTGCAATTTGTAATGCTTAACAAAGTGCTTCAACATGGATTATGTTCTTTGGATCTCACAACAACTCTGTGAGGTGGGTCTGGCAGATATCAGCTTATTTAATAAATGAGACAAAATAGCTCAGAGGTTAAATGATTTGCCTTAGGGTTATACAGACAGAGCACAACTATGGACAAAAGTCTTTATCTATAGGCGTCACAACTGAGGGTGATAACTAATAACGACAATGCAATACCTAAACATTCAAGTGGACAGCATTTGCTCTATGACAAGAAAAAACACACTTCAGGGAATCTTAAAAACACTGTTGAGTGCTTCTTGGGTCACAGTTAATGGTACCATGTAGGAATAATTTCTACTCACCAACTCATTACTTGCTTCATTAAGCTAGGTTACCTTTGCAGCCAATTTTATTCAGTCCTGCTTTACGAAGCTGTGGTTAGGCATATAATAAAAAACCTAGAGGCCAATATTTGGATATACTTGTGGTCCCTGGATACCTTCTGGCTCACTTGCTTCAATTTCATTAAACTCTTTGAGATAATCTTCTAAAATCTGTTAATTCCCATAGAAGCTAACACAGAAATGTTGATAAAATTTCTTGCACCTAGCAAAGTGGTACTGACTCATTTTAAAGAAGATTGAGTTATTAATTAGATGCCAAGAATCTTAGTTACGGTTTTCAAATATCCTTTATAGACACATAAAGACACATGTGTATACCAATTTTTAAGTGGCTAGAATGCCCTTCGAAGGGTGAAAAGAAGAATATTTAAAAAGTGCATGATGCCTAGACAGGCCCAACCCGCATACACAACACATGGAGATATGAGCTGGCAAGAGGTGATGTGGCCAGTGTCCTGACAAGTAGCAAGGTATGGCAGGTATTGCCCCCAAAGAGTCAGGACACAGGCAGATCACTTCCACAGCTTCTAGTACACTGGCTCTGCTAGGCTAACCATGAACTGATGAGGTAAAATAATGCTGTATGGTGATGGTTCTTGTTATCAAAGATTCTACTACATGCAAGGGTCTGATGATGACAGGGATGATGTATGTGGATCTCTAAGATGGAGAATTTGGTGATGGTGCGTGTGTGTGGCTGGAGGAGGTTATGATAAAGGGTAAATTGGAGAACAGGACCTAAAATTTGTGGTAGAGCCAATGAACAAACTGAACATTTGTGTCCACTCAAAATTCATATATTGAAGTCCTAACCCTCAATGTGATGGTATGGTGATGGGGCCTTTGGGATTGGACAAGTTCATGAGGGTGGAGGCCTCATAATGGGATTGATGTCCTTATGCGAAGAGATCCCAGAGAGCTTGCTCTCTGCCATATGAGAAAAGATGGAAGTCTGCAAGCCAGGAAGAGGGCCTTCATCAGAACCTGACCATGCTGACACCGTGATCTTGGACTTCTGTCCTCTAGAACTATGAGAAAATAGAGATGGAGTTCTTCATAATAGAAATATAGGGGATATAATCGAGTGGAACACAGTTATGGGAAGGAGGGGAGCTATGGTGGTAGGAAAATTGATAAAAATGTGCTTTTGTATTTGTAATGCATAGAATTACAAATCATGCAAATAGATTAGAGGTTTTATAGCTTTCCTAAAATGCTGAATAATGTTATTGAGCAGATAAACTGCTCAACAGATGTTAAGTAGCTGTTTGTGATGACCCCCTTGGTTCCCCTTGTAAGGTTAAGAACATCAAATCAATGATGTAATACAAAAGCCACAAAAAGAAAATTCCTCAAAATTTCCAGCTTACAGGCCTTTTGGAAAATATTTTAAAAGGAGGAAATCTGCAGCCTTTAAACCCGTTAATGAGAATTTCCCTTTATGTACTTTCAGTATAATGGCTTGAATTTTGTAAAACAGCACAGCATAATTCAGGTCTTATTTTGGGCTTTTTAACACTGAAAAGTAGAAAGGGCATATTTTCCCCAGATCAGAAAAAGGGGTTGGATAACTTACCCTAAGGGTGTACAAAGATCAACTGCCATTGCATAAGGAAGTATCTAATTTATCAGTGTGGTATGGAGGCACTAGATTGAAAACTCCAAATTCTTGTGTAGGTAACAAAATAGTTATGTATGATAGTCCAGTATATGACATAGGGAAACACTGTATTTACTAAAATTTTGTTCTTGATTTGAAGTAAGAAATGCACTGCAAACTTGAATTAGATAGCAGGAAGGCACAAAGAAATAAAGGCTCTTCAAAGAACCACTAACCTAATAAATGCTGGAAATTGCAAAGTGTCGCATTGCAATATGTTTCAAAATATAAAAAAATAAAATCATTAGCTAAACTTTGCCTAGTTTTGCAGATGAGATTTACCGTGGATGTTTCTAAACTCCTCCTATACTTTCAATATTTGTA
>CM052898.1:110129382-110196711 GCA_028534135.1 Potos flavus
TCCCAGGTATTACTCAAGTGTGCAGATCCCATTTACTTTGAATGTAGCTTGAAGTTGAGATAAGCCTCAGAGGAGAGAGTGCCAGACAAAACACAAATCCTTAATTATGTGGGTAGAGCTGAAGGAATAAATTCAACCTGGTCATGAATTTTGCCCACAAATCTGAGACTTCAACTCCTCGTGAATATTTTCTTGCATTTTGGAAGTTTTAACAGATTTACTGAATACCATTAAAGTATAAAAACTCTTCAGGAGATTTAGGCTCTTGGTTAATTACATAAGAAAAGAGTGAAACAAATATCAATATAATAACAGATAATCCAAGTGATTTAAGGTTGTCCTTGGCTATATTTTTTATCTTACATAAGTATTTTGGATAATTTCCTTCCACATTTGTTAATGGATGATGACAAAAACTTGTATTCTTCAAGTGCCCTGTGCTCAGGCACTGGTGATAGCATGGTTGGGGTGAGATGGTTAGAGTGAGGGAGGCAGACACTCTAGAACCTGTGTTGGTCTTAGGGGAACCTGAATCCCAGGTATTGTTAACTAACCCACAAAGAAGACTGGAAGGAGTTCATTATAACTTGACGAACATTTTTGGGGGGACTACCCCTACTATATGCTAGGCCTTATGATGAGTAAGACTTGATGAAGAATGCATAATTCTTGCCTTATAACAGCATTAAAGGATAATAATAAGTCCATATATATATATATATATATATATATATATATATAATATATAATAATAAGTCCAATAATAAGTCCAGGTAAAAATTTACCTGTAAATGTAGGCAGCTTCCTACTTGATAGTTTTTCTAAAAATTTCCCATCTTCTTTGTTTTTGAACCCAAGCGTCAAGAGATATTGTTGGGGAGGAAAAGATGACCAGTCAACTGTCTGGGGCAATACGTGGAATCCCTGAAGATCTGAAATACGATAGGAAATGAATTAAGACTTTGATAACAAAGGCTATTTTTTCCTCCTAAATTTCAGGGATTGTACTTAGAAGACATGATAAATATAAATATTAAAGGTACAAGTAAAAGTATATGCACCAAAATGTCAAATAGATGATATATCAAAATCGCATTTCATTATTTACACTTTTCTTAAAATACAAACACACACAGAACACAGTGGTAAAATATGGTTGGATTACATGGATCTCTTTCCCCATATTCAAAATAATAGAAAATCCAGGACCAGCTTGCAGGCTTAATAGTTTTCTGTGTGCTCTTTTCAAGAGAATTTGATTTTTCTGTTCATAGTTTAAGATTTAAAGAAATAATGTTATATGAAACGAAAGAGAACAATTACCAAGTAAGAATTAAAATATCAGGCTAATTTAGTTACCATCCCTCCCATAGTTGAAGAAAATTTGAAATGACAAATGTACTGACTTTTGCAATTAGACTTGGAAATAATTTAAGTGTCATGAAAATGGTTGTAAAACAAACTCATATACTTAATGACCATGAGAGCTATTATTTACTGAGTACTTACTTTCTACCTTCCTTTGTTCTAAGTACTTTGTGCAGATTGTCTCTCTTTCTCGTTTTTTTTAAAGATTTTATTCATTTATTTATTTTAGAGATAGAGGGAGGGAGAGAGAGAGAATGAGTAAGCAGGGGGAGGGGCAAAGAGAGAGGGACAAGCAGATTCCACTCTGAACACAGAGCCCAAGGTGGGGCTCGGTCCCAGGACCCCGAGATCATAACCTGAGGCAAAATCATGAGTCAGGGGGCTTAACTGACTGAGCCACCTGGGTGCTCCTACACAATGTTTTTTTAAATCCTCATGGTAACTTTACAAAATTGGTGCTACTGTCCCCATTTTGTGAAGAGAAAGTTGAGGTACACAGATGGGAGGCGACTGTCACAAGAACACAATCTCTAAGTGGACAAAGCAGGGTTCATACCTGGCAGTCTGACTCCAGAGACCACAGACCTAACCACTGTATTCTCCTTCAGGCTTGCTTGGCTCTTGATTACTTTCGATACAGGGACAAATGTCATCCATGGAGTCTTGGTGGCCAGATTCACTTAACTCATTTTCATTCTGAGTAATAACGCTTTGCTTAATTGTGATAGAATAGACGTCACAAATGAAGGATGATGAACAGAGGGTTTAATGAGCTCTCCCTACTTAAGACTGCCAGAAAGGGAAAAAGATGAAATTCCAAATATCCTTGAATTATGATTTAGTTAAAGGTCAATTTTTAATGTAGAATCAGAACTTAAATGGTAATGATTCAGATATAGCCTTCATTATTTATCTGTAATATGTCTTTAAAAAAATAATAGATGCGGGACGCCTGGGTGGCGCAGTCGGTTGGTTAAGCGGCTGACTCTCGATTTCGCCTCAGGTCATGATCTCAGGGTCCTGGGATTGAGCCCCTCATGGGGCTCCGCGCTCAGCGCAGAGTCTGCTTGAGATTCTCTCTCCTTCTCCCTCTGCCCCTCCTCCTGCTCATGCACAGTCTCTCTCTAAAATGAATAAATCTTAAAAAAAAAATAGACGTAGTAAATTGTGAGTGTTTTTATCCACCCTCCCTGGCATCCTCCATTCCTGTTTTTAGCTGCAGAACCCTTTGTTCAAACTAAAATTTACTAAGAAGCCCAATATTTAAAGTTGCTAAGAGTTGTTCTATTTGGAACCTGGGACATGGACCACCCCCCCTTCGTGACTGTACCCCTTTCTACACCTCACATGCAATGGCCACCTTAAACCCTTCCCCAGAACAACAATTTCTCAAAGCTCTTTGGCACATTTTGGTTAAGTAAATAGGGTATGCTTGTCAAACAGAGAGTTAACACGTATGCTCATTATTGAAAACATTAAAAATATCACAAAATGTCTCTGAAACACAGAACAAAATATATTAGACATGCTTTCTTTGGTGACTCAAGATCAGGCAATCCCTTGAGATTATTGAGACTTATCTGGCCTGAGATTATTATCTGGCACTTCTGTTCCATATACTTTTTCAGGATTATCTTTTTCACTCAAGAACCAGGCAGGACAGGGCATAATATTATGCTCAGCTTACAGATGGCAAAACTGAAGCTTTAAGAAGAGGCTGCAAACTTGCCTAAGATCACACGGTGAGCAAATGGAGGGGACAGAATTGAAGGTCAGGCAGCTGGACGTCAAAACTTAACTCCCAAAACTATCCCCAGGACAATTTAGCCATGACGATAGTAATCACTCTGAAAATCAATGGGAAATGTGTTCCAGAAACATGGCAATGCCGATGATTCTAGGTAGAACATTTCCACCCTGTCTGAAAAAGTACAGCAAGGACAGAGTTCTCAGAGCGAATGGAGTAACTTTTGTGGGTTTTAACGTGCAGCTTCAACATGTCTTTTGAGTTGGTGTTTGAATTACGAACTGCTTCTTTTTTAAAGGATGTCTCATTTCTATAAACAAGGTAAAAATGTGATTTCTGCATTTCAATTTCAAAAGTGCAGGAAGTTTCTTTGCTTTTGAAATCTGCATTAGATCATCGCAGACACACCCTCTGCTTCCAACTGAATACTGTCTTGCTCTGAACAATACGGGAAGAGTTTGTCAGTTTTGTTGAAGAAATAAAAAAGGCACTAACTCACCCCCTTATATATGGTCATCACATTTCTTTTGATTGTAGTCATCCTTTAGCACTCTATAAGATGCCAGCGTTGATAAATTGTCAGCATTTTCAGGAATTGGCATACTCTGGAGACTGAGACCCGAAGGTATGTCATCCCCGGCTGTGGTTTGCTCTTTAATCTGGTTTTCCTCCGTGATTTAGAAGGCCTGAGGGCCTCCAGGGGCCATTCTGGGGATGATGTTGGGGGCTGTCCTATGGAGATGTTCTTGGCTTCTTGGGTACCTCTGGAAGGCCAGAGGCCCCCAGAATAGGCGTGGCTGCTCTGACCTCCACAGAAACCCAGAGAGAGCAACCAGACATAGAACCTTCTGGATCCCAGGGCTGAAAACTGTTAGTACAGAGAGGGCTCCTGGCAGGACACCTTTAAAACTAAGGTCTACATTTAAGTGATAGGAGGCCCAGATTGGCAAAGTCCAGAAGGGATTGGGGTATGCTGTCCATAGGCTGGTGTTTGTAGTGGGTTTGCAGGGAGCATCTTGAGATTTGTCATTTTCTGGTGCAGCTCTGTTGCCAGAAGCAGCCAGATGTTTGAGAGCTCGATTATATGAATAACATGAGAACTTTGAGAGGTTGACGTCTTCTTGCTCATAAATTTTTTGGGGAAAAAGATGAGACTGATACTAATAGTGGCAGTGATTAGATTGACTAGTGAAACTAATGTGAACACTATAGCTAATTTATTATAAAATATGCTTGCAAAAATAGAAGTATTTTCTGCTCCTTTTGACCCTGTATGTTTCATCTTCTGTGTTTGATCTATTATTTTCTTTTAAAGATTTTATTTATTTATTTGACAGAGTGAGAGAGATCACAGGTAGGCACAGAGGCAGGCAGAGAGAGAGGGGGAAGCAGGCTCCCTGCTGAGCAGAGAGCCTGATGCAGGGCTCGATCCCAGGACCCCGAGATCAAGACCTGAGCTGAAGACAGAGGCTTTAACCCACTGAGCCACCCAGGCGCCCCTCTTTGATCTATTATTAATTTCCAGGTGAAGTTTTAAAATGTGAGAGGCCCCTACATTCATACTGTTAAGTTTAGAAAAAAATATTTTTTAAAGTATCGTTCTTATTCGATTTGTATGCAGAGTAAATTGCAGTTGTATGAACATTTAGCCTAGCAGGTGGTCTATGACCCAAAATGATGACATACTTACCAGATGTTGAATCTCATGTAACATTAATTTGAGTGCTAATTATTCTCAATTTTATGCTCATAAACCTCTACCTACGTCCGAAAAGCTCTGTGCCCCTGATGGATATGAAAGTTAACCAGATTGTATATTTTTGTTCTTTGGTAGGAAAGTTGAATTGATTAAAAATGTCTTCTTTGCCTCTGTCATGCCAGAAGAACTGAAAAGAAATAAATACCTTAACGCATCCTTTTACAATTTATCGCAAGTAGAGGTGAAATTTAGATGACCGTGACCAAATTTATTATTAAAAAATCAGTTGCAGGTATGACATAGTTCCAAATTTTTACCACGAGGGCAGTGGATGCTTTAAAAAAGAATATCAGGGGCGCCTGGGTGGCTCAGTGGGTTAAAGCCTCTGCCTTTGGCTCAGGTCATGATCTCAGGGTCCTGGGATGGAGCCCCGCATCAGGCTCTCTGCTAAGCAGGGAGCCTGCTTCCCCCTCTCTCTCTGCCTGCCTCTCTGCCTGCTTGTGATCTCTCTCTCTGTCAAATAAATAAATAAAATCTTAAAAAAAAGATACAAAGTTAAAAAAAGAAAAAAAAAGAATATCAAAGATAGATTATGCAGATTAAGTTTCTTGCATAGAAACATAACCTTGCAATTCTTTTTGAAAGATGTCTGACCTCAGCAAAAGAGGATAAAGTTTGCCCTTTATCAAGAACCTTTCATTGTACCACAGAAGTCTGGAACTGACCAGTTTTCAAGTCTTCAGATCATTCATGAAGCTTGACCTTCTCTAGTATTGCCTTCCTCCTCCTCAAAGTCACCTCCATGAAGCTCATTCTCTCTGTCTCTGTCTGTTTCCCCCTTTCTCCTACACACACACACACACACACACACACACACACACACACCCCTTCCGGTTTCTCTTTCTCCCTAGCTCCTCCTGCCTTCTCAGTCAGTGTTCTTCCAAGCTGTCCCTGGCTCACTGATGTGTTCTTTATACACACACTCCTGGGGGCTTTCTCAATTTTTGTGGCTTTAGCTATTACTTCTAAGCAAAAAGTTAGAGATCAAAGCTCTAGTCTGGTCTGAAAAATCTTCACCAAATTCAAACACAGCATTTCCAAATGTTTCCTGGGACATTGCTATTGGCTCATCATTACAGAAATTACCAAAAGGCAGCAAATATATCCTTCAAAAGTGATTTTTATAATCTCCACAACTTCCCTCTTCCTTGCTTTTCACCGATATGCTGTAAGGATAACCATTATTCACCCAATTATTAGGGCTTAGAATCTGGAAGCCATTGTTGACTTTTCTTTCCTCTTATCTCTGACATTTAGTGAGTCTCAAAAACTAATTAAGTCTGCCCATTGTAATACATCTCATATTAACTTCTTTCTTAGCATAACCATTGCTACCACCCTGGTCAAATTTCTGGTCACATAACATCTGGATTACAGAAAAAGTTTCCCAACCAGCCTCACTGCCACCACTATCATTTCATGCCACCCCACCATGCAATGAATATTTCTGAAACATTGCCTTTGTGTTTGCCACATACTTCTCAGGAACTTCAGTGACTTCTTTCCTGGTATTCAAAGCTCTCAACTGCATGTATCTGTTTCACGATCTCTTCCTAATTCCTACGTTTTCTCCAGTATAAACCTTTATCATCAGCTCTGCTGATTTCACTAACTTGTACCAGCCTGGCTTATCTTGCCTCTGAACTTTCTTTGTTCAGAAAACTTCTTTTGCTGAGAAACACCTACATATGCTCTCTTTTCCTTTATTCAGTTGATGACTATCTTTCCAGATGTACCTAATTTAAGTCCATGCAGGTTTTCCTGAATATTTCAATATCACTCTTCAAACTCCAAAAGAAATCTATACTATTGTCTCCAGAGTGAATTTCCTAAGGTTTCATGGGAGTATGTCTTATCTTCCCTACAAGTTTTAATCCTCTTGAGGATGACATCTTCAAGTTATGTTCATGCCCAAGCATCTACTAGGGGCTCATCAATATTTGAATGTAAAAACAAAATTTTCCAAACCCTGATTTTTAATGGTCATAAGAAAAGAACTTCAAAAAATCTTTTTCAAAAAAAGAACTTCGGAAAGAACGAATAAAATGTTCAGAGCTTCTGAGATATGATTTATTTCCTTGTCACCAAGCTTAGAAAAGAATATCACACAGACTTTGTTCCTTATTTTACCTAAAACTTAAGTGGTTTCTGTTCAACTTATGAAGAGTGAGGGAAGTAAAATAATTAGTATTAAATAACTCAATGGAGTAAAATGCTCAAATGAACAGAGCAGCTTTGCCTGGATGGAAAAATTAGTTTCATATTTGGGTTGTACCTTTGTTGTAGCTTGTTCTCTGAGAAATACAAACTCATAGTCACAAAAGAAGATTGGGTTAATAGAGAGAGTCTGACTTAGTGAAACTGTCGGCATCACTAGAAAAGCATCTACACAAACATGAAATATTGATTGTAGATCAGCAGATTCATCTATATATAAGAAGGATAGCTTTAACTGTTATGAAGTTAAATATCCGTAAAATTTAAGCTCTCTGGAAGTAAAGTACAAAATGTAGAGGCCATCAGGAACAGTGTTTTCTGTTGGGACACCTCATCATAAGCACAGATAACAGATTATGAATGAACTTTTCAAAGCAATTTTTTTTAAAAAAGAAAAAGCGCAAGAAATTCAAAAACTCTTTTAGAAGTATGCAGATCTGTTAGTGTTCTATCATCACCTTTCTCTAAGTTTCATTTCCTTCTCTATTTTCTGGCGTCTATGTCATTTCTCTGCCCTTTGTCCATAACAAAATGTTCTGACATTTTGGGTTGGAGCAAAATCTCATTTCTAAAGGTCCCAATTGCTCAGTATGAGATGGGACCATGTCAGTGTTATATGACTTCTTTTTACTGATCGGTTTCAGAGTTTAGCTTCTACAGTATCTTCGTAATGCCAACACTTTGTCATTAGTTCTTTCCCAACCGTTTTCTGAGTTTTATCTCGTACTCCTTTTTAATGCCAATACTTCTATCTTGGAAGTTATCCACAAATTCACATCAGCAAGAAAATAGCAAAAGGCAGCAACTTTGCAGCTAAGTTATCATTATTGCCCCCCATAAATAATAAAACAGTTTCTACTTTTAAAAACATAGCGTATTTTGATGTTTGCATTTGATGTGTGAGAAAGCTCTATGTATAATGAATCTTCATATAATAAGCTGCATTTCCCCTTTGACCTTCATTATAGAGTTCTAGGTACAAGTGGAAAAAATTGGTTTCCATTCCTAAGATTCTTAGTTGTCACTTCAGGTTGCTGGTCTACTTCTCCAAAACCAATCTTTGAATTTTTAGGTTTCTTCTCATAACCCATATATAAACTTTGAAAAAACAAATAATCCCGCAGGATTTTTATGTTTAGTTCATTTCCATTTCACCTGGAATTCATGTTGATTCCAAAGTTTTATGTTTAATTTGCTATATTGTATTGATTCTGGGAAAGTTCCTTAATTTTATCCCTACCAAAGTAGACCTGAGACAATACAAACATTAAAGATACTGCTATTCCCTTCAATATTTATCAGGTTCACAATCAAAAAATAATATAATGTTGTTATAATTCCCATAAACAGCTATATATTTTTTAAAGATTTATTTGACAGAGAGGGAGCGAGAGAGCAGGGGAGGGGCAGAGGGAGGGAGAGGGAGAAAGAGAATCAAGAGAATCCTAAGCAGACTCCCTACTGAGCACAGAGCCTGACATGGGGCTCGATCTCGCAACGCCAAGATCATGACCTGAGCTGAAATCAAGAGAGTCAGACAGTTTAAACTCAACGGACTCAGCTACCCAGGTGCCCCCAGCTATATTTTTGCACTATGTAAGAATTCGAATGGACATTGTATGGTTAGCTACCCACTATGCCTTCTCTCCTTACCTCTTTTTTCCCTTGGTGAATTTCTCAATCTCTACCTGCTCTAAAAGTGAGACCTAATTGGTGTAGACCAATCAATACTGGCATTACCTTGACCTCAGTTTTGGTTCAATCATAAACATAAATACAATTTGGGTCAATGAGTAAGAGTGAGTCCAGGGACTGTGTGGAAGAGGCACTCACTGTTCTTAAGGACAGTGTGATTTGAGATCTGTAATGACATTTGAGCATTTTGCTATTATTCAAGATCCTAGCACTTGACGGGATGTACAGGTAGTGGAATACCAGGTAGAACTTGAGAATAAAGCTGACAGCAGAAAATAGAGCAGTGAGTGAGCTGTGGGATTAAGCTGCACTTAAAGGCAGTGCCGCCTGTGGATCTTTCAATAATATAAATCAATGTGTTCCATGCCTCTCCCTACCCCTTTAAAACTTAAATATACTGAATTCAGTTTGAGCTGTGATTCCTTCCACTTGAAACCAAAGATTTCTGATATAGAGATTTAGCTAGTAGTTCAGTGTATCTACAAATACTTTGGAATCCTTAAAATATTATAGCTGGGATGCAAGGCAGTTATAAACTCTTCGAGAATCTGGGAAAAATATCTTCCTTATTTAAGATGCAACTGTTTGAGGATTAGGAATTAATTTTTACAGCTAGACAAAGATAGAAAAGTTGAATACATCTTGGTGATGCCATTATTATGATAACATTACTATGACATTATTACCAATAATTAAACTTAAATGTATATTAGCATAATTTTTCTTGATCTTTTTCATAATTATTACTTTTTCAGTTTTGGTTATATTCTACATCTTATAGAAAGTGACTCTTGGATAGTTAACTAAGAATGCACAACAAAAGCCTTACATAATCTGAAAACCTTAGTTTCCCTGACTATCTGGATTGGTAATTTACTTATTTGTTTGTTTATCCCACTGTAGAAGTGTAATGACTTGCCTTACATAGATACATATAAGAAAAAGTGTACAAGAATGTTTGAGGAAAACAGAGCAAAAGGAAAAGTGAGAGATAGGTGATAAAGCCGTAAGTGAGATTAATACACAAAATGTGTTTTATAAATTTTTATATACTTGTTAGAATTAAACAGGATCAACTATCTCATTCACAAAATTCCTACAGATTAACACTGGAAAGGAACTAATCTATCTATTTATGAAGAAATAAATTTGGGGAGAATATTTGTAGAGCTTTGAGTGGGGAGAGGGTACTTGGAGAGAAGCTGCCATATAAGTGTGTGTGTGTATGTGTGTGTGTCTGCATGTGTGCGTGCATATGTATATGTGTGTGTATGTGTATCACAAGGTTTTGCTGAGCATTATGGGTACAGTACCTGTAGTACCTGCTTCCTACCATGTATCCCATTGTAAGAGCTCCATCTTGCCCCAACCCATTGTTGGTTTTATTTTTTTGAGAGGCTGCAGTCAAAATTTACATTAATTTCATTTATTTTTGGATTATTAAATGGTATTTCTTTAAATGCCACTCTGTCTTTAGTCAGACCCCAAAAGAAAACATACTAAGCAGGATGAATTAAAGTTCCTGGAAGGTCCAAGATAAGTGCAATCATGGAAGGTAAGAGTAGATGATGGAGACCAGAGGCACACAGTGTTGTAACCTGCCACTGCAAAGGACAAGTGAACTGCTCACCGAGAAGATAGAACAGTGCCCGTTGAAAAGACCAACATTTTCATATTTTTAAGAACAGAGACTTGAGCTCTATATATGAGGGATTTCTGTACTTTGGGAATGATTCTCTGTTTCTAACAAGAATACTGTGGTACAAATATGAGATAATTTATCATCTTTATAACCAACCTGGCCATAACACTTTCATAATAATACTGGGGAATAGGCCTTTAATTCTATAACCTTTTCCATTTGAGAAAGTGAGTTACAAAGAGGAAAATAGTCTGATCTTGAAAACTCATGATCATGATAAAATTATAACATTTTAAAGAAAAAGAGAATAAAATGAGGAATTTTTAACTTCTTGTTTTAGAAAGCACAAGAATGTATTATCCTTACTGGTAAATGATGACTGAACAAGAACAGGGTTATAAATTTCAGTAAAAAGCAATTCTTAAAGGCCTATTTTAAAACAATATATTATTCCTCTGAACATACATATTTACTCCTGGGAGTTAAATTGCATTGGAAAGACAAAATATGACTCTATCCACCTAAGTGTTAGAGTAATTGATATCTGATCCAGGAAACTTTTCTATTAAACATTACTAAGCATAGATCCATTACTGAATATTTATTTATTTAGCAAATAAATCTTGATATTTTCATCAAGAGGAGACAGGATATGCTTATTGTATTACTTTATTATTATTAAAATACAACCATGCAAGAATAAGAACTATACAAAATTGCATTATTTTGCTGGAATATATGAATAAAAATCTTGAGCAAAATCTTTATAAATGAAAACATAATAATTCTGGGGCTGATGAATTATTATTTGTTTTATATACCCTGACTACTAGGCATGAATCAAACTGGATTTTTCTTTAAATAAGAAAAATGGATAGCTATGCTAAAAATTCAGTAATTTTTTCTCTGTGAAACATAATACAATACAGCTCTATTATAACATGGCTTGAAGATTGTGGCTGGTCTTCCCATATTCTCTGAATAGCAAAGGATACACAGTAAGTTTCTGAGGATGTATAAGTCTGGTTGTCCCAAAAGGCAGATTCAAATTTTAACCTTCCTTCATCGGTCTTGTAGACCTAATAAGGGCAATATAGTTCTAGTGCCTGCCACTGAGGGTGAAGTGGATTTTTCTCATAATGAATCACTAATTTAGTTGGTGTATTCAGTAAAAAGATTAAAAATATTTATACCTATATGCATTTCAAAATTGATTTATTTTTATAGCTTTCCCCTTTCCATCTGTTTTTCATGTGGAAATCCCTGACATGGGTGACTGTAATTGGGGGCTAGCTAGAGAAAAATATATTGCCTGGGAAATCTTTATTGTGAAAACTCTTCCTGCTCATTACCACCACCTCTGCCAGCTATTGCTGGGCTCACTGCACTGTCACAAGACCAAGGAGTAATGAACTCAACACTATCTAGGCTTGATGAAGGTGACCTGGAGTTGGGCAGAGTTTCTGAGTTGGAGGTTTGTCTGCCAGCCCAGCTGGGAGAGTTCAGTGAGTTAGTCTCCAAGTTTTAATGACAATAACTACTTATCCAGCACAACATAGATAGGTAACTCTTCATCCAAGATCTTCAAGGTATAGATTTTATGACCTTCATCCATTGATTGTTTATTTTGATGAGCTCTATAATTTAGAAATTCTTACTTATGGCCTAAATTTCTCTTGCTGCAATGAAAAGTACATAGTTGTGTTCTGTGTTCCATGGGGCATCAGTGGGTCTCCTGAAATATTATTTTTCTGTTGTGGGTACAGACGTGTGTGCTTGAGAGCAGTCGCCGGTAGCTGTCTAGAGAAGGATGAGTGAGTGTGAAGTAGAAAAGGATGTGTACAAACTCTGAGTGTTTCTGAGGGTGGAGGTGATTGCACATGAAGGAGTGTTTATTCAGTCATTGAGTTCACAAGAATTTATTGTGTGCATTGTGGATGGAGTAACAAGCTGCCTACCTGTTCTGATATAAGGCAGTGCATTAGAGTAAAGCTATGCAGTTTAACAACAACAAAAACACCCAAAATGAAAGATCTCCAAATCCAAATCTCAGTGATCTAAAGCAAGAGAATTTTGGTTTTTGCTCATGTGGGCATTCAGAGGGGTGACCTTCCACATGGTCATTGAGGGAATTCAAGCTTCTTTTGTCTGTGGCTTCTTCAGTCCCACAGTCCTATCTATAGTGGCCAGGGAAAGAGAGTTCTGCATGTAGGGTTTTATGGGCCAGGCCTGTAAGTGACATGTATTATTTCTGCTCACATTCTATTGGCCATTACTCAGTCACAAGGGAAGCTTGAAATGTATTTTAGTTACATACACGAGAGGAAAAAATAGCTTGGTAAACAACTAGCTAGTCTCTGCCACTTTCAGGGGGAAGGATTTCTATTTCCAAACTGCTCCCTTGTCTGTTTTCTCCTCCATCATTCTTTTAATTAGAGTCAGCCTTCCATTCCACCATTAAAGCTTAGGTTTTAATTGAAAATATTCTCCAGAAGAGTGGAAAAATACAGTCCAATATTTACCTTGAATTACAAATTACTAAAGTCAGATCCTTTCTTAGGAGCAGGTATATTCTAGCACTCCCTAGAATAGAGTCTGGAATATATGTGCCCAATAAATGTTTGATGAATAAATGAATAGATGAACAAACCACCTATCTCCATTGTTGATCCTCTTTTTGTCCTGAGGATCTTGGGATTCTGGAGCATAAACAAAGGGAGAAGTGACATGGCAGACTAACACAGTGAATTGGAGAGAGGGCTAAAAGTACTCCTAGTCTTTAGCGGAGTATAGAGGATTTTTCGAGTAAGAGCCAGAAAGTGACTGGATTCACAAGCCAGCATTCTGGCAGGGAGAGGGAATCTCAGAGAATGGCTCCAGTTTGGGCCAACTTATGTGGTGAGGGTGGCTGGTGTACATATAAAGAAGCATCTACATCAAAAGGCAGCATGGAGATCTCATACAGGTATCCTTGGGTCACCTAATGTGTCACATAAATGAGCCCATTTGGTCCTGCTCGCCAACAGAGGTGATCTCATGTTGCATTAGCTATGTAATCAGCAGCTGCACCAGCCTGTGCCAGACTTCAAGAAAAGAATCTTTCCTCACATATCCACTGACCTCTTTGGGCACTGGGTATGCTTGAGCTCTGTGAAAGTTGAACCAGACCGGGGGAGAAGAAAATCCCGTGGAAAGGGGAAGGGAAGCTGGTGAATTTGATTAGATAGTTACTGAAGGAAGATTAAATTTTAGAAATGATTGAAGGATACCGAGTCCATCGGAATGGGATAGAATATATTACTGGCTATGAACAGACCAAAGATGAATGTGTACAGGTTAAAAAAAAAAAAGGTCTGTTTGCACACATCTGCTTTCTCCAGTCATACCTGCTGTGTGCCTATTTGTTGAAATAAATAACTGAATACATTTTTGGCAGGATAGAAGCTTCTTAAAATCTATCTACAAGGAAGATAAAAGGAAAATCCTGGTTTTGGGGAAGTGTCAACAAAACAAAAATAGCTATTCTCTTTGTGTGACTCACTATCTAGCTATTGCCTTTGGCTACTGGCGCCTGCCCTAATCTCTTCGTACCACCTATAAGAGAGATACAGATGCTAAAGATAACATTTGACATTCCCTTTTCCTATGCTTTGAGTCCTCACTCACATTAAAATTGCATGGGGGAAAAGAAGCTAGAGCACTAAGATTGTACACATACAGTTAATAACAGTGGTTTCATTACCATTCCAACAATGACTTTGAGGAAGATCCTTCCCTGATTTGTACCAGTCAAGTAATGTCATCAGTGCAATAGCCTTGTTCACTCAAAGTACAGGTTGTACAGGGCAAGAACCTAACCAATCCCAATGAAATTTAAAATTCTAGACTACCTTCTCTACCTCTGCTTTTCCCTCCAGAAGCTGTGTCTTCCCTCTCTAGTTTCTTAATATAGCACTGTCATTCTCCAGCAATTAGTAATTATAAAATAATAGAAACAATCATTAGTAACTTATAATTATCTTCTTTTTTTTATAATTATCTTCTTTTCCAACATATAAGATCCTTTAGCATGAATCGTCTTGCCAATAGATCACAATTCATCTTGATAACAGGTTTGATAGAATTACATGAGACATGAATCTGGGTCATTAATGTTATTATTGTTTTTAAACTCTCAGTGGCAACAGTGCTTCCAAAATATTAATTAATCTTCATGACTTCTCTGTAAAGTAGGTTAAATATAACTAAACTCATTCTACCAGTGGAAGAATTGTCAAACAGGTGATCTCCTCAATGAATTTCTCTTCATTACCAATGGATCCAAGAATAGAAATGAAAAGAGCTGAATCTAAGTCATTTTCCATGACACTAGATAGACATGACTCTTGTTTGCTATTAAGGCTACCCCCCAAAAAACTCTTAATATATCCATAACAAAATAATAAATGCTTTATAACAATTAGCAAAAAATGTGAGTTCTGAAACATTTTTATCCTCTTCCTTACAAAATGCTGAGTAAATCAACATCAATGGTCATTATAGCATACACTGTGCTTTCTTCTCTTCTCTTTCCTTGCCCTTAAATTTTCATTGTTCTTTAGAGATTCACTATTCAACCATCACTATTTATATTTATATAATACATTTCCTCTAAAGAGCTTGAGGCATTGTGATGAAAAATAAGGGCTATGTAGGACCTAAATTTAATGCTTCTGTCACACCTCTGCTTTTATCAGATGGAAATGGTATAGCTCAATAGCAAGGACATGGGTTCAAATCCAAGGCCTGACATCACTGATTTGCTATGCATCTTTGGAAAAGCTATTTGTTTTCTCTGGCTGCTATTTTCTTGTTTCTAAATGAGAATCATCTTACTCCACAATGCTTGGCACTTTAAAAGCGATCACTAGCAGAGTACATTATTAATCATATAAATCAGTGACTTGGTCCCAAAACCACACAAAAAAAAAAAGGAATGAAGGGCTCTTAATGGGAGGATGTGATATTAGGTATGTGCATTTAGAGATTTTCCTTACTATGGTAGCCATCGAGTGGTTCTTAATTTTGTACAAGAAAATCTTTGTCTTAATTCAGAAAAATGGTTGGCACATAGCAGATATTAAAAATTATTTTTGAATGAATGAATAAAAGCCAGTGGCCTCCAAAGACAAAAAGAGGAAAAAGGGAGAATACCAGTGTCGTGTCCTCTATGTACACTTGACCAACCGTATCTCATTTGGATATCAATGATCCAAGAACATAAGGAAAGAGGGAAGTTTGAAGTGTGAGATAGATGGAAGAAGGAAAGTAGAAATAGGAAGCACTGGAAAAAATTCATCTTCTGGAAAATATGATAATCCTCTAGTTTACTGATGAAGAACATGGGGAAAGATGGCATTTTTATACAAGTTATTCCTTCATTTAAAAAATTTTTAGAGTTTATGGAGTTCCTGGTTAGCTCAGTGGGTTAAGAATCTGACTCTTGATTTCATCTCAGGTCATAATCTCAGGGTTGTGAGATTTAGCCCCACATCAGGCTTCCTGCTCTGCAGGGAGTCTGCTTCTCTCCCTTTCCTTCTACCCTTCCCCCTGCACTCTCCCTCTATAAAATAAATAACCAAATCTTAAAAAAATATAAATCTTAGAGTTTTTAGATTTTACCTCTCCTTTTATTTATTTATTTATTTATTTATTTTTTTTCCTTTTTTTTTTTTTTCCTTTTATTTATTTTTGAAAGATTAATTAATTTATTTTAGAGAGAAAGAGCGTGCATGAGTGGGGGAAGGGCATAGGGAGGTGGAGAGAGAATCTCAGGCATACTCTATGCTGAGTTTGGAGCCCAGTGTGGGGCTCCATCCCGGGACCCTGAGAGCATGACCTGAGCTGAAATCAAGAGTTGGATGCTCAACTGATTGAGCCACCCAGGTGCCTCTACCTCTTCTTTTAAAGTGTAGAAACATCATGGCATAAGGAATATTGTGCTAGACATAGAGGACTAGTTCTACTTAAAACTTTAAAATAACTTCCCATTTCAACTTATCAGATTAAAAGAATGTACCCCTAAACAATCCTAAAATTTGTATGGAACCATAAAAGAACTCAAATAGCCAAAGCAGTCTTGGAAAAGAAAAACAAAACTGGAGGTATCACAGTCCAGATTTCAAGTTATATTACAAAGTGGTAGTAATTAAAACTGTGTGGTACTTGCATAAAAATAGACACATAGATCGATGGAATAGGACAGAAAACCCAGAAATGAACCCACAGTTATATGGTCAATTAATCTTTGACAAAGGAGGAAAGAATATCCAAATGGGAAAAAGATAGTTTCTTCAACAAATGGTGTTGAGAAAACCGGATGGCAACAAAATGAAACTGGACCATTTTCTTACTCCATACATAAAAATAAACTCAACAGGGATTGAAGACCTACGTGTGAGACCTGAAGACATAAAGCTCCTTCAAGAGAGCACAGGCAGTAATCTTTCTGACATGGGCTATAGCAACTTCTTCTAGATAGATCTCCTGAGACAAGGGAAACAAAAGCAAAAATCAACTATTGGGACTTCGTCAAGATAAAAATCTTCTGTACAGTGAGGGAAACAATCAACAAAACTAAAAGGCAACCTATGGAATGGGAAAAGATATTTGAAAATGACATATCTGGTAAAGGGTTAGTATCCAAAATATATAAAGAACTAATACAACTCAATACACAAAAACCAAATAATCCAATTAAAAATGGGCAGAAGACATGAACAGGCATTTCTACAAAGAAGACATATAGATGACCAACAGACACATGAAAAGATATTCAACATCGCTCATCACCAGGGAAGTGCAAATCAAAACTACAATGAGATATCACCTCACTCCTGTCAGAATGGCTGAAATCAACAACACAAGAAACAATAAGTGTTGGTGAGGATGTGTAGAAAGCAGAACCCTCTTGCACTGTTGGTGGGAATGCAAACCGGTGCAACCATTGTGGAAAATAGTATGGAGGCTCCTCAAAAATTAAAAATAGAACCACCTTATAATCCAGGAATAACACTACTGAGTATTTACACAAAGAATACAAAAGCATGAAGTCAAAGGGATACATGCACCCCAATGTTTATAGCAGCATTATTTACAATAACCAAACTATGGAAGCAGCCCAAGTGTCCGTTGACTAATGAATGGATAAAGAAGAAGTGGTATATATATATAATGGAATATTATTCATCCATAAAAAAGAATGAAATCTTGCCATTTGTAACAACATGGTTTGAGCTAGAGAGTTTAATGCTAAACAAAATAAGTCAGAGAAAGATAAATTCCATATGATTTCATTCCTATGTGTAATTTAAGAAACAAATGAACAAAGGAAAAAAAAGAGAAGGAAGCAATGAAACAGACTCTTAACTATGGAGAACAAAATGATGGTTATCAAAGGGAAGGTGGGGGGATGGAATTTGGGGAAATAGGTGATGGGGATTAAAAAGTACACTTATAATGATGAAAAAAATACAATAAAATGAAAAAAAAAAAACCCCAACAAGATACTCCTAAAACTGGAATAATAAACAAAAAACAGAAATGGCCCTGTATTTGTTTTAATGGAAATAAAATATCAGCTGATAACTTGAATATTACCTGTGTAGATATATTCCACATATGCAGGATGAGTTTTTGTGAAAACCTCTCTTACTTTCTCTATTTTATCAGCTCTGATTTTTGTTGCAAATGGTGTATACATAACTGAGAAAGATTCTGCTCTGGTGATGGCTTCTTCAATCATGGCCTGAGAGGAAGCAAACAACCCATTTGGCATCAATAACAATATATGACTCTATGAATGTAAAAAAATATAATTACCTTTATGGATGATTTAAAAATCTATATACTGTACTGCAAAGATAACATATTTTGGTCCTGAATATTCATTAGAATAAAATTTTAATTAGTTCTGGAAATACTGTTTCATATTAAGAAAACCAATTAAATGAAGAAAGTTTGTAAACAGACACCTCTACACTGAGCTTGCTTTAAGATAAAAATAAAAATTCTATTTTCCAAGGTGTCATCTTTCACTTGATGATTTTTAAATTTTAAAAATCAAATTCTTGTCTAGCATAATTATCCTACTTTTTAAAAATAATTATCCTACTCTTGAACAGACATTGATGAGCAATTTGTACTTTAAAAAAACCAACTGAAATATCTAGATCTAAATATTTCCTATAAATAACACAACAAACTAGACAAAGTACTTTTTTTTCCCTTTCTTCCAATACTTGGGAAAGCCTTTTGGAATAAGAAAAACCTTTCTCAACTTTCTCCCACGAAAGCTTCCCTTCCCTCCAGATCACAAGAACCACTTGAGATGGATTTGGTTATTTAAGAATTCCTTTAAATTTTCTTTGCTCATGTACCTTTCTTGATAAAGCCTGCCATCAACCTGAGCTTCCTGTTTGAACTAGGTCCATTGCTATTTGAAACAGACCAAAAAGAAAGTTATGTGAAGTTTTAAAAGGAATTTATTCCTTTCCTACTTTTCCTTCTAATGAGGCTTCAACATTGAATAAAAAGTGGAAATTTCTGTAGTTATGTCATTTTTCTGAAAATAGCATAAAGGCATATTATAAAAATTCATATTTATTTATAGGAATAATTTTTTTCAGTGCCAACTAAGAGTGCCAACAACCCCAAGGAAAAATAATAGATTTAAACTGTCCAACAAAAGAAAAGCCATTTAACAAACAGCAATTTATATTATTACGGCATTAGGATTTTGTAAACAAGTCTCTGATTGATATTAACAGTAATAAGGAGATGATATTAAACTGAGAAACCTAATTTAACTTGTTCACTGCCTAATCCATTTCTCAGTGACATCAAATGGCCTCTCTGATCATCTATACAGTGTAAAAGAGCAGCTTTGTAAGCATTTTCTGAATACAAAGTGTCCTCCTTTCTCTGAGACTCTCCTTAGAAAATTACGTAAACTTTCTAATTTACATTTTAAATTTGTTGTGGGGCAAATTTCTGAATGGCTGAATGAAAGAACTTACATTGCCCACAACATTGCCCTTTCCAGGTTTGAGGAACTGGCAGGGGAACAAAGAATACAACTGTGATTCCAGACACAGAGCCAGCACTCAGTGGAGATAGCAATGGATTACGAACGTGCAACAGGACCTGGGTGCTGAGGCCTGGATACCAGCTTTGGATGGCTAACAAGGTCTGGAATTCAGAGATGTGGATTGAGAACTCAAACGTGGTGTTTAGGCACCAGGTTCTGGTCCTCCAGCAAAAACAAAGATCCTTTATACTAAGTAGGAGAATAATTTTTCCAGTTTGGGGCTTAAGTATGTTCACTGCTGGAACCAAACAGGGGATGGCCTGTCCAGACCAAAAATGTGAGTAGTCATACCTAGATGAGTGTGGAGGATATGCCAAAGAGAGGGAAGCTGTCTTAGACCTCAGTTCGAAGGTCATAGTCTGACTTTTCTACCTTTTGTAAACTGTTCCTGTATTAGCTTGCAGAGTTCCTATAATGAAGTATCACAGACTGGGTGCCTTAAAGGATGGAAATTTATTTTCTCATAGTTTCAGAGGCTAGAAGCCTGAGATCAAGGTGTCTATCTGCAAGGTTGATTTCTTCTTAGGCCTCTCTGCTGGGCTTGTAGATGGCTCTGTACCTTCTCCTTGTGTCTTTACACTGGTTTTTTTCTCTGTGTATTTTTGTATCCTAATCTCCTCCTCTTATAAGGACATCAGTCGTATTGGATTAAGAACCTAAACACCCCTCCGATTTCCTCCAGTTCACCCCTCCCTTCCCTCTCACAATGTCCTCCATGTTTGAACCATGAGAGACTGTGAACTCTGAGCAATAGACTGAGGGTTTTGGAGGGGTACAGGTGGGGGGATGGGTGAGACTGGTGGTGGGTATTGAGGAGGGCACGGATTGCATGGAGCACTGGGTGTGGTACATGAACAATGACTCTTGTAACACTGAAAAAATAAAAGTATTAGGGGGGGAAGACACACCTAAAGACCTCATTTGAACTTAATTACCACTTTAAATACCCTATTTGCAATACAATGACAATCTGTAGCATCCTAGAACTTCACCATATGAATTTTGGGGGGACACGATTCAGCTTATAATAGTTCCTAATTCTCAAATAGCTTTTTTGGTGGTCTCTCTAAATATTTTAATGAAGAGTGTTTTGCTTTAAATTCTGGATCAAAAAATATTAATGAAATTATTTAATCCTTTAGTTTGTTTCCGGAGAGACATTAACAGTTTCCCAGTAAGGCCAGAATAGAAGAAAACACTCTCTCCATCTCATTCCTTTTCCAACAGCTGGCAGCTTAAGTGACTGCTGGCAGGGTAACTTTGCTAAGCCATCTCACAGCAGGGACAGTAAGACTGGTGCCCAAGAGCCTATACCAGCTTTTTTGCAAGTGGCAGAAGCGTGGTTTTTGTGTGGCAGCTTGATCTGTTCATTCAAGGCATTGTACTCTTGGCTTGATGCTCTATGAATTGCATTTAGGCTTTTACAGAGCTCTCTACTCAGGAAGGTATATGCTGGAGCATGGTTTCCCTTTCTTCCTAATCAGAGCCAGTAGAAATGGGATCTTTTTTGTGGCTTCTGCCCTCCATGTTGAAGATGGGTAAGGAAGTGGGTGAGTGAGCATAAGTGTGTATGTAAGAATAATAATTGAATTCTCCACAGAGATATTTTCTCAAAGGCCATTATTATAACCCCAAGAAGAAATACTGTAACATAGAGTAGAATGAGAATACAGATTAGTCTTTCACCAGATCCTGACATATCCGTGTTGTGTTTTAATGTATTAATGTTTTTTGTTCTTCTACAGACAGACAATCTTGAGGCATTGAACCTTCTCTCTTTGTTCTTGTAAAGGACTAGAGTATATATTATATGTATAAGTATGTCTATATATGTAGCATTTATAAATATATAAGTAACATTTCTGCTACATTATTGAATGACTCATTAGTGAAATAACTAGAAAAAAATTAGCTTTACTAAAATAGACGGAATTTTTGACTGTTTGGGTTAGACACCAAAATACCAGGTTTTCATTATGTGATGGTAATAATTTAGTAATATAGAGTTGGGGTTGTTTTTCATGAAGAGTTTAACATCTGCAAATTGAAAAATTATACTTAAGGAATTTTAAACACTAGAATATT
Source organism: Potos flavus (assembly GCA_028534135.1). Taxonomy (NCBI): domain Eukaryota; kingdom Metazoa; phylum Chordata; class Mammalia; order Carnivora; family Procyonidae; genus Potos; species Potos flavus. The sequence continues at coordinate 110,151,023 of CM052898.1, forward strand.
TTGTAATAATCATAGCCATTAAAATACAGATTGTAATTTATTTTTTATCATCACTGAAAGATTTTCCTTGATTTTGAAGATAAATAGAGGAAGAGATCAGGTGAGGAATTGCAGCTTGTAAAAAGTAAGCTGTACTAAGAAATTTGTTGCATTTCTATACACCAATAGTGAAGCAGCAGAAAGAGAAATTAAGAAATCAAAACCATTTACAATTGCACCAAAAATAATAAGATACGAGGGAATAAACCTAACCAAAGAGGTCAAAGACCTGTACTCTAAAAACAATAAGACACTGATGAAAGAAATTGAAGATGGCACAAAGAAATGGAAAGATATTCCATGCTTGTGGATTAGAAGAACAAATATTGTTAAAATGTTTATACTTACCAAAGCAATCTACACATTTAATGCAATTTCTATCAAAATATCAATGGCATTCTTCACAGACATAGAACAAAGAATACTAAATTTTGTATGGAACCATAAAAGAACTCAAATAGCCAAAGCAGTCTTGGAAAAGGAAAACAAAGCTGGAGGTACAAGTCCAGATTTCAAGTTATATTACAAAGCTGTAGTGATCAAAACAGTACGGTACTGGCACAAAAATAACCACATAGATCAATGGAACAGAATAAAAAACCCATAAATAAACCCACAATAATATGGTCAATTAATCTTCAACAAGGGAAGAATAAATATAACAATGGCAAAAAGACTGTCTCTTCAACAAACGGTGTTGAGAAAACTGGATGGCAACAAAATGAGGCTGGATCACTTTCTTACTCCAGACACAAAAATAAACTCAACAGGGATTTAAGACCTAAATGTGAGACCTGAAGACGTAAAGCGCCTTCAAGAAAGCACAGGCAGTAATCTTTCTGACATGGGCTATAGCAACTTCTTCTAGATAGGTCTCCTGAGGCCAGGGAAACAAAAGAAAAATCAACTATTGGGACTTCGTCAAGATAAAAATCTTCTGTACAGTGAGGGAAACAATCAACAAAACTAAAAGGCAACCTATGGAATGGGAGAAGATATATGCAAATGATATATCTGGTAAAGGGTTAGTATCCAAAATATATAAAGAACCAATACAACTATACACAAAACCAAATAATCCAATTAAAAATGGGCAGAAGACATGAACAGGCATTTCTACAAAGAAAACATATAGATGACCAACAAACACATGAAAAGATGCTCAAATCACTCATTAGGGAAATGCAAATCAAAGCTACAACGAGATATCACCTCACACCTGTCAGAATGAAATCAACATCTGAAATCAACAACACAAGAAACAATAAGCATTGGTGAGGATGTGGAGAAAATGGAACCCTCTTACACTATTGGTGGGAATGCAAAGTGGTGCAGCCATTGTGGAAAATAGTATAGAGATTCCTCAAAAAATTAAAAATAGAACTACCCTACGATCTGCAATCACCCTACTAGGTAATTATGCAAAGAATACAAAAATACTGATTCAAAGGGATATATGCATCCTGATATTTATAGCAGCATTATCAACAATAGGCAAATTATGGAAGCAGCCCAAGTGTCCACTGACTGATGAATGGATGAAGAGGTGGTATACAATGGAATCTCATTCGGCCATAAAAAAGAATGACATCTTGTTATTTGCAATAACATGGATGGAGCTAGAGAGTATTATGCTAAGCGGAAATAAGTCAGTCAGAGAAAAACAATTTACGCGTATGTGGAATTTAAGAAACAAAACAAACTAGCAAAGGAAAAAAAAAAAAAAAGAGAAAGAGAGAGGCAAACCAAGAAACAGACTTCTAAGTATAGAGAACAAACTGATGGTTCCCAGAAGGGAGGTAGATGGGAAGGATGGGTTAAATAGGTGATGAGGATTAAAGAGTGCACTTGTTGTGATGAGCACTGGGTGATGATGGAATTGTTAGATCACTATATTGTACACTTGAAATTAATACTACATTCTATGTTAACTTACTGGAATGTAAATAAAAACTTAAAAGAAGTAAACTGTATTAGAAGTAAAGGTAGGTTTCAAATGATATTTTTTAATTTGACAAAAATTTTCTGCAATCGAGTTATTCTTTCCCAATGTGTGAATTTCTCTGATGTCAATAAATGTTACACGTGTACAAAGAATAGGGAAAACAGTCAGTCCACATGTCCTGTTGGTAAGTATACACTGCTGTTAATTATGCTTTCTCTGTTGCTACATACAAAAAAAGCTTTGAAATTAGGTGTTTACATTTGGGGCTTCTGACTCTCTATTGTTAGCCTCACATTTATCAAGTTTTAAAGCTTATAGTTACATAAACCAAGAATGAATGTGAGCAGCTCATTTCCTTTGCAAACAGTAACTTATAATAATTTCTCCTTGTTCTTTAGCTAAGCAAAAAGAGCCATTTGCTACCTCAGAAATCAATTTGCCCAGGATAATTTTGAAACAAGGGACATGATCGGGGAGGCAGGGAAAGAGACATACTCCATCAAGAGTAAAGGAAAAGCCATCAAACTAGAGGGAAAAGATGACTAGCGAAAAAGAAGCAAAATTTACTCCCTCTTCTAAATCTAAGAAGGTTGCTACTTCCCGGTAAATTTTTAAAAGCACTCAGGGTACCTAGGATAAATCTGACAGAAACTATAAACAACAAACATTTCAGGATGATGGGATTATGAGATTTTTCCCCCTACTTTTTTTTGCTGGAGGATTTGGACAAACTGCAACCTTTTAACTATGTGTCCAGTGATAGCTGTTCAATAGCAGAAATCTTGTTAGTTCTAACTAGAAAATGTGATCAAGATATTATATATTATTATCAAATTATTCCTTTAATGCTTCCAACATCAGGGTTGACCATAATTGCAGTAAATTGCTTTACTTATAAGATTATATCTGGAAGGAACCTTGGGAATTTTCCAGCCCAATTCACTGAATTGGAGATGAATTAAGTGACTTGAAGAGGCTTAAGTGACTTTTCTCAGGATGAACAGCTTTTTAATTTTATAGAATTTAGAATTAGGGTTTCAAATATTATATTTCACTTCCTCTTCAAAAATTATGGTTTTATCTCCTGGGTTTTACTCTCCTGTTTAAAAACGGTCATAATAAACATCAGTTTAAATTCTAAATTGTTTAATTTAGTTTTACAGTATATATGAGTGCTATAGAATTTTAGCATATATATGTGTGTGTGTGTGTGTGTGTGTGTGTGTGCGTGTGTGCGTGTGTGTCCTGGGCACATAGTTGGCATTTTTCAGACCCCTTTGCAGTTAGGTGTAGCCACGTGGCTCTGTGTAGATCAGTGGAACATAAGTGGGAATGATACTCTATCTAGGCCTGGCCCATAAAATTCTGCCTTGTATGATCCTCCATTTTCTTTCTCTATCAGCTTCCTTAAGAGGGAGAACTCTCAGGACATGGAGGAAGATGGAGTTACATGGTAGAGGAACTATGGGTTCTCATTATTGCTGATTTGAGGAGAACCAATCAGGAACATTCACACTGAACTGCAGCATGAGTGAGAAAATGACTTTATCATTTCAAATTACTGAAATGTTGTAGCAGTTAGTCTATCCTAATTCACAAACAATAATAAAAGAAAATTTGAATCTACTTCATAATCTGTTTTTTTCTACTAAGCTTTATGTATTATTTAAAAGGTAGACAAAAAACATGGTATTTTAAGAGATAAAATAACTTCATTCAGTAGTGTGAGAAATGCTTTTTTATATCCTATTTCCTTTAATCCTCATAAAGCCCATCTAAGTAGGTATTACTAGTGAATGAATATTATGATTATATTATTTTCAGAGTTAGCATTAGACGCCCAGGAAGCAGGGCTCTCCTTGCAAGCTATAAATAATTGAGATGAGAATCTTTAGTCTTTAGTGGCTAATATGGTTCTTTGCTATTACATTAATAATGATGTAATTTTGAATGATGACTAGAATTTTCTAGAAAATGGAAAAAGAACATTTTTGTGACCAATAATTTTCAAATTCAATCCTTTGAATATATATGGGTTAAATTTGAAAGATTCCAATTTTCTTGAAATCTGAAATTAACTTAAAGAGCAAATTTACCTAGAGAGCAAAATATCTTACCTTGAGATTTCCCCATAAACCTATTCACTGTATCACTTATGCAATAGACAAGATTGACATTTTTAGAATGACTTTATTAACATAACGGTATGTCAGAATAAAATATGTAGTAATTGATTGTTTGCCACTGCCTTGATGATCAACATTTTAATGCTGAAATATTACCTTGGATTTATGGGAATTCTTTTATTAAACAACCTTCACTGTGAGTTCTGTATTTTTCTGATATCAGAGAATATTTGGCAGGTTTGCCATTACATTTATCAGTCCAGTGATGTGAAAGTTGTCTTCGTGCAATTTAAATCAAGATACTTAAATTTTTATTTGCAGTATGTGGAAATGGTCAAAGATGGTATGAACAGGTTACTTGTACCAAGGTGAGCAAATTTTTATATAGCTGTTATGAATTCTCTACTTTGCAACCTGTCCTGTTTAAAAATAGCCATAATAAATACCATTTTTAGTTCTAAGGCATTTAATTTTGCTTTAGTTTTGCAGTGTATGTGAGTGCTATAGAATTTTAGCACACACACACACACACACACACACATATATATATATGGATATGTATCCATATATATATATGTGTGTGTGTCTGGAGTGGGAGTGTGTGTACACTGCTGTCTACTATCCAGTCTGGTTAGGATTAGAGTTAAGGTTTTGATTATATATGATGCTTCCAGTAGTTGAATAATTTCAGTATTTAATGCCTAAAATTTAATCTGTATTAATTTTTAATCATATTTGGTAGCAAAATTTTATTTCTATGTCCCTTTAGCATAAAACTAAAGAGATGAAAGGAATCTAAGATATTATTGTAAAATCACCCAATTTTATAACCAAGGAAACTTAGACTTGCTAAGTTCTGGTGACTTAACTCAGGTCACACAAAATGAAAGAAGGAAGCAGGACAAGGGTGCAAGTCTCTCCTAAACCAATACTTTCTCTTTCACTCAGTGACTTTTCATCCTTCTAATTAGATTGCAAATTCCTAGAAGTATAAGATCAAGGTTTACTTTCTTTTTTCTTTTTCTATGACTATCTTATTGCTGTCTTCAAAGACAATAAGAACTTGACTCTAACTCTAACAGGGATACAAATAGACCACACCAAACCTAAAGCAGGCCAAGATCTTCTTCATAACCATAACTCTAATACAAAACAGAATATGCCTCCTTCATACCCACTGGCCACAATAAGACTGTTTTGCCCACCAGCCAATCAATGGATTTAAGGAATGCTATCAATAAGCATGCCTGTCTCAAAGAGAAACATTTACAAAAATTAAATGAAAGACTTCTTGATAATGCAGCTTAAATAATGTGCTTGGGTCGGTCTAGCTTATTTAATGGCAAAGCACATATAATTTATAAATAGAATTTAAAGTACATTCTTGTTCTAAAGACCTTGAATAATTTTCTGCTTGTGCATTAGAGAAATACCAGCTGATAGAAACTCAGAGCTACAAGTGTGGGTTTCAGCAGCCTCCAGACTCTTTAGGATGCCACAGAGCTTTTATTCTTGATGACTTAAAATGAATCACCAAAAGGTATCACAGGAATAAATAGCTACATTACCTGTAATTATTTCATAAGCACAAATGGGTATTACAAATGGGCTTTAGCCTCTGTGTTCAGTGGTAAATGTCAACACAGTTTGGGACCCTTTTTTGTCATTGTGCATTTCTTCTCTATACTTAGTTTAATTATATGAAGGTAGATAATCCTTTCTCTAACTGTATATTGTTTTCTGGTTGTATTTCTTGACTGGTGGTTTTAGATTGGGCTTGCTGGTGCTCAAAGCTGATTAATGGCAGAGTTGGGACAAGAATTTGGTGACCTGGTTCCTAGATGTGTACCGTTTTTTCCACCAAGCATTTATTTTATCTCTTAGGCTACTGTGCAAGATGCCCTTGAATGCCTTTTCTAGGATGCCCTTGAAAAACTGTATTTTGGAAAAGTTGAAAGAATCCAAGTATGTTTAATTTGGAGACAAGATGTAAGTTGCAGGGACTAACTTTGTGTCATCAGAGAGCAACCTACTATTGTAGACGTCATTTAATTCACTGATAAATCTGTAACACTCATTTATCAATTAAGTGAGGGTTTCTGGGCATTGGCTAAGTGCTGTAGATACATTATTCTCATTACTTGTTAAGGAAACCCTGGAAAACAAGCATTATCCCATTTTAAAGCTCAGGAAAACTCAGTCTTTATATGATACAAATATGCAGTAGTTCACATGGTTACTTTGTGACAGAGCTGGGATTCAAGTCACTTCAAGTCACAGTCAGAGCCTCTTGCTCTGATCCATTTATGGTGTGCAGACTCACAAATGAAGTTTATAGCTTCCATAAAGCCTCAGAGGGCAGAAGTGGAATCCTTAGCAGTAGGAAAAATGTTCTAATAGAGCCTTCCAATAAAGGAACAATTCATCTTGGAAGCTAGTAGCTCCCTTGCCCTGGTGGTACGCAGACCCGAGGAGGGATGATGGTTTTTCTGGGGGTCCAGTAAAAAGGACTGTGTGCTGTGTCAAAAAATGTCTTTATAGTGCTATAGTCTATTACTCAAAGTTTGTCTTTGGTATACTCCTAGAGCCCCATAATTTCTTTTCTCCATCAGGTTTCAGCTTTGCCCCAGCAATCAGACACCTCTTCTTCTTTTTCCTTATTTCTCCAATTGTCTGTAATTAATCTCTTTCAGGCTGTCACTCCCTCCTGGAGGACTTTTATTTTTTAGTAGGTAAGAGATTGCAGGAGGATGCTATTATGGGGCAAGTATCTTTCTGTATGCAACTTTTCATCATCAAGAGGTCTCAGAAGGGGCATAATTGCATCTGTGAAAAGTGTGATGGACCTGTCAAATATATATACAAATATTTATTATACACACACATACATACTGTATGAGAATAGCAAACTATAACTTCAAGTGATATTAGATGAAATGAAATGAAGTGCTATCTTTAAGAGACCTGCCACTATACTTCCAAGTTATGTATGTATCCAGTCTCCAGTTTTATCTCTGATTTGTGTCTTATACACGAATGCTAAAGCAGGCCAACCCCAAAGATGAAGAAGAAAGAAAATGAAGACTTGCCATGCTAATTATGGTGTTTTCAATTTCTTTAGGTTTGGGTCTGAAATAGCCCTCCCAAAGTTTTCTGGGGGTTGTTGTTGTCCCTCATAGGCTGTTGACTCCTGGTTTAGATTGTACTATATAAAATAGCACTTTTGTTGTCTTGGATAGAAATAGGTCAGTTTAACATTACTTTAGGATCCTAAAAAAAAGTAAATCATGCCACTTGTTGAAGACAGACATTTAAAATGCTGGGGCCTCATTATCTAGAAGAGGCGAGATTAGAAAATATGAAAAATAAATGAAAAAGCAAATGATTCAACTAGAAACTATAGTGCAGGTAGAGTACGCAGTCTTCAAAAATTAGTGAGGAAAATACCATCATGTGAATTCAAGAAAAGAGGGGAACTCATTTTTAATTGGCGTGCAATACCATCAAAAAGATGGCTGAATATAAATAAAAACATTAAAAGCTTTGAGCTTTACAGATTATCTTATACTTGGGTGCACACAGCTTAAAACATTTCATGATTTCATGGAATAGTTATTCTGCATCTCCAACTGCTAAAAAAAGTGACCTCAATTTCTCTGCAAGCTTGTAAATCAATAACCCATAAAAATCTATAGAAAATATAAAAGATAACTATAAAAATCTCTAAATTTGGTTTGGATCATAACAATTTTTGATTCTTAGATGCAAACCAAAGAAAGAATCAACGTGTTCTCAAATTTAAACTGGAAGGCAAAGTCTCTAAGTAAACAAAATAACCTCATGACAACCTAGCAAAATAGCGCAGGACTCTTGGGAACCAAATAGCTATCCCTAAATTTGTTCAAGTAAAAGAAGGCCCAAACTTCCTTAAATCTATAAAACCCATATCATTCTCAAATGAGAAAATGAAAAGAAATTTAGAGGTTACTTCTTTCTCCGCTAAGAACTCTCAGAAACCCAAAAACCTTTTTAGGAGGGAAAAAGAGAAATGGAAAAGCTGAATCGATTTAAATGGTGTGTTTCCTCCATAATCTACTGATATTTCTACAACAGTCACCATTTAAAAAATTACATATACATATACATATTTCTGAAGATGAGTACTAAGTAAATATTTCTTAGGAGTGGCTGAGGATTACTTTTCTTGTTTGATGTGATGCTGTTATTTTCTAATGAGCTTGAATTATCAACTAGCAGATAGGGGGCTGATATACAAGTGACATATGCTGTCCCCCTGCATGGCCCATTCTGAGGCACTGCCCCCAAATTCTGGTATGCTCTGGATGCCTGGCATTGTTTTATGGGGATAAAAGAGGGGCTAAAGCCATGTATTTCTCAGTGGCAATTAGGACTTCAAAAGCAGACAGCCTCTGATAAGGTGGCACTCTGACACATATTGACGCTGAGGTGAAGTAACTGAATATATGACACATTTTTGAAAGAAGGCTGTGGATCTTGGCTTGTATAGGTGGGGTGAGGAACACGGACAGCGTGGGAAGAGAAGGATGGGGCATGTAAAAAGCAACCTCACCTACTTGATAGTCTGGTCAAATCAATATCACTGAATATATATAACAGTACTGAAATGCACACATGAATTCAATATGTGTATGGCTCAGATTCTTTCCTCCATCCCTCCCCCTCTTCCTTCCTCTCCCCCTCCTTTCCTTCCTTTCTTCCTTCCTAATGCCTGGGACATCAGTGAAAGAACTACACTAAACTATACAAACAGAAAATAATGTCATGGTCACTATCTTTTTCACAGGAACACTCAACCTTAGATCAAATACATGCCTCAATTACATCTTTCATTTAAAAGTGAACCTCTCCTACAGGCATACTACCTCAAATAGCATCAAAGCAAAGTGAAACACAGGCAGCATTTAACAACGCTGGTAACCATGGAAACATATCATTAAAGAATATATAAACAGGAATGAATAATTAGATGAGAAATTCATTTCTACATTTATCTTTTTCCAAGACCCAGGAAAGGAAGCTCTCTTTTACCTCTCATCTCAACCTGGACACTTCCTCTTGAGCCTATCTTCTAACTGAAAAATATGAGAATTCATAAAATGAGAATCTTAATATTGCCTAGCTTAATGGACAAATCTCTTTGTAGGCAAGTGACTAAAAACAACCACAATGCCCATTATTGTCTAGATGTAAAACTGAATGCAGGAAAGAATCCTGAGGCAGCCAAAGAATTTGCTTTGGGCATAGGAGGTGGGCAGGAAAATCTGAGTTACATCATGGTGAGAAGAGGAGAGCAGTTAACCTTTAAAAAGAGGATGTACAGGCTGCCTCACTTACTAGAGGCTTCCACATAGAGGGACTGAGGGAAAATCTGGGGCTTAGGATTTCTTTCTGTGTAGGTACTCTCACACTCTACCTTTGCACTTAGCAAAGTGCTAGATAAACTCTATGGTAGGCTAAGTTGGTCATGAACTTAAAAAATGACAAATGGCCTTAAAGACCGTCTAGCTCAGGGTTGTGCATCAGAATAACCTAGTTGTGGGGCAGCAGACAAAGACGGTTTTTTAAAACCTCACCCAACTCTAGGAATCTAATATTTTAAATATTTTTCCAAGTGATTTTGATGCAGTTGGTCACTAGACCAGTGTTTGAGAACCACTGACCTAAGCCGACTTTGTCATCATACAGCAGCAGAAACTAAAGTCCAGAGCAGTTGTGGTAAACCAGCAGATTGTGTCGCCGGTCTCAATTTTCTCCCTCTCCAAAACAATATCATATCCATGCCTTTGTCATAGCTTTGCAGTGAACAGAAGAATTTTACCCCTTGCCCTGGGCCTTGACCATATATGGCTTGCTTTGGCTAATAGGATGTTAACAAGCATGGTATGAACAAAGGCTTGAAATGTGCTTATATAATTTTCCTTTCTCTCTTAGAATTCTGCACTTTTCCATAAGATGAACAGACATCAGGTAGCCATTGGTCAAAGGAGGATGAGAGACATGTGGATCATTCTTGGGTTTCTCTGCAGCTTGGAGCTAAGCTTCGCCAAGGCCATCCAAGACCAGCCTAGATCAGCCAAATCATGACTGATAAGCCAACCTACTTACTATTATGATAAGCCACTGAGTTTAAGAGTGATTTGTTACATAGCAGTATTGTAGCAATGGCTAACTAGTACAGAAATGAAGTGACTTATCCAAAACCGAATTCTAGCATTGGAACTAAAAGGCAGAGCTTGTGAATCTTAGGCCTGACTTCTTTCTACTGCTCTATGGTATCTGTTTTCTTTTGCTTTCTTTCCCTTCTGAGTTAAGCACATATATCCATTGCCTTCCTAGAGTCCTTCTGCTCAGTCTACATTCCCTATATTCAGAACATTCTGTCACCTTTTCTTATCAGGGCTTACTTTTCCTTCAATCCTGTTCCTTCAGGATTCTGCTTTCATGTTTCCAAAGGTACTAAGAAGTCTCAAAATAATTTCCCAATTGTGTTGAGTCACCCATTAATGAGTTAAACACTTACAGATAAAATTTCTTCGGCATATGATGTGGGGTTGACAAGATACTCAGTGCCAAGTGGTGGGAATTTAAGCGTGACACATGACAGTTGATAGGAAAAATATTTTTAGGTGAGTGAGTTTGGTGCTTCTTAAATCATATCTAAACTAATTGCAATAAAGTTTCATTTACTTTTAGACACTTCTTGTCCAAATATTTCATAAACTGTATGCCTGATGGGGCCAAATAAATAAACAAAGGCCATTAGGAGAAATGCTCATATGGCATTTTTATTTTAGTTCCTTTCTGTGGAAACATTTTTCACATGGAAGCAAATCTTTGGAGAGAACACATTTTTCTTCTCCAGAATATGTAGGTGTTTCGTTAAAGATAATAAAAAAAGGGACGCCTAGGTGGTTCAGTTGGTTAAGCGGCTGCCTTCGGCTCAGGTCATGATCCCAGAGTCCTGGGATCGAGTCCCACATTGGGCTCCTTGCTCGGCAGGGAGCCTGCTTCTCCCTCTGCCTCTGCCTGCCTCTCTGCCTGCTTGTGATCTCTCTCTCTCATTTTCTCTCTGACAAATAAATAAATAAAATCTTTAAAAAAAAAAGATAATAAAAAAATTCTGGTTCTTTGACCTTACTTTGCCTGTAATTTCATGTTGAAGATTTTATTTTTACTCTGAGGTTGAGATATCATAAATCTGTATCATGTAAATGACTAAAATTGGTATAATTTTGTAATATCAGGAAGAAAAACAAAGAACTGGAGTGAAAAAGTTAGTCTCTATTACTGGTATAAGGGACCAAGTAACAGTCAGTGTTAAGTTATCCTGTATCATTCTCTGGTTAGTGCAGAGAAATCCATTAGCTTGCTGCTGTCTTGACTGCTATGTTTGAAAGAAGAAGCTAATAAATAAGACGTTAGGATTTGCATGGAGACATCCATGAGCACAGAAACCAATGAGATAAAAGGGCAACCTTCTCCAAATACTCTGATAAATTCCAAACGCAACTAAATCACAAAGTTGTACACAGTTGTGAACTTAAACATACCCACACCCACACAGAAATACTTGATGAATTTGTATAAGCACAGAATTTTTAAATAACTATAAAAAACTATTCCAAAATATTCTTAACATTATTGGTTTGAGTTTCATGTAAAATAGCATTTAGTTTGGTTAGTTGAATTTAACAAATATGCACTGAATCACTATTTGCAAAGCACTTTGATAGTACTGTTGAAGAAAAACAGATTAAGAAGACGTGGTATCTAATTTAAGTGCCAGCTGTTTGTCTTGTTAATAAATATTTTGTGCTAGAATAAGTTTCTTGAAGATAGGACAATGTTCATTTTGTTCACTACTGTATTTCTAACACATAACATAGTGCCATAGAGTCACTAATAAGTGATCAATAAATATTTCCTGAATGAGTATGAATGACAAATACAATTTGAAAGTAAAGAAGAAAAGTACCCACTAATTTAAGAGTAGTCTGCACACACTGGATTGGCAAGGTTTCAAGCTTGAATGACTATAGTGTAACTTAAGGAGGAACTATATGACACGAATATTCTGGGTGTTATTTTTTGCTTTGAGTTTTGGAAGCAATAAACGTCTTCTGTTAGGCCCAATACCAAGAAGAAAAAGGGCTGTTGAAAAGAGAAGGAGTACACAAGGGACTTAACCTGTGGTCTGCTGAACCCCTGAACACCATAGAAGGGAGGACTTTAGGGTCCACAGATTGTTCATTATCTTCCTCAAGCATATGGCTGGGGAAAATTTTTTGCATCTCAGCGCAGCCAGTTCCTGATTTTGTTCTTTGAGAGTAGACTAATTTCACCAAAGAAAAATGTTTTGTTGGTGAGCCCTCTTTGGAAACCATTTTGGCCATTGATATCTTTAAGATGGTGAACATTCAATGCCAAGTACAAGTTGAATTGGATGGGAAGTCTTGGTATTCTCTGCACAGATGGAGGATCTGTGAAGTTGGCACTGCCTCAGCCTTTGCTGCTTCACTAAGGAAAGATACTCCACATGTCAGGCTTTCTACAGGGGCCCGTATTGGTGTCAACAGCCCCTCCAACAACCCCCAAAGAGGTCTTTCAATTGCTGTGAAAGTCTTCAACTTCCTCAGAGCCAAGAGCTCAAATCAGCGCTTTTCAGTAGATCTTTGTCAAGATACAAGAACACACCATGAGGCTCTTTCTTAATAGAGAAGTTTGTTGGCAATTCAGAGAAGAAATTTAGAAGTGATTTAGCTTGATTAATTCTTGAAAATTTTTTAGGAGAAAAGAAAACTCCTTAGTTAGAACAGATTGATAGTGAGAAGTTCATTCCAGGACTAGCTTTATAATGGCTGATATCTTAGTCACATAAGTGAAGCAAGTCTTTTGACTAAAATGCTGAATTTACTATTAGAGATGCTGCTGAAAAACTATGAACTTTTTTTTTCCTTTTCTTTCTTTCTTTCTTTTTTTTTTTTTTTGGTCAAGCTGCTACTCTAAAGGAGGTGGCTGGAGTCAAATAACAATATAAATTTTCTATTATTGGAAGTGAGACTGACAAAGTCTTGAGAGTTTTTAGGGACAAAAATCAACAGACACTTGGCAAATGGCTTTATCTCTTATGAAGTTCACTTTTTGTTCAGATGGCTTTAAAATTGAAACAAATTGATGATATAGATAACTTTGATGATATAGACTTAACAAAGATAATCTCATTGACCTGAGGACAAAAGAAGTGATGTAATATGAATTTTGGTTATTGTTGATGCCTGCCTATCCATATGAGATCTTGTGAGCTACAGGAGCTCTGACTCCATTTACTATTAGAGACTTTGTGAATAGGGTTGTATCTCTTATTGTTATTAAAATGAAACATTGACATTGATGTGATGTCAATATATTTCAATTTCTTATTCCAGCAAAATTGCATAATCTTTTCCTAAGAGTGATAAAACTGTAATTCTCCATATTCTATGTGTAGGAGTTCCAATCCAATGAGATAAATAGTAAGCACATTTTTTGGTGTATATGTTTACGAGTATTGTTTCTAGGTAGATGCTAATAAATGGAATCAGACTCTCAGAGGGGTTTGTGACAAAAAAGAAAGAAAGAAATTTTAAAAAGAACAATTGAGGTGAAGAATGAGCTGATCAGGCAGCTTGCCCCTGTTTAGTGGAGCTCCTCTGCCCTTGTTTTGTGGGACTTCTGCAGCAAAATTAGCTGTTACCCTTTTTTCTCACTCTATTTTGCTGAACGATGCAGACTGGGGTTGGCTCTGTTACTCACACTGCAGGAGAGAAAGCCACACACCAGACAATCCATGTGACTAACAGCATGGCTGAAAGTGAAGGTGGGAAACCAGGAAAGGGAAACTAGAATGGAAGTCATGTTTGTTTCCCGATGCTATTAAATTTAGCCCTTCATCTAAAGGGGCAGGGGGCTTAGGAGGTGGACTACAGTTTACTGCTAAAATCTTGAAATAATATTATTACTTTAGGAGCAATGTATAAATACATAGTGGTCACTGCTCCAAAATAGCTAATTCTCAGCATGACTAGGAATTTTCCATTTTGTTAACTAGCTCAGAATTGTGACGAGGTTTCAAGGTATTTGAGAAAAGGAGAGTGGCTGATAATAGGAGACTGGGTATTAGGTTGCAGAAGCATGCATGCAAGTACAGTTGCGACAAGTTATTTCCAGCCCTCTGTAGCTCTGAAGAGGTGATGCTATTATAGGATAACATGTGCAAACACTTTTATTCAGAGTGATATATTCCAGCGTGAACTGTCATGTAGTGCTGAGTTTTAGGTCTTTTTTTCTTGCTGGATTGATGATATGAAAACTGTTCCTAATACAATTGAGAAGTGTTCTTGAGCTCACCAAAGTAAAGGTCTGTTCTTTTGTATCCAAGAATTTGTAAGCCAATGCTTTGTGAGAGTAGGTGTAGACTGGTTCTCAAATTTTTACATCCCCCAATTTTCCATTTCTTGTGTAAGACCTCTAAGAAGAATAACTGACCAGAGTGATAGGTATTTTATGTGGTTGAAAGGAAGATATACAGTAACTTTATCACTTACAAAGGTAGTGAAAATAGCCTCCTGTCTAAGCCTTAATGGATGTCTATAAATGTATATGCAGATACAGTTTCTAGTCTATGATGTTTGGGGGCATTCGTAAATTCAACATTCTTAAGTTCAACCATTGCCATGGTAGATTGGGTGGTGGAGCATCACTGTCTTTAAAGATGACATTGACTGCGTACTCTCTGGCAATGTCCAAAAGCCCCTTTTGATTTAGGACAGAATAAAGTTTAAGAAGGAAGATATATACATTTAAATTAAGATCAGGGAGAGGCAGGCTCGCATAAGGAAGTATGTAACTGGTGAGAAGGGTGTGGTGTGCTAATGTTGAGGGGTTTAGTTTATGGAATTTATCTGCAGGATGGAATTTCTAATTATGTTACTTCTTTTTCTCTTAATATGTGTGACATCATTTTTAGATGTGCTTAAAATATTAGATTTCAGTGCTAAAATGAACTTTAAGAATAGACCTTCTCACTTTCTGCTAGTCATTTCTTATTTTCTAGTTGAAGTTCCTCTAGAAACTAATTTGCCTTAGGTTAGATAACTATTTGGTCTTAGAATTTGGACTGAATCAGATCCGACTTCCAAACAAGGGCTCTTTTCTAATATGCCAAGTTGCTTCAGATTAAAAGAGGAAAAGAATAACTCAACACCCCAAAAATGAATAATCCAATTCAAAATGGGCAGAAGACATGAATAGACATTTTTCCAAAGAAGATGTACAGATGGCCAACAGACATATGAAAAGATGCTCAACATCATTTATCATCAGGAGAATGCAAATCAAAACTACAGTGAGCTATTACCTCGCACCTGTCAGAATGGCTAAAATCAACAACCCAAGAAGCAAAAGGTGTTGGCAAGAATGAGGAAAAAAGGAACGCTTTTGCACTGCTGGGGGGAACGCAAAATGGTGTAGCCACTGCAGAAAACAGTATGGAGGTTCCTCAAAAAATTGAAAATAAAACAAGGCTATGATCCAGTAATCACACTACTAGATATTTACTACAAAGAATACAAAAATACTGATTTCAAGTGATTTCATGCACCCCGATGTTTATAGCAGCATTATCTACAATAGCAAAATTATGGAAGCAGCCTAAGTGTCCATTGAGTGATTAATGGAAAAGAAGAGGTGGTACATATACACAATGGAACATTATTCAGCCATAAAAAGAATAAAATCTTGCCATTTGCAATGATGTGGATGGAACTAGAGAATATAATGATAAGCAAAGTAAATCATTCAGAGAAAGACAAATACCATATGATTTTACTTATATGTGGAATTCAAGAAACAAAACAAACAAGCAAAGGAGAAAAAAAAGAGAGAAAGAGAAAGGGAAACCAAGAGGCAAACCATACTCAGCTATAGAGAATAAACTGATGGTTCCCAGAAGGGAGGTGGGTGGGGGCATAGGTTAAATAGGTGATGGGGATTAAAAAAATAATAAAAAAATAAAGAGAAAGAGAGAATGCAAAGAAAATATATTTTTCTTATTTTTTATTAATACAGAATAATTAAATAATAGTATTTGTTTTCCTCCTTTTTCCATAGCAAACATGCTAAGTGGAGATTATTTTCCTACTTGGAGGTAAATAAAAATGGGAATATCAGTGTTCTTTGAAAGCTAAAGGAAACAGGAAAAAAATTATTTACAGTAAATCTTAACCAGTTGAACGAACAATGGATCTATTTTTCCCTAGTTTGGTGTAGAAAACACAGTAAGTACTCAATGTTTATTTGTTTAGTGAATGAATAAATTAAATCAAACATTCGTTTGAGACCTATTATATGCCAAGCTTGCTGAATGTTGTATCTAATCCTTGAGACTCAAATCCTTTCCCACTTCTTTCCAGAAGCTTCTGAAATCCTTTAATAAAAAGTCTTCTTCCTTTATTGTATCTATAGCTCATATTATTTGCTTATATTTTTACATCTAGCAATTCTTTACAACTAGTTAATTACATGACTATGAGTAACTGCTACTGTTTTGCATGTTCCAGATTCCCTTAGGAAAGTTTTAAACTTATCAGCAAATTAACAAATTTTTTTTGAAATTAACTTTGGTCACTAGAAGGTCATTTTTTTTCTAATAATCACAGGTCTCAAATATAGTAGGACTAATATAAACCTTTATTTTTTATAGTAGGTAAACTGAGCTCCAAATATTTAGATGGAACCATATAAATTATTGAGCATTTTATATTATAAACCTCATACTTTACTGTCTAATAAAAATAACACATGATATAGAGACAGAAGACTGGGTGCCAAGACATAGTAGTGAAAATATGGGAAAAGTCAGGAAGCATCAAAACACTATTGATGATTATTTCTCATTTTCATATTTGTATTTTAGAAGATCTTATTCTAGTTGGTTTGAAAGGTTCATATTAAATTAAATGAAATCATCTTGAAGTACGAGGAATAAAAGGCGCCACACAGTCTGGAGAGGAGAAGATATGGAGGAGGGTTTTGGCTTTTGTAGTTGATTTTCAAATATTTGAAAAAAATTTCATTTGGAAATGGATTTCCTTTTGGTTCATGTTGCCCTACTGGGAAACCACTGGATTGAAGTTCTATGGGAGTAGAAATCTACTTTACATGAAGGAAACAGTTTAATAATTAGCAAATTGGATGTCGTTTCTTGGAGTTAAATAGCTCTTCATTTTGGATCTATTTCAGCAGAAAGTTATTGACAATTTGCTGAGAGCAGATAGGAAATGAATAGTTGTATATTGTGAAGGAGATTGAACCAGTAAATTCTAAATTCTCTTTATAGTTCTAAGAAAGTATGACTCTCTTCTTGAAATCTAATTGACCTTTGATATGACTTCTTGCTGCCATTTTGAATAATAAATGAGAAAAAAGATCTGCGTTTGTTATTAAGTGTTCTAAACACTAAATATTGCCCAACAAATACAACTGATCTTTGCATTTTTCCTTTACTATGTAATTGGTATTACTTCTAGCATATGCTTTTGCAGGTCATAGATCAAGAAGAATCTGTGAAAATACAATGTTCATATTTTAAAGGGTCATTCATTATAGCAGCACGCTTGGGAAAATAGTTCCTGGGATGTCTAAAATTTATATTGTGTTGTAAAACTGAAGTATGGGCCAAGGGTTAACAACCTTGAATTTTGCCCTCAAAATTAGTCACAGAAAATCTACTTCATTATAAATACATTACTACTGAGTAGTGTGTCCTTCTGATTGATATGGCCAGAGCTACCTTTTCAGCAGTCTTTTAAACACCAATCCTTCATTTTAGTTCTAAAAATGAGATGGGCTCCTCCTCCCTAGTTGGGACATCATTTTTTACCTGCCAATACAGTTTGATGAGCTTGCTTATACACTGTTCACTTCCTCCACAGAGCCAGAACATGTAGTCAGCAATCATGGCACTCCTAAGAACAAGGAAAATTAAAAACAAGACAAAACAAGACAAAACACAAATTTATAGGGCAGAAGGAAAACCATACCAGGTAGTATATATAAATACTGAGGAAGAAGGTTTTGTAATATATAAATCTGACTAGATTAATATTAAGCAAAGCCCAAGCACATTTTAGACTGTAGAAAGTAGGGTTGTTTTTGTTTTCGGTTGTTTTTCTTTTAATCTAAACTAAAACTCTAAGAGAAGCAACCAGCCATTTGTCTTCTAGATGTCTTTTTCTGCTTGTACAGTATATGAATACTTAAAGACTATAAAGGAATGCATTGTTTTGGTTGCCTCTTATTAAGCTTCAGAGCATTTATAGAGCAACACATATTTTATGGACACATAAACACATATTTTATTCTAAAATGCCTTCAAACCTAGCATAGCATATATAGCTAACTATTGTATTGCTCTTTTTGTATTGTATTGCTATTTAAGCATATCTCAGACTTTACCTGAATTAAAGATTATTCACCTCTGATTAAATTGGCCTCCTTAAAAGTAAAAATAAAAAATTTCCAATTCAACAAACACTCCCCTCCCCCAACTTCTGTGTTTAATTGAATTGCTTTAGTATCTAGTGTGTACAACCACTGAATTAGTCTTATTAAGCTGAGAGGATATTAAAAACTATTGTGCAATTGATATTAATTCATTGCTTAGCACCCTTTGGAAAAACAGTTTACTTTTATGACTGTTTCTGCTAGGCCTCTCTATTTCTTTTCTCCAAAGATTTCAAATCCAATTAAATGTGACTAGAAGTAATTCCAAATTGTCACGTTAGCCAGTTAAACATATAATAATCCTGTGTACCTAATCACTAGTACCAAAAGTTTATTTATTTAAGTAGAGCTATCACAGTGTACCCCTGAATGTTTTTCTTATCTTTGCCTGCAGATTTGTGTTGTTTCTTGACATCATTGTAAATTGAATTAGAAATTTTCCTTCCCTAAATATAGGTTGTCTAAGGCACAGCAGCTATAAACTTAATATGGTACTCTGTTGGAAGAAGTAAAATGTTTAGTTTCTTGCTCAGGACAGACAAAACTTAGGACTTTGAAAAATAACAATGGAAAAGAGTACAACCATTTGGAGGGTTATTCAGCTCAATATATTTTTTTACACATGTGGCATTGGAAAGGAACTGTCCACTGACATTTCAAAATAAAAGACAGTAATTTGGGAATAACTAATCTTTTAAGAATCCTTTTATATTTTTCAAAGCCCTAGTTTACTGATAAGATAAAGTGAGCTAGGAAGTTCTGATGTTGTGTGAATATGTAAGAAGTAGAAAAAAAGTTATAAAAATTACAGACGAGAAGGGGCAAAAGTGAATTTTAAAATTTGCATTTGATAGAAACACTTGGAAAAAATTTCCTTTCATGACTACCTAAAAAGGAAGTCTACTTAGGTACCTGTCACCTAATAGAAATCCATTTAATAAATTCTGAATTTAGGAAATCAATGAAAAATGTAAAAAATCTCACTCTCAAGACAGCACACACGTATTTATAGAAGTTGGGTACTCTTAGGTGACGACTTGATTTTGCACTCTGATTCCTCCTTCTGTTACCATTTGGATATGTAGACATGGCTCAACAAACATGTTTAATGAGGAGACCAGCCATTAGTTAAATGAGGGGTGGGTAAGATTTTCCTCTAAAGAGTCAGATAGTAAATACTTCAGGCTTTGTGGGCCATGTGGTAACTTTGCCTTGTGGAAGGACCTATGGACAATAAGTAAACACACGAGTGGGGTTGTGTTCCATAAGACTTTATTTCCAAAAATACATGGCACACTGGATTTGGTATAGTTCGCCTAACTATATGTAAATTAGGAGGTTGAGCAACAGGTGGCAAGCATTGATAAAATTGTCAATCAAGAGTCAGGCACCAGCTTCTCTATGTTCTGGCTACAAGCTCCCTTAAATATTTCAGTCTACTGTTTTCTCTTTAGGGACAATGTATACAGTGTACTAAGATTACTGTGCAGAGTTCGAGAAGGAAACTTTACAATTTTGAAACATGCAAAAACTGTAAAAGATGATTCTGTATGGTAGGCACAGAGGCTTGAGTTAAGTAAAAGCTGAATTAATAGTTTCTATCATGTTAGTGATTGTCATTCATAGATTGGAACAATTATGAGGAAAAAAGAGAGATCGTGATAGTCGGTTTCTAGAGCTTTCCTGCATTTTTATTGCTTCCGGTGATTTGGTTTTGAGCTCACCATTGTAAAATTAGAAGTTATAGTATTTTTATTAATATTTTCCAAAAGTTGCTTTTACTGTAATGATGTGTTGTCAAATTGCTACGTTCTTAAATATGATTTTATTACACCTGGGGCTCGCGTCTTTTTCTAAAGGAACAGATCCCCAAATTTATATTGAAACAAGTGAAGAATTAAGATTCATTGAAATTTATTACTTGACCTCAGGGAAGCACAATTACTATAATAGTAAAAAGACGATAGTGTTAAATAAAGTATGGTTTCGGAAAGCTACGTGTTTGCTAATACAGTGTTTGTAAGTATAACTTATTTCTCTTAATGTTAGAACACAATTTATATTGTAGTTATTTCAACCCCATTTTCTTCCCAGTGGAAGTGACAGTTATGTTTTCACCACCCACCTTCCTTTGTCTGGTTCCCTATCATAGATCTGCCCAACAGCTTAGCCTTTATAAATCAGTATAAAATTCAGTGGAAGAACATGAAAAGAGCATGGAA
Organism: Potos flavus; assembly: GCA_028534135.1. NCBI lineage: Eukaryota > Metazoa > Chordata > Mammalia > Carnivora > Procyonidae > Potos > Potos flavus. The sequence continues at coordinate 110,171,938 of CM052898.1, forward strand.
ATAACATTATACCATGCAGTATTTGTGAGGCAAAAGACAGGGTTTTTCATCATGCTGAATTTATAAGGGGCAAGGATAATTAATTAATCAACTCAGAACATCTGCAAGGAGTCAAGTACCTTGTAGGATCCTGGTTCTGGCAGACTCACCTGAAGAATCGAATATAAACGTTAACCATCATTCTTCCTACTTTCCTTTACGTATCTCTGTTTACCTTTAGGCCACTCTCCTGGAGGCTAGTCGGTGTTATACAATGTTGCTCTAAATGTCTTTGTTTCATTGTCATTATTCTATTCAACTTACTTTCATTAGTCTACCAAATATTGTAGCTACACTGGACCTGGAGAATCATGTTAGCCAACCTCTTTTACGTGACAGTGGGTGGCTTCATCTCTGTCCCTTTTGAGCCTTTACTAGTGCTAAGCACCAGGTTAAGCATTTTACATAGCAGAGTATGAACCCGATCCACCCACCCACCCACCCTTCTGCATCAGATCTCATCCTACCCATGGAACTGCTCCAGTAATTCAGTCTCTCTCTCTCATTTCTTTTCTTTATCCTTTTTCCTTTTTTTCTTTTCTCCTGGGGCTTTTCTACCCCCACACAGAAATGCTGTTGTTTCTGCCATCTTAAAACAAAACATCCCAAATCCTCTCTGCTTCCCTTCCAGTTATCATCTTAATTCTTTCCTTCTACACAAACAATAAGCAACAACAAACCCACAGAAACTCCTTGAAAAAGCTGTGTGTACTCTCTATCTCTAATTTTTCTCTTCCTGCTCTCTCCTAACTCACTCCAGCAAGGCTCTCATTCTGCTACTTCACTGAAACTGCTCTTGTCAATGCTACTAATGGTTTCCATGCTGCTAAAACAATGGTTCAATTCTCAGTCTTCATTTTGCATGCACTCTCAGGTGTAAGTGATGCAATTGCTTATCCCTCTTCCAGTATATACTTTCCCACTTGGGTTCCACAACTCTGTTCTTTCTGGTTTCCCTCTATCTTACTGGTTGCTCTTTTCAGTCTCCTTTTCTGGTATTTTCTCATCTCCCTGGATTTCTACCACAAGGGCACAATGCTTGGACCCCTTCTTTTTCTTACTATATGCAATCCCTTGGTGATCTCACCAGTTTCATGGCTTTAAATATGGTTTGTGGGTTGACAAACCTTACATTTATATCCTGAACTTAAACCTCTTTTTGGATCTCAAGACTTGCAGAAATTGTCTTCTTCACATCTCTACTTGAATACCCAATAGGTATTTCAAACCTAATATTTCTATACCCGAGACTCTAACCCTTCTTACTTTCCTTCCCCCAATCTCTAATAGTCTTCTCCATCCATTCAGTTTCAAAGACCAACAAAATTAAAATTAGTGCTCCTGAGCAGGTCACTACTGTGCTTAAAACAGCAAAGGCTTCTTCTCTCATTCAGAGTAAAAACCAGCTTTTGAAGTGACATTTGGGCCCCCTGTCATCTGGTCTCTGACCTCACTTCCAGTTTACTCTGCTCCAGACAAGCTGTCTCCTCTGCTGTTGCTCAGAAAGAACAGGTACACTATTGCCTCTGGGATTTTGCATTTGACAGTCCCTGTTCCAGGGTGTTCTTTCTTTAGACACCCCCTGACCTCCTTGTTCATCTACTCTACGTCTTTATCAGATGTTATTTTCTCAGTGAGGACTACCTTGGCCACATTCCAATACTACCCATACCAAAGCCTAAAATATTTATTCTCTGGGTCTTTCCTGGAATACAAACTTTCTGAGGGCTGAGAGTTTTGTGTCTTTTATTCACTGCTCTATCCCCACTGCCTAGAACAGTGTTGGTGTGGTAGTCACACCATAAATATTTGTTGAACTAATGACCACATGTTCTCTAGTTTTTTAAAGTCAAAAAAATTAAATTCTTGTTATAAAAACTGGAGGGCTGTAGAGTTACGTAGCTTACTAGGATTCTACCTGAAGGAATCTGGCCCTGGATTACCTCACTGCTCATATTTAACGATGCTTTTGTTCTGGAGGTGGTGTGGGAATGGAGTGTCAGGGGGAGCTTGCCCAATGTAGAATCCAACATTTAGCTCACATGAGAGTTTAATAAATGCTAATGGATCCTGGTGTATTTTTATGTAAATTAAAGAGGAACGGTACCAGGAAGCATATTAGCCTACTGTGTTGTAGCTAAAATTATTTTCTATCATGATGCCTTCAGTCATGTGTCAACAACTGTGGTTTCCCTGCAAGCCTACTACGCTCTTCTTTTGATACGTTATTTGAGTTCATTTTAGAAAAGTATTTCTGAAGTCACATTTAATTTACTTAATACATCTGTTAAATGTAAAAGGGTCAAAATCTGGCTTTTAAATATATATGTGTCTTAAATAAAAAATTCTTGTGTCATAACTCAACTTATTGTGAATCAAATCCCATTCCTACAGAGCAGCAAATACACAATGCAAGAATTTGACGCGTTATTATTAATAAGATAGGCACCAGTTTTGCTTTCCAAATTAATACCATACGAGGATCACAATGTTTAAGCATTTTCATGCCAGGTGATTTTACCGATTGAATATTTCTAAAGAGACTGTGTAGTTCTAAAGTTATGAGAATATACTATTGGCAGTTCTCAAGACCTATCTTCATATTCACAATCTGTAACATTTCTACTCTGAGTGGCCACTTGGTGGTGTAAAACAATAAGATATGGGTAAACAAAAGAAAATCACAGCACACAATCAGCTGTGTGTTCTCATAGGGCTGACTGGCTGGGACCTTGAAAAGTCATTCGTTCATCACCTTGCCTTTAGGCAGGATCACACTTAAACCTTTCAAATGAGACTGATGAGAATCTATTCTGTTTTAAAGACCTCCATGGAAGGACATTGCTCTGTTTTCCTCACTGATTCCTTAGCTTCACAGCCATAAATAGTCTTCTGCAGTTTTAGTCTGCTGGTTTCAGTTCTTTCTCCAGGGTTAATTCAACCTAACTAGACCTTATCCTCTGAATAGCAGTTCTACATAGCCTCACAAAAATTTATCAATCTCTCTTCCCCAGGTTAATTAATTAACTCCAGTTGCTTTAATCTTTCTCCATGGGTCCTCTTTGCTTGACATTAGTCAACTTTTTCAACAAGTCTTTTCAACTTGTTTAAGTTCCTCCTTTTCTTTCTCCTACACTCAGAAATTGACCTCTCTCAAGAGTCTAAGGATAATCTTACAGTGTTTTTATGCAGCTATTTCATTTATGTCTAAGAAGTATAGATACTTCTTAGAAGTGCATCTATTACATAGTTCTAACTAAAGAATCCTTTCCTGTTATCAACATACTTAGGAGGTGGTTTCCTTCTCCTGTACTGAAAAAAGCTAAAGAACATCTGTATAGGCATGTTGTTAATTTAGATTCATTAATATTGATTAAAGTGTATATTCCTTTTGAATACAAATATACACTAATATTGAAGAGATTATATTCCCATCAGGAGGAGAACCAAACCATCAAATCCACTCAAGCACACACACACACACACACACACACACACACACACACACACACACGAAGCTTCTTTTTGCAGGCTCACATAATATTTTCCACACAGCAATCACACAGTGATCTTTAAAGACTATGTAAATATAAAATATAAAAATATTTTTATATATAATATAAAATACCTCAAATAGAATCCAAGCTCCTTCTGTGGTCTACTACTCTTGTGATAGGCTGCCCTTGTTTTCCTCTTCAACACATGTTCTCTCACCCTCTAGTCAAGTGTGGTTTATTCAACTGCTCAAAGCAAATATGAATTTTCCTGCCTGCCTTGGGGCATTTGCATAGTAGGTGCCTCTTACCTGGAATCTATTCCTTCCATGTTTTACCTGGCTGCTGCTTCTCAAGATTTGGACCTTTTGGCTTTAGCTTAAACACTGGTGACCTCTTCAGTGAGGCATTCTCTGACCACTCTGTGTAAATAAGTTCTGCTTTACCATCCCTCAACCAGAACCTTCTTTTTCCTGTGTTAAGTCTCATATTTTGTAATTACTGGTTCTTTTACCTATTACCTTCTTTTCCTAGGCCTGTACTGCACCAGCCATATGTGGCTATTTGTATTTTAAAAGAATTAAAATTTAAATTTAAAATCCAATTCTCAGGTACGTAGGCACATTTCAGGTGCTCACTAGCCACACATGGCTCGTGGCTACTATATTGACTGGCACAGAACATCTGCATCAACACTGGGAGTTTAGTGGCAACACTGCTCTGGACTGTAAGCCACAGTGCCTGCCAGTGCAGTGCCTCATACAATCCCTGGTAAATAGCAGGTGCTTGTGATGGCTGATCTTATGTGTCAACGTCACTGAGCCACAGGGTGCCCAGATGTTTTGTTGAGCATGATGTCTGTGGGAGTGTTTCTGGGTCAAATGTTAAATGAGATTAACATTTGAATATGTACACTGAGTAAAGCAGATTGTCCTGGCCGATGTGGATGTGGCTTATCTAATCCACTGAAGGCCAGAATAGAACAAAAAGGTCGTGTAAGGGAGAATTCGCTTTCTGATTGTTGTTGATTTGGGACATCAGTCTTCTCCTACCTTTGGACTCAAAACTTGGATCGGAACTTACACCATCAGCTCCCTGGGTTCTCCGGCCTTTGGCCTCAGACTGGAACCAAACTTCTGGCTATCCTGAATCTCCAGCTTGCCAAATGGCAGATTTTAGGACTTTTCAGGCTCCATAATTGCATGAAACAATTCCATATGTTTATACTTCCTATTGGTTCTGTTTCTCTGGAGAACCTTGACTAACATAGTGCTCAATAACTTTTTTTTTTAAAATACAATGCTCAATAACTTATATATGCTTTTGTTTGCATTTTGCTCTGCTTATCCTTTCCCCCACTCCACTACCCCTAGTCATTTGGTTTTCATCAGGAGGCTCAGCCCTTATAGTGTTCTGAGTTAGTTCACGTATTTCAGTGGTTGATGAGCATTGAAGGAGTTACACTTTGGTCTCTCCACCTCTGTAACAAGTCTGCCTCTGTGCCTAATTGCCTAGTTCTAATAGCTGAGAGTTGTCCCTGACACCAAATCTCTGCCTTTTGCAGACCAAATCTAGTTAATGTGTTTCTGCCTTGACCGTAACTCTAGATTTTTATTATACTGGGGTTCTAGCCATGCTTGATCCTGCAAGATCACCTAGCAATGGATAGTAGTTTTTTTGAAGTTCCCTGCCTGCCTCTAGTCTGAATTTCAAATATTGCCTATATCTAGATTCTCAATGATAACAACAAAACACAATAAGAATAGTATTACTATTACTATTTGTAACAACAACCAATATTTATAGAGTGCTTACCATACATACAGTGCTTTTACATCTCATTCACTTGAAACCAAGTTATGAAATGAAGAAAGTGAGGTTCCTTAAATTGAGGAGTCTAATTTCCAAAAAGTTGACACAGTAGAATCAGGATTCAACAAGATATATTTATCATCAAATGTTGGTTTCTTAACCATGGTTCTGTACTTCTTCCATGCTGCCATTCTTTACTGTGCATCTTTTACAAGACTCTATTATCTTTTGTTGGACTTCTCTGATGCTAATTTCTTGCCAACCTGTTGACTATTGGTACACTGTCTAAAAACCATATTCCTGTGGTTAAGTGTGTGTGTGGGGCATGGTTATTATTGCCTATTAATGCCTGGTCCTCCTCCCCTATTGCCATCCCATGCTTGTCTCACTAGCAGTCATGTTTTTGTGTTAGTTCTGATTTATCAATCTGATACGGTCAACTTTCCTTTCCTGGCCATGTCAAGAGATGTGTCGTTACTTCTATAGAAAATATATGTCTGGTTGAAGAGGTCTAGATGGATGGAACTCATCTCAGATTATATATGAAGGTTTAATATTGATTTTGATTTTTTTTACCCAAACATGGTTATCAATATTGTCAGCAAATGTTTATTATGTTTATTACAATAGGCAAGGTTGGGAGTCATGGTCACATGGAAATGTATGAAGACATGATACTGACCTTTATGAGATGCTAAATTAACTATTGCTATAACAATATTTGAAAAGAGTAATCAAAATATAAGGCAGTTTTATAGACATAAAGAACTATGCAAATGTTAAGTATGTAATGTTCACTAACAAGTACAGAGCAGAAAAGGGGGAAATGATTACTCTTGGGCTGTAATGGACTGATTTAGTCCAGAGGCCTGAAGAATGGCTAGCACTATTTTAAAGTGATGATGAAGAAAAGGGAGGTTTTGTCTTTGTTTTTTGTTTGTTTGTTTTTATTTTCCAGAGACATATCACATGCAAGGGCTTTGGATGTAGAAAGTATAATACAGGATGTGGGGAGAAACAGAGGATCTGTGTAAAAGAAGACAGACCAGAAAATTATGTTTCGGACAGGTTATGGTAGGCCTTGGATTCTAGGCAGATGAATTTGAATTTTTGTCTTATAGACATTGGGAACAACTGAAGGATTTTTGGCAGGAAGAATAGCATGAAAACTTTTAGTTCAAAAACCTCAGTCATGGGGCACCTGGGTGGCTCAGTGGGTTAAGCCTCTGCCTTCGGCTCAGGTCATGATTCCAGGATCCTGGGATCGAGCCCCGCATTGGGCTCTCTGCTCAGCAGGGAGCCTGCTTCTCCCTCTCTCTGCCTGTCTCTATGCCTACTTGTGATCTCTCTCTCTGTCAAATAAATAAATAAAATCTTTAAAAAAAAAAAAACACAACAAAACCCCAGTCATTGCTGGTTTTCTATTCCATGATGGGGGAGCATCTTATCCAGCCAAGATCTCTCAGAGTTGTGTTTAGCAGGGACAATGACAGCCTGTGGCCATATTGGGAGCATTCCTCAGGTTTCTTCTTTTATATGGGTTTAAAAGCAGTGTCCCTTGATATCTGGACCTACTTACTTTCCAGGATGAAGAAGATGGTCTGGGGAACCAGGGTCCTGATGGGGCCATATGGATATAGAAAGGGGTCTGAGTACATGTTTTTATTAGATTCATTTTTGCATACTTCATGAATTATTTCATTCCCCAAAGATGGAGATTCTAAGATGAGTATGCTATTTCCTATCATTAGGGTCTAACGGAGATGCAAACATACACAGCTAATTATATCGCAATGAGTAAAGTGGAATAATTGATATAGACACTAATGCAGTTGAGAGGGTTGGCGTGTTAGGGAGGTGGACCTCAAGGAGATGAAAGCCTCGATCAGCCTAAAATGCTGAACAGGAGTTAGCCAAACAAAGGGAGAGTGAGACTGAGAAGGGCATCGTAGGCATAGCGTACAACTTGAACACAGGTTCGGAAGTTAGAAGTAGGGGGATAAGTGGGAACCCCCCAACCGGATCAGCTTTCTGAGTTTAGAGCAGGCAAAGAAGGCATGGAGAAGGCACAAAGGAGCGTGGATTTTATCCTGTGGGTTTTAAATACAGAACAGAAAGTTCTATGGTTTAGAGAGAGAATCTTGGCAACTCTGTAAAGGATGCACTTGAGGGTGGGAGGTCACTGTAAGAGTTCTGAGAGACAATGAATGACCCTTAACTAGGCAGCAACAGCAGGCAAATGGGAAATTAAAATATTGGCACCATTCCTTAGGGAAAAGTCAAATGGTGAAGGCAAATGAGAAGGAATTTGAATACTTAAATATGGTGATATTCCAGGCCCTGTGGTGACCCGGTGTCAGACACTAGGGGTCGTTCCCATAGAGGCATAGCCTATTAATCATGTGAGAAAGAAAAACCTAAAGATGAATTATTTCCTTTTCCAGATGAATGGAAAGTATCTGATTCTCAAGAAAATCATAAATTATGATAAAACAATAATGGGCTTGGCCTGAAGCCGGCAGTATAACTCTTGGGTAGAGACTGACTGGTATCACAAACCAGCATCAACTTAAGTAATGTTCCGCCCTGACTCCCTGTAAAACGCTGATGGAGCCCTATAAATCTGAGAAGTTTTCTTGGTGCTCATTCTTGAAGGTTTCCTTCTGAAGCATTCATCTGGAGAATGTTCCTGCCAGGGAGCTGTCTCCAATCTCACCATATCCCAGGTCACTCTCCCATGACCAAGAATTGAACCCTCATCCTTGGAACATTTCACCAGCAGAGGGCGCCCTCACCTTTTGGTATTGGTGAAAATTCAGAACGTGTTTCTCTAATTTGAATAGGATTACAAAGTTTTATCCAACTTTTTGCAGGATCAAAGGAAGGGGTAAAATTAGGAAAAAAACAAGGCATATCTTGAAAAGGGGCAAAAGCTAGAGGAGAGCCTGGCTATACAAAACCAGGCAATCCTGAATCTAATTTTGCTTTCAGTATTTCACACCAGCAGTTTCTGAAGCCAATATAAAATGTAAAACAGTTGGAAAGAAGAGTATACAGAGCAGAAAATAAACCCATTCACAGCAGAGGAACAGCTTTCAGTGAAAGTAGCCAGAACTAATTCTTGTTAGTCACAAGAAGTAAGGAAAAAGTACAGTCTTAGTGTTTGCCGTTCTCACTCTCCATCTCTACTTGGGTAGGAAAGAGTCTCAGAATATATAGAGATTATACAGTCTGATAGAATATCCTGATTATTTAGCAGATTGTGTAACTGGACTGCAATCGAACACTCTGCTGCTTATTTCTTGTGAGCCAGAGACCTACAGGTAAAGACGGAGAAAGTGAGGAAAAGAGTGAGTAGCAGGCATGGGCAGATTGCAGTATGGTAGGGTGGTTTTTTGGAACTTGTAGTTAATTTTCCAATTGAAACAAAGTATAAATACTCTCTGGTGAGGTTTTCAAGGCTGCCTATAGACACCCATTTAAATCAGTTTACTGAAATGATATATATTTAACAGTTATGCAATGTTTTACTAATAAAACAGCAATGTTTTACTAATAAAATAAGACCTAATAAAAGAGAAAAGTAACTTAACACACCTGAATTTAAAATTTTTTTATTTTTAAATATTTTATTTATTCATTTGAGAGAGAGAGAGCACAAGCAGGGGGAGCAGCAGAGGGAGAAGGAGAAGCAGATTCCCTGCTGAGCAGGGATCCTGAAGTGGGACTCGATTCCAGGACCCTGAGATCATGACCTGAGCCAAAGGCAGTCGCTTAACCGACTGAGCCACCCAGGTGCCCCAATACATCTGAATTTTTAACTGAAAAGAAGTAGGTATCATTATCGGTGTTTCTCAATAGTGGTCACTCTCGGCAATTTTAGGTGGTTCCATTTTGTGCTGTGTGGATCTGTCCTGGGCTCCGCCAGAGGGTCAGCATCTCCAGGCACTCCATTCTACATGTCAATACTGCTTGCCAGTTACTTTGACAACCCAAACCCCCCCATCCACTTCCCATGACATGGACAGGGCCTGAAAACCACTCAAGAGAGGTTTATTGAGATTCTGAAGGGGAATCATAGGTACTTAGGTTGATGGGACAGATTTTAAAGGTTTTTGTTTTGTTTTGTTTTATTTTATTTTATTTTATTTTTTGTTTTTTTTGTTTTGTTTTGTTTTGTTTTTTGTTTTGTTTTAGATTGCGTTTTATTTACTTCATAATATTTCTTAGCTGAGACCATATTCTCAAGAGCATTTTCCTTATCAGTCTTGAGCAGGATAACAAAAAAGACAAGCAGAAGAAGACTGCTGGAAGTTTCTATTTAGTTAAAAATTCAGGTGTATTAAATCATTTTACTCTTTTGTTTGCTTTTATTTTATTAGTAAAACATTACAGAATTGTTAAATGTACATCATTTTAGTAAACTGTAGCTTAAATGGGTGTCTGCAGGCTGCCTTGAAAACCTTACCACAACATCTGTATACTTCGGTTCTAATGAAAAATGGATTCCAATGTTGGAAGAGTATGTATATCTTAGAAAAGTTCCCTGAGATGTAATAATCTAAGCACCAAGTAGGGAGAAAGAAAAGGAAAGGTGGGGGGAGCAAAGTTTGCATGATCTTATGTAAAGGCTGAACCCAGGCTATGGAGCCAGGCTTCTTTCTCTTTTGTAACTTGCTTGACCTTATACATGTCCCTTAATGTTAACAATCTATGGTTCATCTCTAGAACGGAGATTATTTTAATAATACCTATATTCTGGAGTTGTGTGTGTGTGTGTGTGCATGTGTGCAAATAATATATGTAAAACTATTTGAAATCTATGAAATAATCTACAGATTTCAGGTTGATACCCTTATTATTAACATATTTTTGCCAACCTAAGGGTGAATGTCGGGGGTGGTGAGGGTCAGAAGTTGAGTCAGATGCTCCCAACTCAGGCAAGCTTGGTTCCTGTACTTCAAGGACAGGGGTGGTGTGAGAGGAGGTGAGAGTAAGTTGGGTGTAAGCAGGAAGAGAGGCTCAGTATACCTGGGGAATGTCAAATTGTTACATGGGATACTTGGCACTTAAATGGATCTTTAAAACAATTTATATGTAGCATTCTTAATTTAATTTAATTCCATTTAATTTAATCCAAATAGGAAAACCGCCACAACAAAACACCATCACCACCACCACCACTAACAACAAATCCTTTTTGTGAAAATCCCATGAAGATACAATAAAGAGTGTGTTCCCCAAATGTTAACAGCTCACTGGTGAGGGCTGGCTCACTCTTCCAAGATAGCAGAGGGCTATAAAAATAACATGTAAGCATTTGCTGATTTTGTGAGTGATATATATTCAGGGTGGACATTTCACAAAATTATGTGTTCAGATTTGCTTTTCACACTTTTCTAGACCCCTTTAAATAGTCCATGCCTCTGTTGTGGAATCTCTTTTCTTCTTTTTTTTTTTTTTAGGTTTATTTATTTATTTATTTGACAGAGAGAGAGAGAGACAGAGAGAGATCACAAGTAGGCAGAGAGGCAGGCAGAGAGAGAGGGGGAAGCAGGCGCCCTGCTGCACAGAGAGCCTGATGTGGGGCTCGATCCCAGGACCCTGAGATCATGACCTGAGCTGAAGGCAGAGGCTTTAACCCACTGAGCCACCCAGGTGCCCCTCTTTTCTTATTTTTCAATGTAGTCTGTCCATGTTCTGGCTACTAAAGATCCTCAACAGTAAAACCCACCTTCATCTGGCCTCAACTCACCATTACAGGATTCAACTTTTCCCTTTCTCAGTATTCTTTAATTCAAACATATCCATTCTGCTTCTCACCTAGAGATAAATAGGCAACTTGTAAGGCATCAGAAAAATCCTCTGCCCCAAAAATGCTTCTCTCAATGACTTGTAGTATTATAAAATGACACTTTGTCTCTTCTTTAGGTCGAAAGATTAAATGGCATTGTACGTTTATGTTTTCTCTGAAGGTGAAGGCATTATCATTCATTAATAACTTGTGAGAAGTCATTTTCATCAGATTAATAGAAAGGCAATACAGCACAGGGATTTAGAATGCAGACATGGGAGCTAGATTGCCTTTATTTGAATCCCAGGGCTGTCATTTGCTATCTCTATGACTTTGGACAAGTTACTTAACCTCTCTGTGCCTCAGTTTCCTTATATTACCATGCAGATAATAATAGTTGTCAATCTGACAGGATTGTCAGAAGGCTTAAATGTTCTATTACATGTAATGCACGCAGAACAATAGAGCATATGCGTACTTGGGAAGCACTCAGTAAGTGTTAGCTTGCAAATTATTATTCTGCCCAGGCATTAACACTGATATTTAGGAAAATGAAATACATATTGCTTCATTGAGAAGCTTGTATCCAAACAGGCTTGTTTAGACTGCTTCAAAAATATATTGATTTTCTAGGTTGTTATTAAAGTTTTTTTCTTGAACTTAAAAGACTTATAAAAGCTTGTAACTAATACAGGTAGTGTAGTTTTGTGAGCCTACAGTGAGAATGCCACTCTTTTGGTGCAGCCTTCTTGAACCTTTATTATACTTAAATATTCTTATATTTTACCCTGTCATACATTTTGCTTATAAGCCTTCCCTTAGAGCCCTTTAACTGTCCCTCGTAGATTACCAATTACTAACTGGTTTTCTTTAAAAGCATCTCTGATATAGTACAATTTTGTGGAGGGCAGGGATCATGTCTCATTCATCATTATGAATTCACCAGAAACTTGCACAGTGTAGGCACTTGTTACATGATTATCAAATGAATGAAGAGTGGTAAGCACTGTGATGCCCACATTCTTGAATCCACACATGTAGGTTTTCTCAAGACATCCCTAGTCTGTTCCTGTTGTTCTATGATCATTACTGGGGCCCCTTTCACTACCAAAATTGTCATGGTTTAGAAGGTAAATGGTGTGGTTTCCTATCGTTTTCTCACCGAAGATGTTTTAGAGTATGCACGCATGTTGCACGGTCATCCTCCTTGGTTCAATATACATGGTTAATACTCTGTAAAGAGAATTGTTTATCTTACCTCTAGTAGGATTATAAGCTTTTGAATAGCAGAAATCTCATTTTTTGCTTCTCTGATTTCTTCTTTCTGAAAGAGCTGATTATATAGTAGGCTGCAATGTATTCCTATTAAATTCTATTTAACTTTTTCTCAAACTTAAGATTCTATGGAAAAAATGCTTATATATGTTCATTTTCCCCCATAAGGTATGTATTTTCTTAGCGATACATGTATTTATCCTTAGTTTACTAGATGACTTTCTTATAGAATTTATCAGGACATGTAATCCACAGGAACCCTGGTTTTTATGCTAAAACTCATTTCCAAATGCTTATTTTGTAGTTTTAAACTTATAGATTGGAATCAGAAAGCCTGGCTAATAGATAATAAAGACATGTCTTCATTACTTCACAGGTTATCCAACATATACAAACAACTAAACAAACATAAAGTAAAAGTTCTATATACATTGTTTCTTAGATAAAAAGAGAATACAAGCTGGGTTGAAGAAAAAAATGAGGGATTCCAGATATGAACAGTGTAAGTAAAACTATAAGGCTAGAAATTAAAATGGTATGCATATTAAAAACAATTAACTGTTTATTAATTTATTGAGCACTTACTATATGCCAGTTATAAGAAATATTTACATTGTTGAATTTTTGGGGCAGAATACATGGAAGACGTTAGAAGCCAGATTCTAGATTCTAGCACTACAATTGTTGAGTTTACAAGGTAATAATGCTTTTGCCTTAGGAAGAACTTTTGTATTCTTGAGTTGGTTCATGGTATTGATTTCAGGAAACTTTTACATTTCTTTTGGGACACAGTGCAATATCCATCTGTTTATTTAGATGTTTGCTTGGAGGGGGTTTAATGTAGGCAGAGATGATGCTCTTTTTTTTCCCTCCATAAACCACAGTTTGCATGGTGTTTGTCTTATTTTTTTTAATTGTGTTTTTAATTTGCAAATGTGCCCAGAGGCGTTAAGTAATGGTAGCATATTTATAAATTAAAATATAAATAAATAAATTTGGAAAGCAATAACAGCTGGCAACTACTTTTTTCAAGTGAGTTGTTTGTAAGGAAAGAAACAGTTCCGTGAGCATCATGAAACAGACCATACCAGCTCGCAGAATAGGTTGTGCAGAAAGAGCCTCTTAAGAAAATTCTAAATATTTTGAAAACCTTAAGAGAGTAAGAGTATCCCTTGAAAGAAGGTGTGGAGCTCTAGGGTATGTCTAGGGTTGGTAGTGGGAGTGAGGTCTAGGGGGGCTAGATACATTATGAGGATAAACATTCATGGTGAGTATAAGGGGAACCCTGCTTCTTATTAAGTTTATATACTCCACTTGATTCCGGGTATGAAAGAGTTAATAGTAACCCTGCTCTTGTACTTCTGAGCTGCTACTACTGCCCTGGGGCTGATCAAAAGTGAGGCACAGGAAGTCCCCAGGGCCAGTACTAATGGGATCCATTTCAGATCTAAGTGCTGGGGCTTCCATCCCTGTAGAGACAATGCAGTCATTTCTGCCTCAAAGGCAGGATTTTAAAAATCTACTGCCTTGGCCATGATTTCACAGAATTTATTTGAGGAAAGTAAAATCTTTCAAGGAGATCAATTGGTAGAGACTCCATATTTCAAAGATACTCTTTTGGGAAATTAACATTTAGTATACAACAAACCTAGGAAAAGAATCTTATGGGATCCCCAAGAGAGTTCTGTGGACTACACTAACAAAGAGATAATTTCCTTTGCCCTTGGGGTTGGGGCCTGTTCCCAGTTTCTTGGTGAGGAACCCCAAGACTGAATATTGATACAAAACCCAGTAACATCAAGGTCATATCAGGCATATATTTAATCTAGTTGGATTCCAGAATATTGATGAAAAAACAAAAGGAAAGATGAAAATTTAAATAGTACCCAGTGCCAGGTTGCCCTTGTATTCAATAAACTTAAGCCCACAGGCAATGAATAGATCCAGTTAAATCAGCAATAATCATTGCTAGTTTTAAACCTATTTTTAAAATGTGAGAAAGATGTTAAGAATTTCCCTGATCAATGGCAAAGAAATCAAACATCTGCTGGGCAAGTGGGTGGTCCAAGCCTTATAGGAAGAACTTTGATAAGTAACTGAGGGCTAAGGAAGAGTTAGATGAACTGCCAAAGTCATCTATGGAAGATGGAATGATGACAATGAAGAGCCAACAGAAAAGAATCTTCATTAATTTGCCAAAATATTCTAAGTAGAGAAATTCTTGAGTGAGTTTCTGAATGTAATATTTCTATGGAATTACATACTGAATATTACAATAAGCATTAAATGTTTTTTTGTGAGCATATTTGTACATAGGTTGTATACAAAACCATGTACATGCCTTACAGACTAACATTAAAAACTAGCCTTTTCATATCATGCTATTCCATTCTTTCCTTTTCTGGAGTGCATCTGAGTCAGATCCCAGAAATCCCAAGTTAGTTGGGGGAGAGGTAAAATCTTGTGTTATGAAGGTGGGGATATAAGACAGTCTATGGAGTTTTTTCCATTATTATAATTTGATTTGTGTTCACAGGTTGATAAGACTTAGAAAAATTCAAATCATGTAAAATGTAGAGTAAAAATCATGAAGTTTTCATTAAAGAATCTGGATCAAATTATTTCCAATAAATCCTTTTGTTGACTTTTATAAAGTTCTGGAATAAGGAGCTACTCTTTTATTCTGTATTTCTTTTAATAGACACCTGGTTTAAGGGGATTTTATCTACATTACTATTAGATTCAAGATTTTGACACCCAGATTACATTAATATAGGTGAGGAGTCCCCTTTTGAAGAATTTATTCTTTATAATGCTGATTTAAAATATCACTGTATTATAGTATGAATTTAAATAGCAATAAATACTATCATTTCAGAGCACTCTATCTGTGGTATATTATGTGCTTTCATATGCTTTCTAATTTCAGTTCCACAAATATTTATACTGTGACTAATATGATTGAGTCCTGAAGATAGGTAGTGAAGGTGAATAAGGTGAATTAATCAGTTCTCCATATTCAAGAAACCCCTGGTCTTTTAAGATTAATTTACATTTAAAGGAATACTTATGACAGGGAATATGCACTCATAGCTATAAAGACAGGGCACAGAAATAATACAGAAAAAAAATAATCGTATTGGGAGAAAACAGAATCAGGGAAAACTTCCCAGAGGAGGTAGACCCCAAGAAGGGCTTCAGAAATAACCAAAGAGGGAAAAGCTATTCTGAGAAGAGGATATGCAAATGTGTATAAGCATGAAATATCATGCTGTGTTTGGGTAATATTTGAGTATTAAAGTGTGTATGTGTGTGTGTCTGCGTGTGTGTAAAGGAGGCCAGAGAGACGGAGAGACAAACAGGGTCTTAATTACAAGAGACCTTTTAATTTTTTTGCCAGGATTTATTTTGTAGATTATGGAAAGTCATTTAAAGTAATTAGTCTGGAGAGAGATGTGTTCAAATTTGCTCTGTAAATAGAGCAGACTACACACATTGCTTTTTAACCTGCTTTTTAAAATAAACAATATGGTGAGGATAGCTTCCACATTAGTAAATTTGCATCTGTAGCAGTAATTAAAATGGTAACATTGTATTCCATGGGTAATTTCACTATTTAATTAATCAATCCATTATGTTAGACAATTAAGATATTGGAGAATTAAGTTTTTGAAAGCAATAGGGTTCAGTTTGGAACATATGTTTTGATTGAGATGCTTATAATATAGTCAAGTGGGAATATCCAGAAGGTGCTTGAATATATAAATGTGGAGGTTGGGAGCAAGATCTGAGAATGTGGGCATAAATCTGGGAGTCATTAGAAGATTGATTAGCTAAAGCCAGCAGAGGGGTATTTATGGCCAAGGAAAAGTAAATGCACAATTTAAAAAAGATGTAAAGGGTACAGGCCCTTTGAAAACATTTTTAAGCAGTAGGTTGGAGAGTAAGATTAAGAAGGAAAAGTTAGAAGGAAAAAATCCAGAGAGTATGATGTCAGGGAACTAGGAGAAAGAAGAGACTTGATTCTCATAACAACTTTTGGAGAGATGAGACTGGGTCCTACCATCATTCCCATTCCACAGAGGCCAAAGGTCTTGCCAAGGCTGATAGAACTGAACTGCTGGTCTTGATTGTCTAGCCAAAATTTTAATGGAGTAAGCACCAGATTTTATGACTCAGGTAATTAAAGAAGAGTATAAAAGTATATCAAAATAAGTTCCAGAAGCTAAAATTAAGATGGAATCTGTAGGAGATATAATATGTAGAAAAAGAACATGTTCTTAAATTATAGCAGGCAAAGGATATCCCAAAATAGGCTGGGAGAGAAAGATGATAAAAATGTCTTTAAAATGTTAAGTCTCAAATTTAAGAATATGGTGGATGAGATGATCAGAGAAACACTACCTAGTACAGCTGATACTTTTAAACAAGATGGACTGAAAACAAACATAAAAAAACAAGTTTCTAAAAAATTTGTTTTGAAATAATTTGAAATCTACAGTAAAGTCACAAAAATTATACAGAGAGTTAATGTATATCATTCCACCTAGCTTCCTCTAGCTTCCTCTAATCTTGACAACTTATAAAACCATAGAACAGTGAATAAACCAGGAAATTAATATTGGTACATTTCTACTAACTAAACTACAGATTTCTCTAAAGTTCAACAGTTTTTTCCTTATTGCCACATTTCTGTTCCAGGATCCAATCAAAGATCCCACAATACATTTAGTTGTTGTATATCAGTAGTGTCTTCTAGTCTTTGACATTTACTCATTCTGTTCTTACCTTTCATGGCCTTCATACTTTTAATGAGAATTAATTGGTTATTCTGTAGACTGTTTCCCAAATTGAATTTGTATGATATTTTTTCATGTTTAGATGGAAATTATGTGTTTTAGGCAAGAATACCATAGAAGTAATGTGATGTTCTCATTGCATACTATTGGGGGGAGGGTGTATGTAATGTAGATATTTTATTGCTGGTGGTATTAACCTTGACCACTTGATTATGGTGGTATTTGCTCATTTATTTCACCATAAAGTGAGTAGGTTTCCCTCTCCAACTGATAAATATTTGAAGAAGATAACTATTTCTTATTGAATTATAATGGACATACAATTTTATATTAGTTTCAGGTGTACGACATAGTGATTTGATATTTTTATACATTATGAAAGAATCATCATAAGTCTAGTTACCATCTATCACCATACAAAGTTATTATATTATTGACTATATTCTCTATGCTATATATCACATTCCTGTGACTTATTTATTTTATAACTGGAAGTTTGTACCTCTAAATTCCCTTTACCTATTTCATTCATTCCTCTACCCCCTATGCTTCTACCAACACCAGTTTATTCTCTGTGTCTATGGTTTGTTTTGTTTTTTATATTTCACATATGAGTTAAATCATATGGTACTTATCTTCCTCTGTCTGACTTACTTCACTTAGCACAATACCCTTTAGGTCCACCCGTGTTGTCTTAAATGGCTTGATTTCATTCTTTTTTATGGCTGAGTAGTATTTCAGTGTGTGTCTGTGTGTGTGTCTGTGTGTGTGTATGTGTGTGTGTGTCTGTGTATACAGACAAATACACACACCATATCGTCTTTATCCCTTCTTCTATTGATGGACACTTAGGTTGCTTCAATATCTTGGCTATTGTAAATAATGCTGCAATGAACATAGGGGTACATGTATATTTTCAAATTAGTGTTTTTGTTGTGTTCAGATAAATAACAGAAGTGGAATTGCTGAAATTAAAGTCCTTTAGTAGATCTTTCTTACAACAATTATTACTGTGGTGTTTGCTAGCATTGATTTTCTCTCATTTTTTCTACATTTATTAATTGGTATTCCTCTGTAAGGAAGAATTTTCATTTATCTCCCATATATTTATTCAGTTATTTTTATATTAGGATAAACTCATATATGAATATTCATTTAATTCTATGGATTATAATTTGATACTATCAATATTTATTTTGTTATTCAAATTGTGTTTTTTTAAAGATTTATTTATTTATGAAAGAAAGAGGGAGAGAGTGCACTCATACACGCACGAGCGGGTCTGGGGGAAGGGACAGACAGAGAGGCAGAGCAGAAAGCCCTATGCAGGGCTCAATTCTAGACCATGATCTGAGCTGAAATCAAGAGTTGGACACTTAATCGACTGAGTCACCCAGATGCCCCAGTCTTTCAGATTGTTTTAGCTTTGGGCATTTGGGATGCTATCTGCTTGGCTTCTTGTGTCAGTCATTTAAAAAATATGTAGATCGTGTTACATAAGTAAAGAGGGCTTAATAAGCAAACAGAAAGTTTTTTCTGAGGATATACGTTAATATTTACTGGTCTAGTAACTTTTAATGGGACATGTACATGGAAAAAGTAGACAAATCTTAAGGGTTTTAAGCAGAGTGAAGACTGAATAGACAACTTGCTTAAAGTTTTTCTTACAAATAACACCTTCAATAAAAGAACTAGGAGAAACTCTTACAGAGAAAAATAGTGGAATAGCATGTCAGTCTTGGCCTTGGATCCTGGTAGAATACGAAAAAGAAAGTAAGAAAGTCTTCCTTGGGAATTCCTAACTAGAACTTACGCTATTCTGGTTTGGAATTCAAATTCACACTTTCTACAATTTATGTGGAAGGGCAAAAGCCTTAGAATAGACAAGACATTCCTGAAAAAGAATCAGTTGGTAAAATTTTCTTTGCTAGATATCAGGAATATCAAGACTAATTATAAACCATCCTATATGTATGATAGTGTGTTTTTGGCAATGTAACAGACAAACAGATGTATGAATAGAATAGAGACAGAAACTGACATATTCATATATGAAAAACTGGTATAAACAGAGCTAACATGGGAGATCAATAGCAAAAGGATTTAATAAGATGATATCAAGATAATTGGTTATCCATCAAGGGAAAAACATAATAAGAGAATCCTACCTCCCACCATATATAAAAAAACAACTATCATTGGGTCAAAAATTTAAAGGCAAGGGAAAAACTCAAAAACTTTCGAAGACAAGTTAGAAGGCTATCTTGATGAACTTGGGATAGGAGAGAATTTTTTAAAAAACTTAAGCAGTGCAAATCATAAAAGAATTTGACTACAGTTGACTACACTAAAAATAAGTCTTTTTTTTTTTTTAAAGATTTTATTTATTTATTTGTCAGAGAGAGAGTGAGAGAGATCACAAGTAGGCAGAGAGGCAGGCAGAGGCAGAGGGAGAAGCAGGCTCCCCGCCGAGCAAGGAGCCCGATGTGGGACTCGATCCCAGGACCCCGGGATCATGACCCGAGCCGAAGGCAGCCGCTTAACCAACTGAGCCACCCAGGCGTCCCTCAAAATAAGTCTTTAGATTTATTTTCCATAAAAATATACCAAAAAAGAGTATGATTATATAAACCATAAATTGGAAGGAATTACTTGCAATATATATTGCTAAAACTTATTAGTACCCAGAGTATATAAAGAATCCAATGATTCAACAATAAAAAGACAAACAATCCAATAAGAAATAAAAGATAAATATACAAATGAGCATTTCACAGAAGAGGAAACATGATTGCCCAATAAATATATTAAAAATGCACAAGTGTACCAGTAATAAAAAATGAAAATGTAAACCACAAATGAGGCAATACCATTTTAAACTCACCCAAGTGGCCGAAACGAAGTGTAACAATACCGAGTGCATCCTTTGTGCAGAAGTCAGGGTCTTGGTGATAAAATTATGCTGGAATTCCAGATTTGCTACTTATCAATGGTCTTTGACAAGTCATTCGAACTCTAACTTAAGTTCCCTCACTTAAAAAATGTGGAATATAATTTCTTTGCAGAGTTGTGAGGAGCAAAGCTAATGCATTACGAGCATCTGACATAGAGTTTGGCAAAGAGCAAGGGATCATAGATGACAGCTGCCAAAATTAAGATAAATTGGGGTGGTAGCTCTGGAATATAATGTTTTTACCAAAGTTGCACTTGACATAATTATTTTAGAGTGAATGTTTTAGGGTTTTAAACATCATTCTTCAAAGCTTGTAACAGCAACAACAGAAGCAGCAGCAACAAAAACAACAATAATAGCAGAAGGAGCAATAATTAATTGAGAGCTTACTATGTGCCAGGCACTGAGTTTCATGTTTCATATTCATAATTCCATGCAATCCTTATGCTTACTTTGTAAAGTAGTATTATTATCTCCATTTTATGGTTGAGGAAATTGAAACTGAAAGAGGTTACTTAATTAACTTGCCCAAGGTGACACATAACTAGTCATTTATAGTCCTGGAGTGGAACATAGGTCTCTCTGACTTGGCTATAATTCTCCAATGCAGACAGTTCCTCCAGCAGACAGATACAGAAACAGAACTTTTGACTTATAAGCAATTTTCACAATCAGTGGCATCGAGATTAATTTATGTGCATAATAGTGTAATGAACCAATGCCAGTATTTAAAAAAAAAAAAAGTGGAGTGCGTGTGTGAAGAATTTCAGAGTTTCTGGCAGTGAGCTGTTAGGATTTCCAGCCTAATCTTTTGTCAGGGTATTGCTATTTTTGACAGAAATGAGGAAAAGAAAAAGGGAGAATTTGGAGTCAAAACTAGATGACCCAAACAGTTCTATTTATGTCATTTGAACTTCCACCTGCCCATGCTGGGGAACTGTACAATCTAACTCACTTTAAGAATAATTGGAATATCTCTCAGAATGAGATAGGATGTTAAAATTCATGATATATTCATATGCAAAAATTTTTTAAAAATCAATTTTGCTCCTTTTAACTCCCTAACTCAACTAAAATCATGTCTTTCAACCCCTATGTTAACATGGGGCTTCCCCAAAACACAGATATGACTCTCAGAGTGAGACAGGATCTATTAGTATTGTGGTGCAATCTGTCTCCTGTCATGCACGACCTCAGCTAAATGATTGCTCAACATGTTCTGGTGTCAATGTTGAGAAACTCATTGTCTCTTTAGAAAGCTTCATCTATCTTCAAAGAGCTCTCATTAACAACAACAAAAACAATGATAATCCTTATTTTTTACTGAGAGTTTATGATGTGCCAAGTACTGTGCCAAGTGTACTACATAAATTGTCTCATTCATCCTCATAATAACCTCTGGGACATAGATGCTATTATTATCTCCAATTTACAGATTAAGATATGGAAGTTTTGATCCATTTATCATAATTTTAGCATCAGCAGACTAAACTCTAATTCATTTGGCAACACTCAGACATTAGAAAATAGCACAGAACACGCAGAGTTAAACTTCAGCTCCTTTGAACTAAACTTTTTTATGTTTAATTGGTTTTCTATAATTCCACGATTGAAAATGTGGAATCAGGTAGGCATCTGATTGAAGGGAAGAAGGATAAGAAGAGAACATCTTTATTTCTTCACACTTATAACTTGATATCCTAGGACCTTTCTGCATTCTGTATTCTGTCTTATGTAGTCTTTATTGTTCTACCCCCTTTTTTTTTTTAAAGATGCAAGGTTGGATTTATAGGACAGAAAAAACTCTTTCTCTGTATTCGTCCACAAGTTTTCTAGGTCATTATTTGCAGAAAGTGCACACAGTCTAAGGATGGTACATTTCTAAATTATTTTAGAAATGTCTATAGGCATACCATATCATTCAAAACAGAAAAGGGACAAAAATAATTATCATGATGTACATCAGCAAGATGGAGAAATTCACAAAGTCAATCAATGTTTGTTTTTCAAACAAACATTCAAAGTGAATTTTGAATGTTTTCAAACAAACATTCAAAATGAATTTTTGGATGTCCTTTGCGTTAGGCCTGTGTTAAATTTCTTTTCTATATGCATGTAAAATTATTTATTCTTGCAATAATTTACTTATAATTTGGATCATGTTCAAAACATTCAAGTTTTAAGTAACTTAAGTAATTTCTTCAATTACTTTTAAGCCATCAGTTATCATTGCAACCTTATGATTAGTACTTCTGTTATAAGATTAGACATTTATGAGTCTATAATTTTAAACCCTTAAGACATAAAAGATGGTTAGAAACTTGAAGTTTTAGAATATTTCAACCTTCACTTTTTTGTGTGAAATCACAAATGCTGTACCTTACATACGTAGAAACTGGTGAGTTGTAGTCTTATAGTCAGATATTTAACCTAAGTGATATGAAATGACTAAATTTGCCTATATTAGTGTCTGTTTTAGAAATCATACATGAAGAAGCTACATTTTTTAGTACTTAGGGATCACACAGCTTTGTCATACCTAGGAAAAGAGAAAATCACTTAATGGTGGAATGATCATGTCTACCTTCCAACATACGACTGTATGTCACATAGGACTGATTAATGCTAGCCTACACAAAAGCTGTTCTGGTAAAAGCAAACTGTCTCCAATAAAGAAAGAGAAAGCCCTTTAGGCAGATGGATAGTTTAAGAATAAAAATTAGCCTACAGTCTTCAATTATACTATCTGAAGGCATAAATGAGAACCTAACTTTAACCAAAAAACTGTGATATATTTTTAGTATCTTGCATGGTGTTTGAATGGAATTTATACTTTCAGTTGAATCAGAACTAAGTTAAAATAAATTCCCAACACTACTATCATCTTTTCAGAATCAGTTGTCTTGAGTCTACCTGTCAGTATATTCTCCTCCCTTGTAAGATACACAATAATCTCATGTAAAATCATAGAGTTCTATGACACTAAAACAGCTGACATAGTTTCTTGCTGCTTACTGTTGTAGTACTATTCCTGAGTGATTACCTATCAATAGCAATATCACTGTTTTATGTGACTAGGTTTCTGAACAAACACATTTATTTTTGGATCACTTTCTCTTTTGGAAAGTTGTGATTTATATATGCATTATTTGCAATTTCCAGTGGAATCAGCTTTTAATAACAAAATAAAACAACAACAACATCAAACTCCTAAATCTTTTGCTGGGTCTCCAGAATCCTTCATATTCCCATTTCTATTAACCTCTACTATCTATCTGGTTTCTCAGTGAGTGTAGCCATGAATTAATTCATATTAAAGTACTGTGTTTTGATTTGGTTTAACAGAAACATACTGATTGTATATTACCTTAAGAAGGGAAAATATAAGAAAATATTAGACTACATAGTTGATTATCTAATCTATTTATCATAATATTATATATATAATGTGGTATTAAATAATACTACTATAAATAAAAGGTAGAACGGACAAGATTTGTTGTAACAAATTAGTGAATTACATTTTCATGAATGGGACTACATCAGCTTTCTTAAGATGAAACTGTGTTTGAAAAACTTGAAATAATTGGCATTTAAAAGTTAAGAAATTTCTTCTTGCCGAGTTCTGAAAAACATTGTTTCTTGAAGACTCAAAAATCTACAACACTGTACCCACAGTTGTATAAAGCAACATTAACTGGACTTGAATATGGCCACTCCCTTCAGAAGGGCTATGGTAAGGTGACCAGATGGCCAGTGTAGTTAGTCACAACAGTCCTGCTTTATGCATATTTTCCTGGTTATTTTTTAATAGTGCCTATTTTCACTAACAAGTTTGAAAGATAAATTATATGGTCATTATAGTTAGTGGCCCCTAGTTCTCTGTAATTCGTACAACAACCCTTTTATCTTATAATTGGCCTCCTTCATACACCATCGGCCTGAGATTTATGAATATTTAAATGCATTATTACTGCTCTAGTGGCCCTCATCTAGTTCATAAATGTAGAAATACACAACTAACTCCTCCTTAATGATGGATAGAAGCTTTTGTTGTACTCTCCCCTTTAGTATTACCTTCTGTTTGCTTCCACTTACACAGTGTGATCTTAGCTAAAGTAATTCCTATGTAATGTCAGCTATTTTTTGCCTTATAGATCTTTATTATAGGAGTCATGATACTATCACCATAACTTAACTATGTGCACACTCTCCTGTTTATCTTTTAACCAGGGTTGTACTACAGTTTCATGTAATATCTCCTTATTGCTGCTGCTAAACGGTTTTAACCACAAACTCAAAACTGGCTAATTCAATTTGCAAACCCTAAACTGGTGCTTGGTATGTGCAAAACTCTGTGAAAGTCATTGAGCATACAGAAATAAAAGACACACCATTCGTATTATCAAGAGTTATTAGTTCTCTTCATAAAATAGTCTTTACTTTTGTTCGTTTCACATCTCTGCATTGTAACCATCCCTCAGAATAATATACTGCTGAAAATATAACTAGGAGGAGTTGTGCTGGTCATGCAAGCATGCTTAAAGATAACCTTGAGAAAAACATGTACTCGCAGCAGGCCTCAGGTGGAGGGGAAGATATACATTC
>CM052898.1:110196811-110261605 GCA_028534135.1 Potos flavus
GGCTCGCTCAGGGCGGAACACCGCCTGATTCCCTCTTTCGTTATCTCCCCTGCCTCCAGGAGAGCTTGCTGATGGGGTTATCTGTTTAAGTGCTAAGCGCGCTTATTCTATAACGAATTCCATGCTGATTGACCAGGCACACCCTTCTCTTCTTGTTTAATCTATAAGACTCGTGATCAACTATGACTCACATTCCTTCTTGTTTAACTACAAACAATGTATAATCTTTTTCTCCTTTATTGATTATTGTCTTGTATCTAATAAATATGGGATTAAGAAGTTGTTTGGGGCGGCAGTCTTTTCAACTGTTGACCCCTGCTCCCAATCTCTCTTGCAGCTGACTTGTTTGTGCCTCATTCTTCTCCCGTGCGCCGTCAGGAAGCGGCACTGCATATTTTTTCTTATCTTACCATCTTTCTTATGAAGGTAGTGCCAAATGATGGGTGTATGTGTATGTGTGTGTGTGTGAGTGAATGAGTGCTACAAGAGAAGGCAGATTCAAGCAAAGATGTTCTACTTCAACACATACACTTTTATGTGCATAGAAATGAAGAGATGTTAAAGAGCTAGGCTACTTGCTATTTCAGGTAAGACCTCACAGGTTGGCTCTTTCTTGGGGAGCTACAGCAATTTCAATTTAGATTTATGGTCTGAAAATGTACTTTCATCAATTTAACCAGTGCCAGTTGTCTGCTCAAGGATGACCAGTGTCCCTGCAGAGCCTAAACCAAAATAAAATATTCTTATTTTTATTCAGTTTTCTACCATTTATATATTCTTGTTCTCTCTTCTGGTAGGTAGGATGTTACTAAAAGAATATTGACCCATAAAATAAAAGGACCTGCTCATTGTCGTAAAGCTGACTGATACCTTCCATTCAAATACAGGTCATAGCATTTTCTCTAGTCTCTCTGGTTGAGAATAGTGGCTTTTATGAGGCTGTCCTGGGAATCTTTTCTGACCTATTTATTAGGTATTCCTGGGTGGAACTGATTAGGCTCAGAAAACCTTAGATGGTCCAATTTCTAGTTCCTGGTTATAAATACTCTAATGTGAATCAGAAGGAGATGATTCACTTCACTGCAAATCATGGTTTTAAGATTCCTAAGTCACTTAGTAATGGCATTCTTTTGTATTTGGTAAGTGCCTTTCAATTTCAGAAACATGACTACTTGGCATTCTAGAGGAAGTAACTTTAAGGTGTTTAAATATAATATCCGTGAGTTTAAATATAATATCCTTGTAAGAGGTCTGAACCAAACTACCCAAATCTCCAAGAAAGTAATTGATAAACATGAATGTTCTATATATTTATTTGCATTTATTATTTATATTACAAGTCTAATAGCTAAGGGACACTATGATAGTCATGTTCATTCTTTCCCTTGGGAAGATCATAATGACTAATATTGTATATTGAGGACTATAATTGCCAAGGAAGCTAAGGTGAAAAATTCTTATATCTGAAATTAATTGTATCTGCTTCTCTGTTGGAAAGTCCATGCCAGCATAACCAACAATTATCAGGAACTTCCTCAAGGAATATTGTCAGGTCAGTCATTATATGATATTGAACAGATACACTTATTTCACCGCAAGGATATACACATCAAGGACAATCGATATTCAGTGCCAACTTTACATGGCAAATACTGACAATTTCCTAATTTTCAAGTTCTTATTGTTTGTTTTAGGGCCCATAGAGAATTTTTGTTGCAACTTTAACTCAAACAGTCATGCTCGATACGATTAAGTTATAGTCAATGATATGCTGGCAACCTGGCTCTTCTTGAACCAAAAAAGGCTGGCTTTGTAGCATTTGCCAGTTTCCATAGTGTAAATTCTCCCAGCTTTGCTAAATTCTCCTCTATTTTAACAACTGGCTCTCCCTAAATTCCAGAATATTAACAATTGACTTTCCAGAGTCTATACAAGCTGATCCCAGCACACCACCATCAATTTTTTTAACATCTTTTTTTTATTGTGTTATGTTAGTCACCATACAGTACATCATTGATTTTTGATGTAGTGTTCCATGATTCATTGTTCGCCTATAACACCCAGTGCTCCATGCAATCTGTGCCCTCCTTAATACCCATCACCAGACTCACCCATCCCTGCAACCCCCTCCCTTCTATAACCCTCAGTTTGTTTCCCGGAGTCCGTAGTCTCTCATGGTTTGTTTTTTATTAGTTGCAATCTAGTTCTGAAGTTGCATCTAGTCTTCTCCTAATGAATTTTTGATTAGATTCAGAAGACACATTAATAAACCACCTTTTAGAAAACACTATTTTAC
This sequence comes from Potos flavus, assembly GCA_028534135.1. NCBI lineage: Eukaryota > Metazoa > Chordata > Mammalia > Carnivora > Procyonidae > Potos > Potos flavus. Next base: position 110,199,108 of record CM052898.1, read on the forward strand.
AGATGGTGGTATCGGTTTACATTGGACCTATTAGCTTCATTTGTAGCTAGGGACTTTTTTAAAAAGTATGGGACTGAAGGAAGCTTACCATAATCTCTTAAATTCCTTCTCATTCACATAGGAAAAGTATGTGGGCAGAAAGAAAGTCACAGACAACTCAGTGGAGAAAATAAAATGTAGAAGAAAGTCATAAGTGAGTAAATAAGATGGAATACATTAGAGAAAGTATAAGGAAAAATAGAATATAAAAAATGAGAATGATAAATAAAGACCATTTAATTTTTAAAAATGCACATTAACACACAGGTAAATAGATGTTGTGGCATAATGGTTGTTTGACTGCAAAGTGAGTGTAGTTGGGATTAATTCTGCCTTCCATATCCATCATTTAATTCAGTTTTGGTAACTCTCAGGACCATCAATATAAATGGAATTCATGTCGATTTCATGGTATTAATTTTATGGAACCATTTTATTATCCATTTAAATTCCTTAAACTTCAATTTCCAAGAAAGCATTATATTGCAAAGGTTGCAACCTAGGCTTCTCATCCCTATTACTACAGATATTTCCCTAGGAATAGTGCTTGGAGTTAGGTGAAGAAACCACTCACATTTTCTTACTAAATTCCTGGAATATTAAAGTGGACAAGTAAGAAATAGCAGCTATTCATTGGGAGATGAGGAAAATTCATTGAGAGATTCATTAAAGGGAAAGGAAGTCCAAAATGACGAGCTTGACTCAGGAAGAAAAAAAGCCTTTGTAGTCATAGGTGAGAAGGAATTTTGAGTGTAACATTGAGGCTGTTGCACAATTCTTGTAATTTTTTTCTTTTTTCTGTAAGTGTAGGTTCTGGGGATGAAAATATTAAAAGCTGCTTTGTTAGGTTTTTATAAAACATACTGGGGTCTAGGAGGCAATATATTAGGACAGCTCTAACAACCCTTGATGTTATAACTGATGCCATCTCCTCCAGAAAGAGCTCCTGAGGTCTTTTCCATGTGGTTGGATTTCATTTCCGGAACTCAAGAAAGAGAGAGTCACAGAATTGTGTCATTACAACCAACACCAGGAATCTTCTTGAGAGCAAGAGGTCAAGTTCATTTCTAATCTTCCCTGGAAGTTTTCCCATCATTATCGGTGACCTCATGGCTGGAAAGTTTGAGTTTTACTAAGAGCTATGAACAGAGAATGGCTTTAATTAAAGAAAAAGATAGTCAATAATTGTTGGTTTGACGTTTACAAGACAATAATTCTGGTAAAATCACACTCCATGAGAGAAATGGAAAGTTCTGTTATGCTATTACCAGAAGCTGAGAATAAAATTAATTTAACTTGAAATAAATCTTCACAAAAGTTATAACAAACATACCGGGCAGCTTCTGAATATCTCTCCAGACATCTAAACACTGTTGCCTGGCGAAGATGATTTCGGAAATAAGCTGGGTTTAAAACAATGCTCCTGTAAGAAGATAAAAGAAATGCAAATGTTATTAGGTTTTTAAAAGTCAATTACCAGAAGTGTATAGGAATGAAATAACATGTATTTAGTTTTATGTACTATATATTTTAGAAGATACTAATGAATGAAACCCTTTTCTTCCTGTAATTGTCAGTTAAGACAAATAAACAAGCATTATTGAAAAACTAATTAAGTTTGTATGATAAAAGAATTTGATTTATAGCACTGAATATCTTTTATAGATATGACAGTGACAAAAAATTGAATCCAACTTATATTACATGTAAGACATGATATTATTTTATTTGCTTATGTTATAAATCAGGCAAAAAGCAGAGATTACTATTGGTACGTGTACTCATAATGAAGGATGAGGTTATTAGCTATTGAATTTCAGTTAAAAGAAAGGAACTGGAATTTGGGTGACATGGTCATTTGCACTCAATCATTAGGTTCTTAGTGGAATGAAAGGAACCTGTACCATTGGTTGAGGACTCTGGTCTTGACCTTGCCACTTTTGGTTAGGCCTTACTCACTTTGGATTTCATTTCTTCTTTATTGAAATTACAAGGCTTGGCTTGAGTATAAAGTGATGTATCTATCCTTATTTGTTGATTCTTCCATCATCTACATTTTGGAGTCTCAATTCATGCCCAGATGAGAAGATGGTCATTCCTTAGCTGTCTTCTTGCCTAGAGATAAACTGGTAGGTATTTCCCTTCTTTCATTTATTGAGAGCTAGGCACTGTTCAAGGCATTTGATATAATGAGGTGAACTAGAGAGATGTAGTCCATGGCTTATCACCATTGGGGAGATTATTAATGAAAGTTTGAAATGTAGCATCTACTAACAGAGTATATTGTGTTGCTGATGTGGGATAGAGAATGTTACAGAACCAACACAGTATTACGAAGCAAACTTTTTGTGAGCCTGTTTAACAAGTTAATGTGAATCACTTGGAATTAGTTCATTATTGAAGTAAGTAGTTTTTAATCTTTTTTGAGACGTTCACAGAGCTTTTTGAGAAACAGATGTAAGCTATGTACTTCTGCCCAGAAAAATGCACCCAAACATAATTGCCTAAATTTAGGGAATTCACGTGATCTCTGAAGCCTAGTCATGGCCAGATTACAAAACATGCCAACAAAAATAATTCCATTCCCAGAACCACTGTTTATAGAAAGAATAAAGTAGAAAAGGAACATCTATCTGGCCCATGCAGAATCATAGAATTATGTGATGATGAGATGGATTGATTGAATAACTTAGCACACTTTAAGAACAACCTTACCAAAACCAAAGAGGTTATGAGACCTTTCTAAAATCATACACAACAAATTAGCTGAACAAAGGTTTCAAGTTTATTGTGTTTCCTGTCTCTAGCCACAGTACCTCATATTACACCTATGGCTTTTCCCATGATGATTTCTGAATTAAAGGGGCCTTAGTTAGTGGAGTTTTATGTTACCCTAAGACTAATAATTTGTATAAATGAATACATTAAACCCCCAGAATATACATTATTTCCTTTGGTGATTTCTGATTAAAATGTTGGAAATTTAAAAAAAACTATTACATGAGTTCCATATCAATACTGAACTACTAATATTTTATATTAATTTAGAAAAAGAGTATGTTTATATGTCTTATCCTTGTAAAAGTAATTTTGTAAAAGTAGATCAGAGGGAATAAGAGCAGAGCTCTGTCAAGGGCCTAAGTCTTCCGACTGACAGGAATTTTCTTTCGCATTATAGTTAATTCTTCCCTTTATCTTTGTAATCATTCATTCACTTGGGCAATCTTACTAAGTGCCTACAAATGTGATGGGACAAAATCCTTACTGAATGGATGTTTCTAGCCTTTGACATCTCTTTGCCCATGATGTAGTATTCTGGCATTGCTGAGCTGTTTTCTAAGAATCTTGCTTTGTCAGACAAATTCTTTTTTTTTTTTTTTTTCAAGACAAGTTCTATTGATAAAAATGCAAGGACTAGAGAGAAGGATGGGATGTGGTGGAAAAGAGGAGTAGTGAGGGAAAGGTTTAGTAGAAGAGGGAGAAGGGAAAGGAAGAGTCATCAAAATAGTTTGGGATGTAGGTGAAGGAGAAAATTTTCAGGGTAGTGAGGGTTGATGAGATAAACATGGGAAGTGTTTCCATGTGACTTTTAAAAAGGATAGATTTAAAAAAAAATTGCTTGTAATTACATTTCTGGTGTTGAAGAAATGCAAGTAGAGAACATGAGCTTAGAAATCACTATTGCTAGATTGGAAGAGTTTCTTTTAATCATAATATAACTCTACATGGTACCATGTGAGTCACAGTTTTATCTGAGGGACCCAAAGAAGACCTGGACCCAGCCTACCCTGAGAGGTGGAGGTATAATTATAAAAGAATGTTTAGAAATTTGAGGTGAGCTATTATATTTGGCAATTTATTATTTTTGGCTCTCATAACTATTGCAGCATTTACTGTGTGCTTATGATATGCCTTATTAGATATTTGGCAAAGAAATGCTAGTGGTGATTCTGAAGCTTAGTTTTTACACTTTTAGTAATTTATTTGATGCTTTCTAAAATGACATACCCTTTTAAAGATGTATTTAATGTGCATACAACTTGTAAAGGAAATGTTGATTTAGCTTTAAAAGTTCTTAATCATTTATCATTTGGTGCCATTTGGAGGGCTGTAGGAGGTAGTCTAGGACCAAAATGGACAATCTGATGGGGGTTATAGTGAAAAAAGAAACAAACAAACAAAAGCCCCAGCAACCCTACAATTATAATCAGAGAGAGAAGAACTCCGTGCTGATGGGCCTGATTTTATCACAGAGGAAATAACTCTGATTTAGCTATGTTGATAGGGCTTTTGGTAAAAAACAAGATCATGTTAAAGAGAATAACTACTTTACAGAACTCATTGAATTTTTGTCAGAAGAATAGAGATAGTGTTAGTAACAGGCTATGATTGTTCATTCAATTGACTAGCACTATTCAAACAGAATGAGATCATGTAAAATAATAAATATTATAATAGATAAATTCACTTGTCAAATAATTTATTTTTCTCTCAGTGATTGATATGCCACCTCCATTATATGTCAGTTCATATGCACAGTTGGATCCATGGCTGGACTTTGTATCCCACACTTTTAATCTGTCTGTTTTTATGCAGAACAAATTGTTTTAATTATTGTCACTTTAAAATACATCTTAATTTCTGGAAGAGAACTGCCTAATACTCTCTTTGTGAAAAAAATTTGTTGGGGCGCCTGGGTGGCTCAGTGGGTTAAAGCCTCTGCCTTCAGCTCAGGTCATGATCTCAGGGTCCTGGGATCGAGCCCCGCATCGGGCTCTCTGCTCAGCGGGGAGCCTGCTTCCCCCTCTTCTCTGCCTGCCTCTCTGCCTACTTGTGATCTCTCTCTCTGTGTCAAATAAATAAATAAATAAAATCTTTTAAAAAAAAAAAATTTGTTAACTGGCATGTTTATTTATTCTTCCTGATGAACTTTATAACCCTCATCTTTTAAAGTTACAAAGAGCAACATTTGGTGGGTCTTCACTGTGTTAAGTAAAAAAGCATTAGATTAATTTTTGCTAGAATAGACATTTTTATACTCTTGTCTTCCCATCCATGAATGTGACATTTCTCTTCTTCATTCAAATATTTTTTGGTCTCCCAGTAATTTTTAAACCTTCTTTTTACTTTTTTATAAATGGAGGTTTCACTGATTTCTTATTAATTCTTAAGTTTTAAAATTTTACATGAGAATTATACATGAGAATATAGTGTGAATGTGTATGTATGTATGCATATATATATATATATACACATATATATATATCTTACTACTCAAAACATGATCAGCAGCACCTGAGAGCTCATTAGAAATGTAAAATCTTGATTCCCATATCAAACCTGTTCAATCTGCATTTTAACAAAACCCCCAGGTGAATCGTATGCATCTTATTATTATTATTATTATTTTTATTTGACAGAGAGAGAGATCACAAGTAGGCAGAGAGGCAGGTAGAGAGAGAAGAGGAAGCAGGCTCCCTGCTGAGCAGACAGCCCGAGGTGGAGCTCGATCCCAGGACCCTGAGATCATGAACTCAGCCGAAGGCAGAAGCTTTAACCCACTGAGCCACCCAGGTGCCCTGAATTGTATGCATCTTAAAATTTGAAAGCATTGCATATATTCATAGTAAGAATGGGATTTTTCCCATTATTTCCTAACTTCTTACTGCTAGTATTTACATATGTATTTTAAAAATACTTATTTTTGTATCCTTTTGACATAATATTGCAATAATTTAGTTTTGTTTATGTCATCAGCAAATAATGATGGTTGGTACTGCTTTTCAATATTTACATGTTTTTTCTTCTCTTACTGCATAAGCTACAATATTTTTTAAAGGAATTTAAGTAAGTGAGGTAATCTAGGGATGATTTAATATTTCACTGATAATTGTGATTATGGATCGATATGAGAAAAATTATTTTTTCCAAGAGTTATTATTAGAAATAAATGTTTATTATTTTCAAATATCCTTTGGCTCTATCAACATGATCTGGTGGACTTTGTCCTTTGACTTTTCGTAGGGATGATTTGAATTAATTACTGATTCAAAACAACATTGAAATTAATAAATAAATAATATTAAAGTCAGGGATTAAGAAAATGAATAATAGAACAACTATATCCAGGACAAAAAGTGGACAAACATAAAAGTAAGGTGGTTTTATTATTATTTTTATTATTATTATTATTTTTATACTGTGATTTTTATAAAATATTATGTTGGTACTGAGTTGCCAGAAGTTTTTAATTTTTTTCGCCTTTTAACCAAACCAAATGGCTTAGTTTTTGCCATTCCTTTCCCTATTCTTTCTGTCTTTTATTTCATTCGGTTCTACTTCATTTCTATTTTTGTATTTTATATTTTTGTCCTCTCTGGATTTTATTATTTCTCTTCTTATTCTTCACTTAATCTATATATGTTTTCTTTCTTTATAAAGAAAGCATTCACAGCTATGATTATCTTTTACTGATGTTTGCTGATTTTGACTATATCCTTAAGAATTATAGAGTATATTTTATTCTCATAATTTTCCCCCTAGTCTCTAATTATATATTTGTATTCCTCTTTGAAAAATTATTTAGGATAGGATTGTTCAATTTCCAAGTAGTTTTTCTTATTATAACTCTTATTGTTAATTTCTCACTTTATTACAAAATAAACAGAGAATAGGTTGTACATTTCTACTTTTCATATACATTGTGAGTAATAGATATTGGAGTTAGCAAACATTTTAATGGCATGTGGAAGAAATAATACATACCTCATTTGTAATGTATTGTTAGTTAGAAACTGCTGTAGGGGAACATAAGATTTTTAATGATCTAAATAAAACTGTGAAATAGGTACCTGTTTCATTCAGTTTCCTTGGGAGATCTTTTTAGACCTAAATTTTAATGGTAATGATTATTATTTCAAAATTCAGTTTGTTTTTAAAGGCAATATTGATTTCATGTTCTTTGTTTTCCTCTTTATATTTATTCTCTAATTTTTAGAAAATTAACTTACTTTAATATACTTTTCTCAGTTTTATGAAGCATAAATTACATACAGTAGTATTCACCTTTTTAAAGTATATAGTTTGATACATTTTGACAAGTTTGTAACCACACCACAATAAAGATACAGCATATTTTCAACTGCACCAAAAAGTCACAATGGAGGTAGGAGTTTCCTATCTCTTTCCCCAGAAACAGATATGTTTTGCTTCTATTTCTCCACCAGAAGCTATGGATTTTTGCCTGGACTTTGGGAATGAGAATGTTAGCTATCACTCCTTCAGGGGCTTAAAGTTTTGGCTCTTCTGAGATTAGGGATCAGAAAAGCAATTTCTTCTTTACGCAAAGATGCCTAAATCCAGTTCCCTTTACCTTGCTTGGTCAGTAGCAAGGCAAATTAGCATTGATTAATCCTCCTGAATGCCACTCCTTTTACTTTTATAGTAAAGTGTTGAAATATTCTTTTAGAAATGGTAGATCTAGATATTTCCAAAAATGTGGATAATTTTAATTTCACCAAATAAGATATTCTTGTGGATAAAATGATGACATTTCTGCTGGATAATGGCATCGTTCAGTGGATTATAATGAGCTAGACAACCAATCAATAATATTGAAGTATGGTCTGTGTTATTATGAAAGAAGGAATTTAATACCTTGTCCTTAGCCTTTTTTGTGGACAATATTTCCATTAGTGACTAAGATTAAGTGATTGTAAGGATGTCTATAAAATTTTCAGATGGCATAAATTTTACCTAACAAGGAACTAACATCACTGATGACAGAAGCAAAATTCAAAATGATCTGGACTGGTTAAAAATAAAAATCTTATGTTATAGATTTAAAAAGTCAGTTTACAAATACAATCATAGTTTGAGAGTGACCACATGGAAAAAGTCTGAATATTTTAACTAATCACAAGCTAAATGTGACACTATGACAGAAATACAAAAACTGTCCATAAAACTTATGTTAAATCAATCAAATGCATTCTGTCCAAATAATAAACGATATTTTCACTAAATTGTGCCTTAACCATATAGTCTATTGAATTCATCTATAGTTCCAAGCATCTGTGAGAATTATCACCATACTGTAGTGTGTTTAGAGTATCTAGTGGGTCTGGAGAACATAGTGCATGAAGATATGGAATGAAAATGATATGTCTAGAGAGTTATATAAGATTAGTGGAGACTAAGTAAGTACTTTCAAATACAAAGACCTGCCATGTGGAAAATAGAATAATTATTCTATGCAATACCAGGTGAAGTCAGGCAAAAGCCAGTATTATGAAGTTATTAATAGTTCAGTTCACATAAGGAGGGACCAATGATGCAATAGGTTTTGAGAAGAGTTTTCCTTTTACTGGAATCATTTACGTGATATTTAGAATGCCATCTGTCAAGATGTACAGAAGAAAGTCTTGACTGAGTAGATTAGGCTAAATGACTTCCAAGTATATTCACAAAAATCCTTATAATATATTGCCAAGCACTATGAAGTGTCTGAGTTTTCCCCCACTTGCAAGCTTACAAGTTAGCCTAACATGGTTTCATGGATGCTCATAGAATATATGAACCTCCAAGGCCAGAAGCAAAGGACAGTTTCTTAGAACAATAGCAGTAGCCAGTCTCTAAGTCTCTTGTTGTACTGATTCCTTGAGCCACAATTCCCAGATGGCAATGCAAAGAGAACCAGGCGACATTTTCACATGCAATAGATTGCATTTTAAGAAAGGAATCCTGAGCTTAGAGAATGTAAATCTTTTATAATGGGCTGTAAGTATGCCTGTCCTTAACTCTAGAGGAAGACACTATTGCCATCCTCTAAGGCTGTGAGCAGATCTGCCTTTACTTCCAAGGAGGTTTACCACCCAGTCATCTCTGAAAAGATAGTCCAGAGCAAAGCCTAGTCAGTGCCTTGTTCAGAAGACATGCGAAAATGTGGGAGGCCCATGGAAAACTGTCTTCCTACACAGATAGCTTTTATTCAGATATTCAGGCACTATTTGTTTATATTCCTGCTATTAACAAATAAAAAAGGGATCATAACAAGGTATAAATAGTTAAAATGTCATAGGAAAATGACAGGATAGCTAATATTGAAGAGTGAATGACTACACTGTCATTTATTTATATTCTGTTCTAGGAGGAGTTTAAAATAGCTTATAGAATACATATGAGGTTAGGGGCGCCTGGGTGGCTCAGTGGGTTAAAGCCTCTGCCTTCGGCTCAGGTCATGATCTCAGGGTCCTGGGATTTAGCCCCACGTGGGGCTCTCTGCTCAGCAGGGAGCCTGCTTCCCCCTCTCTCTGCCTGTCTCTCAGCCTACTTGTGATCTCTCTCTCTCTGTCAAACAAATAAATAAAATCTTAAAAAAAAAAAAAAGAATACATATGAGGTTAAATCAAAGTAAAAATAACTCATAGGGAACAAAAGGAAAAAATAGATAAATTGGGCTATATCAAAATCAAAACTTCTGTGCATCGAAGGGCACTAACTATCAACAGAATGAAAAGACAACACATGAAACGGGAGAAAATCTTTGCAAATCATATACCTTATAAGGGGTTAATTTCCAGAATATGTAAGTTCCTACAACTCAACGATGAAAAAAAAAAACAAAGAAACCAAGTTAAAGATGAGCAAAAGATTTGAACAGACATTTCTCCAAAGAAGATATACACATGGACAATAAGCATATGAAAAGATGCTCGACATCACTAATCATTAAGGAAATGCAAATCGAACCCACAATGACATACCACCTCACACTCATTAAAATGGCTACTGTCAAAAAACCAGAAAATAGGGGCACCTGGGTGACTCAGTCAGTTTAGCATCTGCCTTCGGCTCAGGTCATGATCCTAGGGTCCTGGGATCAAGTCCCGAATCAGGCTCCCTGCTCAGCGGGGAGCCTGCTTCTCCCTCTGCCTCTGCCCTTCCTCCTGCTTGTGCTCTCTCTCTGTCAAATAAATAAATAAAATCTAAAAAAAAAAAAAAAGAAAAACAAACACACAGACGAGAAAATAGTTAAGTGTTGGTGAGGATGTAGAAAATTAGAACACTTCTACATTGTTTGTTGGAATATGAAATGGAGCGGCTACTATGGAAACAGTATGGTAGTTCTCCAAGAAATTAAAAATAGAATTATAATATGATCCAGCAATTCCACTTCTGTGTATATATCCCAAAGAATTGAAAGCAGGGTTTCAAAGATGTACCCCCACATTCACAGGAATATTATTTACAATAGCCAAAATGTGGAAGTAACCCATGTCCATCGACAGATGAGTGGATATACACAATGTAGTATATACATCCAATGGAATACTATTCAGCCTTGAAAAGAAAGGGAATTCTTACACATGCTACAACATGGGTGAACCTTCAGGATATTATGCTAAGTTAAATAAGCCAATCACAAAAAGGCAAGTATTTATATGAGGTACCTAGGGTAGATAAATTCATAGAGAGAGAAAGTAGAATGATGGTTGCCAGAGGCTGAGGTGAGAGGCAAATACAATGTTGTTGTTTAATAGAAGTTTAGTTTTGCAAGATGAATACAGTTCTGGAGATAGACTGTATAGCAACGTGAACGTACATACCATACACTTAAAGAATGGGTAAGATGGCAAATTTTATGTTACATGTGTTTAAGCACAACCAAAAATAAAACAAAAACAAAACTGAAAGCGGAAAGCAATATTAAAAATAAGGATGTTAAGATGAAGCCTGGATGAAGTCAGTACACAAAGTATTTCATAAGATCTTATGAGTTTGATTGCGATGGACTACATCTTGTTTTTTTTCTTAGTTTGCTGATGGCTAATGGAAAGAGGGATGTATAGTTTGTTTTAAATAAGCCATTTGCTCAATTCAAATATTTTATAGTTTAATCAGGAAGATCACTTTATTCAAAGATACCCTATAATGTAACAATGTGTGTCCTCAGTAACAGATTTACAGACAAATCAGTAGGGGATCTATATGGGTGTTTCTTAGAGCTTCTGTCAACATGGCTGTTATCTTAATACCAAATCTCAATCTAGTAACCTAAATTCCAGAGTAGGTGGAAAAAATGGGACTATAAAGAGCATGTATGCAATTGTGTTGTCACTACATAAGGATTCAGTGAAATCTTACTGACTAGGTCTTATTTGGTCACTTGGTCCTCTACAAAAGATTATATCAAAAACTAATGATGCACTATATGTTGGCTAATTGAATTTGAATTAAAAAAAATGGAGAAAAAGTATTTTACAAAAAATAAAAAAATGTTTTAAAATTTTTAAAAAAAGAATTAAAAGCTAAAATAAAGTATAACAGTCCATAATTTATTGAGAAGAATTAAGAAGTCCATGCACTCATTTTAAATATTTCATATTGACAAGCAAGTTAGGACAATAGAATGACCCAGTTTAACAGTATGTGGGAGAAATAAACTACTTTATGAAGATTAGAGCATAAAATCAGAATTAAAGGCATTGGTTTTTGAAATAAGAAAGTTATAGTAGAAAAGCATATAGCTCTGCCAAAACAGTAGCAAAGTATGTTTCTGCAAAAGCATGAAATTAAAATCTAACTCTAGGAAAACAACAAGAAATCATTCTTAAATTATTTCTTGAAATCCCGGCATATACACGCACAACAGAAAACAAGTTTAGAGAAGACAAACGAGACTAACTCAAACATTATCCCTGATGTTTTGCAGCTCAAATTACCATTAATTACATGTGGAAAATATTAAATTACTCAAATAAGCAACACTTTATTTTTTGATGTAACCAAAAGTCAGTGGGATAAATACTTGAAAACTTTGCTATATTGTCATAGTATTGAAAAATATATAGTCAGAAGGGAAATATTATATTGTCTGTCTTCTTTACAGAATTAATAATAATTCTGTACATTAAAAAATGATGAGGATCTATGTTTAAGTATATTTTACTTTAGAATTTCAGTATGAGATTTTCTCATTTAGAAAAATAGAATGGAAAAAAAAAGAAAAGAAAAGAAAAATAGAATGGGGGCACCTGGGTGGCTCAGTGTGTTAAGTGTCTGCCTTGGGCTCAGGTCGTGATCCTGAGGTTCTGGGATCGACCCCTGAATTGGGCTCCCTGCTCAGCGGGGAGCCTGCTTCTCCCTCTCCCTCTGCCTTTCCCCTGTTTGTGCTCTCCTTCTCTCTCAAATAAATAAATAAAATCTTAAAAAAAAAAAAAAAAGAAAAATAGAATGAAGAGTAAGGGATGCAAATAATAAATTTAATGGGTCATTAATACCAAGAAATAGGAACCTTTAAAAGGAGGCCTCCTAAGGCTTTTAGCCTTCCATATTCTTCATCAATACAAATATCACTGGTTACCATGCATCAAATAATCATCAAAAATAAGTATGACATCCTAGTAGGTCTTTACAAATATGCAATAATATGCCTTTTTCAGCAAGGGAGAACATTTATTTTTCTCTACATTTTTTTTGTGTTTTAAATCTGTATCCATTGGAGACCTCCCCATAACGGGAAGTAATGCTCACCAGTATTATTTATCTTTGTATGTACACACTTAGAAAAGTCCTGACACATAATGGACACTCAATGAACATTTGTGGATTAAAATATTACTGAGTGACTGAACAAACTTTTCCTCAGGAGCCTAATCTTATCTAAGATACCCTAATCTTATCTAAGATTCACCAACGAGATCTACATCTATTATGAACTGAATATACCAAGGGCCCTCTCTACTGACTTTTGCACTTATATCCCAGTTGGACATCAGATTTACACAATTTCATCCCCCCTACCTGTATGCAGATGTGATTAGTAATGAAAGGCAGTTTATGTAAAGGATATAAAGATAAAGACAGATAAGTAGGCCCTTCAAAAAAAATTTCAATACAGCATTAATTTTCATAATTTTAAAATCTGAAAAAAAAAATTCCACATTTTTGTAGACTCTAATTGTGTCTTCCTGTCAAATGCCTGGATAGAGTAAGCATGAAATGGTTTCTCATTTATTTTTCATCTACATTGTAATCCAAAGACTGTCTAGTAAAAGCTGTTGGTAAATCACTTGGTCAGCTCTCCCAACAAAACTGTCTTTGAGTAATACAGTTTATATATCAACCTATCTTTTGACATTTTCATTTTTTGTTCTTGACATTTTCCCTTAAAAAATAATACAGTGTTGGCCCTATTATCTTTTCTTTAAGGTCTGTGAACCAAATACTGGCTATCAACTCTCTTGTAGAAAAGCTAACAAGATGCAGAGACAAAGATGTAGATGTAAGGCTCTATTCATCTGTCTATGTAATCTTGAGGGGGAGGAGGGTGGAGCAGTGGTGTTGGTGGTTTAAGAACAGCATGACAAATATCACATGTATTTTTCTATTCTCTGTGTTGCTTGGGTGGGATGCATTTTAGAATGATTACTTTGAAAAGTACAATTAATAAATTCTCCTCTGTTCTAACCTACCAGAAGTTACTTATGATTCATTCAGCAACAATTATTGAGTATAAACCATGTTCCAGACATTGAACAGGTTCTAAAGAAAAGAGCCAGAGGGTAAATACATACTTAAACTAAGATTTTGAGTAGCCCTATTGTATGGAAATAAATGTCTGCCTGCATTTTATTATTTTTTTATGCTGCCTCCAACTGGCAATTATGTAAGAATCCTTAAAATGAACTTAAATAAATTATAGTGGCTTCTATAGTTTCACTGGATAATGAAACGGGATGTGTATTTCTTTTAGAATCTGAGAATTAAGAGAGATTTTTTGATAGCAGAATCAAAGCCATTTGCATTTTATCAAGTATTAATATCGCTCATACTAACATCATGATTTTTTTGGTCTGAAGACTAATAAATGACATCCAGATAACAATATTTTACCTACTATAAAGCCCCCTGTAGCTCCCACATCAAAAGAGAAATATTAACGCACTTTATGAAACAATAGGCCTTCTGACAATTGTCCATGATTTCCCTTTGTTGAATTAAGAATATCAGTGAGATCACACCACAATGGGCACTGTATTTATGTATAGAGTGTCCATCCTGCCTAAATCCCTAGATTAAAGCCAAAATTTGAATTGGATATGGACTTTGATTATGGGAAAAGCTCCCAATGTTGGATTCAATGTTTAGTTATAGGCCAAATTACCATTACTGAAAGTGATTCCAATTAGGGAAGCCTACTAATTACTAACACTATAAATAAGAATGTTAATGGTTTCTCTTTGAAATACAAAGGGATTTTCTAATGTGTTTATTACTTCTTTCTTTATTGACAAATCTCTGCTTTTTATATCCTATTTTCTTTGACTCAAAGTGTAGAGTTGCAACCTGTTGTGACTTGTACCAAGTGTCATAGTACATTACTTTGGAAAGAATAAATTTTCCAGATATTTTTAAAAGAGTTGCCTTTTCTGTGAATATAATGACAACAGCATATATCATGCTCCTTTTGTTTAAAAAGTTATGTTAGATACCAAGCAACTAGCCCCCAAATGAAAGTTTTAGCCCAATTGTGAAAAATTATATAGATATATAACTAGCAATTAATGAGTTGAATTTGAAACAGTTAATTGGGGGATGTATACCAAAAAAGGTGGAAAAACAAAAGCCTTGGGCAAAGGGTCTGCAAAGACAGGAAAACATAAAACTTAGAAAGAAGTCAGGAAGAAGTGAGTTTTGAGCTGTGTGTTAAAATGGTCACATTTAGGGAAAAAAGGTAGAAAATCCATTTTGGAAGAGTATCCCCCCAAATGACTTGGTGATAGAGAATATCAAAAACTGCCATGTAAATTTTCTTGACTAAAGTAATAAATTGACCATAGAGAAAGGCAGAAGCCCATTAAGGATCTGACATCAGTTAAAAGATTTTTAATTTTATGGAAGAAATTAACAATGCTTCACGGATTACTAAACAAGCACATGATAGAAACATGTTTTAAGAAGACAATCACTGCAACTATTCTGAAGAAAGAGAAGAGATATAAAAGCTGGGAGGATACTAAGGATGCTATGAACTAATACAGTGATTCTCAAAGTGTGGCCTGTAAATTCCCAAGGATTCTTTGGCCCTTTGATGGCCCTGACATTATTATTATTATTATTATTTTCATAATAATATTTAGATATTATTTTCCTTTATCACTATGTTGACATTTGTACTAATGTTGCAAAAGCCATAGTGAGCAAAACTGCAGGAATCAAATCATTGATATAAAACTTTTTAGTATTCATTGAGTGTATTCTTCACCATTATATGCACATGTCCCCCTCAAAAATGACAAATCTCAACCCTTGAGTGCATGTCTTTTTAATATTTGGCATGAACGAGACAGGATACATGCATAAAGCATTTCTCTCTTGCATAACAAAGTATGCTGACTGTCCTGATGAAAAGTACTTGTGCCATTGTATGCATTTGTGAGCTGACTTAGCTGCTGTTACCATGGAACACCATGTTTTACATGGAAGAACAACTAACAAATGGAATCAGACTTCGAGTTTGGCAGACTTTTTTTTGAAAATGAAATAAGTGTGCCTGTCACTTAAAGAAACAACTGACAGCATTTATTGCCAGTGATAGAAGTTTGAGCTTTCAAGCAAAAATTAGAATTTTGGAAAACATATCTGTCATTATGAGCTTGACAGCCGCTCAATGCTTAAAGACCTTCTGACGAGATTGGTGATACTAACATGTGCAATTTAAAAAATTTACTATTGTATAATAGAAATTTGCAAATAATGCAATATTTTCCGAATAACCAATGTATGTATGATATTACTAAATCCTAACAATCCATTCAAAGTGTAAGAAAAACCAATGGCTTTCAGTGTAATAGAGTTCAAGTTGATTGATAATGGTTCCAGCATCCACATCATAATTAATCTTTAAGAAACTTTCACTTGTCAAGTCTTGGGGTAGTATCAAAGAAGAATATTCAGGATTATCTGAAAAGTTTGTTAACATTCTCTTTCCTTTTCTAATAATGCATCTGTGTCAGATTGGAAATTCTTCATACAGTGCAAACACATGGCAACAGATTGAATACAGAATCAGGTATGAGAACTCAGTTTCATTTTATGATGCCATACATTAAATAGATTTGCAACATGTAAAACAAGGCTATTCTCTATGTATTTTTAAAAATATAGCTATTTTCCTCCTTTTTCTCTTTCTCTCCCCCTTTCTTGCTCTTCTCTTCCTGCTTCTCTTGTTTCTCTTCCTGCTTCTCCTTCAGAAAAGAAACTTCAAATAAGATGTCTAAGCCATCACGGTGTGTTTCTTGTGTTCTTATTAAGATAAACAAATAATGACTCTTAGAAACTTACACACTTATATTCCTTGGATAAAATATATGACCATATTTAATTATTTTCTGGAATTTATTAGCTTTAAAGTTCATTATCTTTTTTTCTCACTTAATTTTTTTTTAACGCAAATAGGCTTATGTGTTTATCTTTCAAGACAATTTTATTAATTCATGTGATAATCACAATGAAGAGGCAGGGCTTCAGGTAAAAAGAAGAGAAAAAAGTGGTGATAATGTATGTAAGAGTCTTGTGATTTAAAAGCTGTGTTACATCAATATAATAAAGTAGACTTGCTAAATATTATCATCCACAAATCACATATGTGGAAAGAAGCTTTTTCAAACCAATCAGACAAGTGGTAGGTGAATCTATATTTTATGATTTCAGGGACAATGACCACTACATCCGACTGCTACCTCAATCTGTATGGGAATCCCCCCAGATTTTAAAGAGACTATGATTTTCATTACTTTCAACCTGAAACGAAATGACAACCAGAATTTTTAGGAGAAAGAAAAATTACCATATTGTCATAAGTTTGCTAAGAGGTAGTTCCTCTGTCTATAAAATGGTAGTAAGGAAACCTTAGGAAGTTTTTGGAAGAATTAACTGAGAGAGCATATGAAGTACCTAATCACATCTGCTACATGGTAGATATTCAATAAATACTTGTTTCCATTCCTGCTTGAGAACTATTTCTTATGTGGTCAATTTTGCACTGCAGAAAGGTATTGTGGTTATTCCCTGCAGTATGGGATAGTGAACACTTTTTCACACAAATAGGAATGTTTTATATTCTTTTAGAGTTATGTTTCATATAATCGTCAGTGGAAGTATCTTATTTTTTTATAGGTAAATATATTTTTGTGGGGATAAAATAGCAAGAGACATAAAGGTACTAATGATCCATACAGTATTTTTATCTATTTTTATTTTATTTTTTAAATTTCATTTTATTTTTTCAGTGTTCCAACATTCATTGTTTATGCACCACACTCAGTGCTCCATGCAATATGTGCCCTCCTTAATACCCACCACCAGGCTCACCCATCCCCTCACCCCCCTCCCCTCTAAAACCCTCAGTTTGTTTCTCAGAGTCCACAGTCTCTCACGGTTCGTCTCCACGCCTAACTTCTTGAAGAGCCAAAGTGGCTAACTTGCAAAAGTCCAACAAGGTATCCTTAAGTCATGATTTCCCTCTGTTTTCTTCACACTCATAAACTCATATAAACATACACGCATACATGATCACACAGACACATACAGACTGTGCCAATTTCATTCAGTTGGAAGGACTAACTAGTAATCAAGGGATTATTGAAGGATAGAACTAGGAAGAAACAGATTTTTTAGCTCAAGCCTCTCTGAGAGTTGAGAAAAATGAGTATGGATACAGTAATGTCTTTCTGAAATGAATGACAATGTCTTCAAAGCAGTTAACATATGTTTTCTCAAAACAAGAAACTGTGAGGTACCCAAGGTTATATATATTCAGGTAGATCAAACTTTTTTCTTTTGTGTTCCTGTTATTATCTCCCTACAAGTGTATCAACTTTGATACTTGGTAGCCTACAGATGTTTCATATCAAGAAACTGGCACCAGCAATGCTCCCATTTGCTTAAGTTCGTCCAAGATTGTGAGAATTACTGTCTTACCTAAAGCTATTGAACTATTGAATTTAATGGCCAAATTTTATTTACTTTTTGCTTATCAATTTTTATTTTAATTTTTCCCTAGTTTTATTAAGGATTACTTGACAAAAATTGTGTAAGTGTGATGATTTGATAACGCACATATTGTGAAATTACTGCAATCAAGTTAAATAACACATTATTACCTCACATGGTTACTTTTGGGGGGGTGATGAAAACACTTATGATTTACTCTCATAGCAAAATCCAAGTATACAATACAGTGTTATTAACTATAGTCATCATGCTCTATGTTAGATTCCCAGAACTTATTCATCTTATAACTGAAAGTTTGTACTCTTTGACCAACATCTCATTTCCCCTACCTCCTAGGCCCTGGCAATCACCATTCTACTCTCTGGTTATATGGAGTTAGACTTTTTTAGATTTCACATATAAGTGAGATCATACAGTATTTGTCTTTCTGTGTGTGGCCTATTTCACTTAGCCTAATGTTCTCCAGGTTTATTCATGTTGTCACAAATAACAAGATTTCCTACATTTTATGGCTGAATTATATTTCACTGTGTGTGTGTGTGTGTGTGTGTGTATACACATCACATTTTCTTTATCCATCCATCCATCAGTAGACATTCAGATTGTTCCTATATCTTGACTTATCAAGAAAAATGTTGTAATGAACATGGAAATGCAGATATTCTTTCAAGATACTGACTTTATCTTTGGATATATAATCAACAGTGGGATTGCTGGATCATATGTTAGTTCTATTTTTAATTTTCGAGGACTCTCTATATTGTTTTCAAAAATGGCTATACCAATTTATATTCCCATCAACAGTGCATAAACGTTCTCTTTTGTCCATATCCTTGGTAACCTTTGTTATCTCTTGTCTTTTTGATAATAGCCATCCTAAATAGGTATGAGGTGATATTTCATTGTTTTGATATACATTTCCCTGATAATTAGTAATGTTGAGGCCTATTCATGAATCTCTTGGCCATTTGTATGTCTTCTTTGGAAGAACAACTATTTGGGTCTTTTGCCAGTATTTTAATCTGTTTTTGTTTTTTTTCTTTTTGCTTTCGAGTTGCAAGAGTCCCTTATATATTTTGGATATTAACCCTTTATCAAATATACAGTTTGAAAATATTTTCTACTATTCCATAGGTTGCCTTTTCTTTTTGTTCATTGCTTCCTTTGCTGGGTGGAGCCTTTTAATTTGACATAGTTCCACTTGTTTACTTTTGCTTTTGTTGCTTGTACTTTTAGTGTCATATCCAAAAAATCAATGCCAAGACCAATGTCAAGAAGCTTTTTCACTACGTTTTCTTTTAGGACTTTTATGCTTTCAGATCTTATTTTTAAGTCTTTAATCCATTTTGAGTTGATTTTTATAAATGTTATAAGGGTCTAATTTCATTCTTTTGCATGTGGATATCCAGTTTTCTCAGCATCATTTATTGAAGAACTATCCTTTGCCCATTGTATATTCTTGGCATCCTTGTCATAGATTCATTTTTCATATATGTGTGGGTTCATTTCTGGGCTGTTTGTCTGTTTTGTTCTATTGATCTATGTGTCTGTTTATATGCCAATATCATTCTAGTTTGATTTCTTTGGTAGCTTTGTAAATAGTTTGAAATCAGGAAATGTAATGCCTCCAGCTTTGTTCTTTCTCAAGATTTATCTGGCTAGTTAGCGTTTTCTATGGTTCCATATAAATTTAGGACTGTTTTTCCCACTTCTGTGAAAAATACCACTGGAATTTTCATAGTGATTGCACTAAACCTATAGATTGCTGTGGGCTGTATGAATATTTTAACAATATTAATTCTTCCAATCCATGAATACAAGATATCTTTTCACTTATCTGTGTCTTTTATCTTTCATTAATATCTTATAGCTTTTAGTGTACAGGACATTCATCTTCTTGATTAAATTTATTCCTAAGTAGTATTTTATTATATTTGATGCTATTATAAATAGGATTATTTTCTTAATGTCTTTTTCAGATAATTTATTGTTAGCGCATAAAGATGCAAATGATTCTTGTACGTTGATTTTGTTTTCTACAATTTCCGTTCTATTGTTTTTGTTTTGTTTTTTAGTTTTTATATCTTTTATTTCTGCTCTAATCTTTATCATTTCCTTTCTTCTGTTGGCCCTACGCTTCTTTTGTTGTCCATTAGGCATAAGGTTAGGTTGTTTATTTGAGAATCTTCTTGCTTGTTAAGGTAGGCCTGTATTGCTATATACTTCCCCCTTAGGAGCACTTTTGCTGCTTCCCAAAGGTTTTGTTTGGACTGTTGTGCTTTCATTTTTATTTGTTTCCATGTACTTTTTTTTTTTAATTTCTTCTTTGATTTCCTGGTTGACCCATTCATTGTTTAGTAGCATGTTATTTAACTTCCACGTTTTTGTGGTCTTTCAAAATTTTTTCTTGTGGTTGACTTCTAGTTCCATACTATTGTGGTCAGAAAAGGTGCATGGTATGATTTCAATCTTTTTGTAATTGTTGAGGCCTGATTTGTCACCGAATATGTGACCTGTCCTTGAGAATATCCCATGTGCACTTGAAAAGAATGTATATTCTGCTGTTTTAGGACAGAATATTCTAAACATATCTGTTATGTCCATCTGGTCCAATGTGTCATTCAAAGCCAATTTCTTTGTTTATTTTATGTTTAGATGATCTGTCCATTAATGTAAGTGGGGTGTTAAAGTCTTCTGCTATTGTATTATTATGTCAGCTTCTTTCTTTCTTTCTTTCTTTCTTTCTTTCTTTCTTTCTTTCTTTCTTTCTTTTTGAATTGCTTCATATATTTGGGTGCATAAATATTTACAATTGTTATAGCTTCCTGTTGGATTATCTCCTTTATTATGATATAGTGCTCTTGTTGGTCTATTGTTACATTCTTTGTTTTAAAGTCTAGTTTGTTTGATATAAGTATTACTACTCTGGGTTTCTTTTGACATCCATTTGTGTGATAAATAATTCTCCATCCCATCACTTTCAATCTACGGGTGTCTTTAGATCTTACAGAGTCTCTTGTAGGCAGCATATAGATGGGTCTTGTTTTTTATCCATTCTGACACCAATGTCTTTTGATCAGAGCATTTAGTCTATTTACATTCAAAGTAATTATTGATAGATATGTATTTAAAGCCATCTCATTACTTGTTTTGTCATTGTTTCTGGAGATTTCTATGATCCTTTCTTGTCTTTGTCACTTTTGGTCTCTCCCTTGTACTCAAAGAGTCCCCTTTATTATTTCTTGCAGGGCTGGTTTAGTGGTCATGAACTCCTTTAGTTTTTGCTTGTCTAGGAAACTCTTTATTTCCTCTATTCTGAATGATAGCTTTGCTGGATAGAGCATTCTTAGCTGCAGATTTTTCCCATTCATTACTCTGACTATATCATGGCACTCTCTTCTGTATTGTCAAATTTCTGTTGAGAAATATCCAGCTAGCCTTATGGATGTTCCCTTGTAAGTTAAGGACTTCTTTTGTCTTGACGCTTTTAAGATATTTATCACTATACTTCGCAAATTTAATTACAATATGTCTTGGTGTTGGCCTCCTTTTGTTGATTTTGGTGGGAGTTCTTTGTGCCTCCTGGACCTGGATGTTTGTTTCCTTCCCCAGATTAAGAAAGTTTTCTGCTATTATTTCTTAAAATAAATTTTCTTCTCTCTTTTCTCTCTTCTTCTGAGATTCCTGTAATACAAATGTTATTATGTTTGATGGAATCACTGAGTTCCCTAAATCTATTCTAGTGTTGCATAATTCTTCTTTTTCTCTTTTGTACAGCTTTATTTTATTTTTTTTGTACAGCTTTATTATTTTCCATTATTTTCTCTTCTAAGTCACTAATTCATTCCTCTGCTTCTTTCAGCCTTCTGTATATTGCATCAAGCCTGTTTCCAATCTCATTTATTGTATTCTTCATCTCTGATTGACTCTTTTTTAGCTTTTTTTTTTATCTCTGTGGTAAGGGTCTCACTGATGTCTTCTATTTTTTTTTCTAAAGCCCAGTGAGTATCTTTATATTATTGCTTTAAATTCTCAATCAGGCATGCTACTTATATCTCTTTTGCTTAGATCTCTGGCTATGGCCTTATTCTTTTATTTGGGATGAATTCCCATCAACAGGGTTTGAAAGTTCCAATTTCCTCACATTCTTGTCAACACTTGTTATTGTCTGTTTTTTTGATCATTGCTATCCTTGAGGGCATTAAGTGTTATCTCATGGGGGTTTTGCATTTCTCTGATGGCTAATGATGTTGAGTATTTTTACAAGTGCTTATTAACCATCTATATTCTTTGGAGAAATATTTATCAGGTCTTTTGCTCATTTTTAATTTAGGTTGTGTGTCTTGGTTTTTGAGTTGTTAGAGTTCTTTATGTATTCTAGATGTAAGTCCTTTATCAGATATGTGATTTGCAAATATTTTCTCCTATATGGGTTGTATTTTCATTTTCTTGATGGTGACCTATGAAACATAAAAGTTTTTAATTCTAAAAAAAAAAAAAAAAGTTTTTTTTAATTCTAAAAAAAAAAAAAAAAGTTTTTTTTAATTCTAAAAAAAAAAAAAAAAGTTCCATCTTGGAACTTTGTCTAAGTTTCTGCATTCTTCTCTGTGTTGGAAAAGCCAGTTATGTGTCCAGTTCTTGAAAATAATAGCCATATGATGAAGACTGTTATGCAGTGCCCAGGGCCTGGTGCTTCAGGTAGAATCTCCAGTGTGTGCTGCATGTGCTCTGTTGTTGTGTTTTGGCTGCTTTATCCTTTAGGATAGTCATCTGCAAAGGCTCTCCTTGCCTATTGTGGACAGTGTTTGGTTCCTTGCCTAAATGTGGTGAATTTTAACTAGGTGTGCTCTGGTTTGATTCTGAAATGGACTTGACACCAACACCACCAGAACTGAGGTCTTGTAGAACTCTCTGGTCAGGTGATGTGGGTGGTCTTCCGGGGGAGAGTCCTGCTGCATTGGGAGTGAGGGAAGCTTGAATGAGAATGGCAGAATGGCCAGAGTGGGATAGGGGGAGGGCTGTTGGGAGAGGTTGGTGTAAGCAAGTTGGTTAATGAATGTCAGTTCTATTTATGCTAGGGCAGGGAAAGAAAATAGTGACAGCCAGCTCCTTTGTTCCCAGAGAGGTGTTTCTGTGAATTCTGCCTCTCAGGGACTCACTCCAAGAAGAGTGGAAAATCTACCCCCTCCCCTCACCCCTTCTCTATGCTCCAGGCATTCTACAGATTGCTAATTTCCATGCTGTCCGCCATTGGGTTGTTTGCCTACCTTTTCTCCAAGAGCAGGGCACTGCCTTCCAGGATCTATCGCAGTCAAACCTGCTTACCTTTAAATTCTAGGCTTTAATCCCCCACTGGTTGTAAGAGCTCATGAAATTCAGTCCCTTTCGTTTTCTAAACCAATGGGTTTGGGGAAACATTCTCCTAGTGTGTTCCCCTGTGTGCTCCTTTCTCTCCTGAACTTCTCTGTGATCATGACTCCCCCACTCCACAGCACCCATGATTTGTTTCTCCCTTATACAATGTCTCTGCACTTCCTACCATCTTTGATGTGACCTCTTTTCTTCCTTTAGTTGTAGAATTTGTTCTGTCAGTCTTCAGGTCAATTTCTGGGGTATTTAGGATGATATGATAGTTATCTAGTTCTGTTCATGTGAAGAGACAAGCCTAGAGTCCTCCCACTCCACCATCTTCCTCTGTCTCCAAATATCTGTAATGCTTTAAGCTTATATCACCAGTGAACATTTTAATTATCCTCAAAATCATGGATATGACACCTTAAAAGTTGTATTTTCATAGAAGTTTCGAAATTGTCTACTGAGTTTCTGATGGGTTCAAAAAGGTATCTTAAAAATAACAGTTTCATCTATGCATATGTAGAGTTTATTGGTATTAATAAATACCGTGGAAAATAATCTGCATTTGTTATTGGTGATAGAATTGAAATAAAATACAAATCTGATATATTTTGCGTTCAGGGAGGACTTTAAGAGTTTACTTGGATATAAAGATGAGAAAACTGATGGAAAGAGAAGTTGAATTTCTCGTGGAAGTCAAAGCTAGTAAGTGATAAAGCAGAGATTCAAATCCATGCCTTTGGTGTTTTTAGGTGTTTTTTGCTTTTTTTTTTTGGTTATTTTATTTTCTTATATTTTGACCCATGAGTCATTTAAATGTTTAATTTCTAAGTATTTGGAGAGATTTTCTAGACATCTGACTATTAATCATTTCTAACTTAATTCTGTTAACCACACTCCATTGTGGTTAGGGAAAAAATCCTATCAGATTTCACATTTTCAGAATTTTATTGAGTTTTATTTTTTATCTCT
The DNA here is from genome assembly GCA_028534135.1 of Potos flavus. Taxonomy (NCBI): domain Eukaryota; kingdom Metazoa; phylum Chordata; class Mammalia; order Carnivora; family Procyonidae; genus Potos; species Potos flavus. The sequence goes on from CM052898.1 coordinate 110,223,492, forward strand.
GGTAATACTCCTTATGTTCTGCCTTGTCTGATATTAACATACCTGAGTTTGACATAAAAACAAATTTTTATGTTTATTATATAGTATATCATTTTTCTCCCTTTTATTCTCTATCTATATCTTTTCGTAAATAGCATATAGTTGAATGTTGGTATTTAATCCAGAATGGCAATATCTGCCTTTTAATTGGAATGTTTAGTCAATGTACATTTAATGTAACTATAGTTTGGTTCAACTCTAACATCTTGCAATTATCTTCCAGTGTTTCATTCATTTTTTGTTACTCTCTTTCACCTTTCTGACTTATTTTTAGTTAAGTATACCTTTAGTATATAATTTTAAGTTCACTATTGACTTTCTAGCTGTACTTTTCTATCTTTTAAGGTTTACTCCAGGGGTTATAATATGCATCCTTAATTTAACACAGACTATTTAGAGTTAATATTGTACTATCTCATGTAAAAATATTAGTAGTAAAATTCCATTTGTGCTCTCTCCCACAGGACTTGTGGTATTGTAGTCAAATATTTCATATCAAACTGTGTAATCTTTATATAATTTATCTTTCATTGGTTTAAAGTTATCCTGTTGTATTTTGGCCTCCTTTATTTTCTTTTTTAAAAGATTTTATTTATTTATTTGAGAGCGAGAGAGAGCACAAGCAGGGGGAAGGCCAGAGGGGGAAGGAGAAGCAGGCTCTCCACTGAGCAGGGAAACCAACAGAGGCTTGATTCCAGGATCCTGGGATTATGACCTGAGCTGAAGGCAGACACTTAATCAACTGATCTGCCCAGGCACCTTGGCCTCCATTATTTCTGATAAAAAGTCACCTGTTACTTATATCATTGTTCCCTTGTATGTAATGCATTGTTTGCCTTTGGCTGCCTTTAATATTTCTCTCCATGTTGAGTTTTCAAGAGTTTGATTATGATGTTCCTAGATGTAGTTCTTTTTGTTTTTATCCTAGTTGGAGTTAACTGGATATCCCTGTTTTTAATAAAATTTGGGAAATTTTCAGTAATTATTTTGATGTCTTATTCTCTCCTTTCTCTTTGAGACTTCAATACATGTATGCTAAATTTCCTGCTACTATCCCTGAGAACAGGTCACTGAAGCAATGGTTAATTTTTTAAAATCTCTCTTCTCTCCATTCTTCATATTGGGTAATTTCTGTAAATTCCTCTTCAATCTTTAGCAGTCTCCAAACTAATGCTAAGGTCAACAGTGCATTTCAAAATTTCAGATATTTTATTAATCCATGCTAAAATCTCCATTTGGTTCTTTTCGTAGTTTCTATTTTTCTGTTGAGATTCTCATCTCTTCAGTTATTATTATGATCTTTATCTCAAGAGCCTTGGACCTATTTTTCATAACTTCTTGAAAATCTTTCTCTACCAATTGCAACATATGGGTCACCTTGGAGTCTGTTTCTATGACTTGTTTATTTTCTTAAGTATGAGTCTTACTTACCTACTTCTCTGCCTGTGTATTAATTTTTAATTTTATGCCAGACATTTTAGTTGGAATTTTGTAAGGAATCGGGGATTATGACATCATCCCTGTAAACTTGTTGATTTTTCATTGTTGTTGTTGTTTGTTTTCCCTATCAAGCAATTAAATAGTGTATACTCTTGTTCCTGTCATGCTTGGCTTTAGTCTTTGTCAGGGCAGATCTCTTTTGGCTTAATCCTAAGGTGTGGCCCTTTCTAGAGGTCATGGTCCTTACTCTTAAAGCATGGTCTTTCTGAGGTCTCAACTGAATTCCTGAGGTATTCAGTGAGATCTTTTCCCACTGTCACACCAACATGTCCCATCACTGTTCTCATATTTTCATTTGGCTCTTAGTCCTGCAGCAGGCAATCTCTGCTACATAGGGTCTCACTCCTCACATTGGACAAGAACCTATAATAAATCCTCATGTAGATTTCTGCCCCCATCCCTCATACAGCTACCTCTTTTGTGGCCACTTACCCTATAAATTACAGTTTATTTTTCAGCACAGTATTCTAATCTCTGCCTTCTCAGGTCAGTGAGACTGCATTTTAACTTGATATCCATCTCCCTGAATTAAGGTAGGAAAATAACCCCAACAAAAACTGAGAAAACTGTGGGGCACACCAGGTGTATTTCCCTTCTCTCAGGGATCATGATCCTGCCCTGACCATTGTCCAATTCCTGAAAACAGTGGCCTCATATATTTTGTCCAGTTTTAGTTATTTACAGTAGAAAGACAGGTCCAATGCCAGTAACTGTGTCATAGGTGGAATGAAAAATTCATGGGTTTAGATTTAATTTTCACGAAACTTTGTGAAATAATATTTGTGAAGTAGATATTATAATTATAACCCAATATTATAGAGAATTAAACTCAGGCTAACTAACGAGTGAGAGAGTCAGAATTTAAGCCTAGACAGTGAGATTACTCTGACTGTAATATACTACACTGCCTCTGCAACATGAAATTATATTTATTTCCTTCATAGCATTTATCACATTCTTCTCATGTATTTATTAATATTTATTTGTTTTTTACAATTTGACATTTCTCCTAATGTGTATAAATATATTTCCTGTTTACAACTGCTTCCCCACTGCATAGCATAGGGTTTTGGTAGGCATTCAATAAATATTTGTTGAATGAGTGAATGAATGAAGATGCTACCATTACAAAACAATTTTGAAAATAGGATCTTTTCTACATATTTGTTATTTTGCCTTCTACCTTGTGGCATCAAAATGCTGCAATAAAAACAAACAAGAATCTACAGATGAGAAACATGCAAAAAAAGTGACATGCACCATTAAAATCTTTACAATTATATAAACCAAAATATAAGATAGAAAAAGGGTTATAGCAGGATTTCTATTCCTGATAAGATAGCAGTAATTAAAAAGCAATCTTAGGAATATTCAAAACACTTCCTGATAAACAATGGCACTAGTCTGATGAGGTAAGCAAGAGTGAACGTGTCTGACTGGTGAATCTAGGCATAGCTTTTGGTCGAAGTAAAAAAAAAAAAAAGGCAAAATAAAGCATGATATGCATATTGGCCACTTTGGACATGTTACTAGGAAAAGCAATTGTTAATGATTGTTTCTAGAGCCTTTATATCACTTATTATCATATTTTAAATAACAATACACACCTAGTTAATTTCAAAATGTATCTTTGTTGAACTTAGAACCATAAAGTTATGGTTCTTGTAGTCTTGTACATGACATAACAATATGCACTTAGTTTTATCAGAAGCAAAACTACAGATGATTTTTAAGCTAATTTTTGTGCTAACAAATCTCCTAAAGATATGCAGCAGACCTCACATTTACATAAAATTAAAGAAAGAATGCTTAGCAAATGCAAATAAATGCAAAAAAGGAATATTTTAAATTTGATTCATGATTAGTAGCAACCATCACAAAGTGGTAATAATACAAAAGCAAAATTCTGCATTCGTTGTATAACTAATGGTTGTAAGCTATTTATAGATTGAGAATTCTGATTAATTTATTTTGAGAAATATATTTATTGATTATATATCAGACTCTCTTTTAAAATCTGAGATCTTTGAAAACACTTTAATATTAGAATCCTATATACTGACTTTCGCAGTTCTGCAGGATGACAAGCCCAGGAAAATGATTTATTTCACTTCGTGCGTTATTAATTGTATGAATTGACTGTTTAACCTCTATTGATTTACATTTCTTACTTAATGTTCAACATTGAAACAGAAGCAAAAGTTATTTTACAATAGAAAAAAAAGATAAAAGTTAATCCAAGTGTAATATGTAAGACCATTTTACTATTCACCATTATATACGTCCTCTTCCCAGCAATTTTCAAGTATTGAAAAAGTGCTCTTAGTTTTGAAACAAAAGTTGCTAAATCTAAATCACGAACCTATTGAAGTTCATCCATTTAGAGTTTATCTTTGTGTATGGTGTAAGAGAAAGGTCAAGTTTCATTCTTCTATACATAGCTGTCCAGTTTTCCCAGCATCATTTATTGAAGAGACTGTCTTTTTTCCACTGGATATTTTTTCCTGATTTGTTGAAAATTAGTTGACCAAAAAGTTGGGGGTCCATATCTGAGCTCTCTATTCTGTTCCATTGATCTGTGTGTCTGTTTTTGTGCCAGTTCCATGTTGTCTTGTTGATCACAGCTTTGTAATATAGCTTGAAATCAGGCAATGTGATGCCCCCAACTTTGCTTTTCTTTTTCATCATTTCCTTGGCGATTTGGGGTCTTTTCTGGTTCCATACAAATTTTAGGATTGTTTGTTCTGGCACTTTGAAAAATGCCATTGGTATTTTCATCAGGATGGTGTTGAAGGTATAGATTGCTCTGGGCAGCATAGACATTTTAACAATGTTTATTCTTCCAATCCATGAGCACAGAATGTTTTTCCACCTTTTTGTGTCTTCTTCAATTTCTTTCACAAGTGTTCTGTAGTTTCTAGAGTATAGATCCTTTACCTCTTAGGTTAGGTTTATTCCAAGGTATCTATTGGTTTATGGTGCTATTGTAAATAGAATCGATTCCCTAATTTCTCTTCCTACAGTTACATTGTTAGTGTATAGGAAAGCAACTAATTTCTGTGCATTGATTTTGTATCCTACTACATTACTGAATTGCTGTATGAGTTCTAGTAATTTGGGGGTGGAGTCTTTTGGGTTTTCCACATAAAGTATCTGTTATCTGTGAAGAGAGAGAGTTTGACTTCTTCTTTGCCAATTCGAATACCTTTTATTTCTTTTTGTTGTCTGATTGCTGTTGCTAGGACTAGTAACACTTTGTACAATAGTGGTGAGAGTGGGCATCCTTGTCATGTTCTTGATTTTAAGGGGAAGGCTCTCAGGTTTTCCCCATTGAGAATGATATTCACTGTGGGCTTTTCATAGACGGTTTTTATGAAATTGAGGAATGCTCCTTCTATCCCTACACTCTGAAGAGTTTTAATCAGGAAAGGATGCTGTATTTTGTCAAATGCTTTGTTTGCATCAATTGAGAGGACCATATCGTTCTTGTCTCTTCTCTTAGTAATGTGTTCTACCACCTTACACCAGTTAGAATGGCAAAAGTTGATAAGGCAAGAAGCAACAAATGTTGGAGAGGTTGTGGAGAAAGGGGAACACTCTTACACTATTGGTAGGAATGCAAGTTGGTACAGCCACTTTGGAAACAGTATGGAGGTTCCTCAAGAAGTTAAAAATAGAGATGCCTTATGATCCAGCAATTGCACTACTGGGTATTTACCCCAAAGATACAAATGTAGTGAAAAGAAGGACTACATGCACCCTAATGTTCATAGCAGCAATGTCCATGATAGACAAACTGTAGAAAGAGCCAAGATGCCCTTCAACAGACAAATGGATAAAGAAGATGTGGTCCATATATACAATGGAATATTACTCAGCCATCAGAAAGGATGAATACCCAATATTTGCATCAACACGGATGGAACTGGAGGAGATTACGCTAAGTGAAAGAAGTCAAGCAGAGAAAGACAATTATCATATGGTTTCACTTATTTGTGGAACATAAGGAATAGCATGGAGGACATTAGGGAAAGGAAGGGAAAAATGAAGGGGGGAGAATCAGAGGAGGAGATGAACCATGACAGACTATGGACTCTGTGAAACAAACTGAGGGTTTTAGAAGGGAGAGGATGGGGGGATAGGTGAGTACGGTGATGGGTGTTAAGGAGGGCATGTATTGCATGGAGCACTGGATATTATACGTAAACAATGAATCATGGAACACTACATCAAAAACTAATGATGTACTGTATGGGGACTAACATAACATAATAAAAACAAAAAGGAGGAAAATTTCTTTCAAGAAGGTTATCTTATGAATTTCAAAGTGATTTTGTTGTCTGCAAGCCCTTGATGGCAAGTTTAAGCCTACAAACTCGATGTCTCCTTATGAATGTGAAGAATCTTGCGTAGATCTTTTACATCTTCATGGATGTGGAGCTGTAAATGATGTTTGCCATGTTGGCAGGTCTCCCATTCACAACATGGGTCTTAGTATAACTGATAGCTATGTTTCTTAGTGGCTATTAACAAGGCAAACATTATGTTTTCATGCTGACATTAGTTTTATTATTTGTATCCAAAAGAAATACAGGATGTCTGAGATCAGAGAAAAGACAAGACAAAAAGTTCTAGGTGAGTTGTTCAAAGTTAGGCAGGAAGGGGAGGAGGCATCATAATTCCAAGGAAAAGTTATTTGAGAGGCATACCATAATCACTTTACTTTTGTTGTAGATTAAACTGAATATTACCCATGGTAAGAACAAGGTCTTTAGGAAACAGGACATATGAGAGGTATATGTTTATAGAAGAAAAGAGGTCTGGGTAAGCTTGGGGATTCTAGGAAGCCACAAGATAACATAATGATACAGACTTCTGAAGAAGGATAGAAATATGAAAAAGAAATCCTTAAGGACAATGATAAATGTTTTGCACCTTTGGACAACTGTCACACCTACCCTTGCATAGCATCCTTTGAATCAGCTATCCTATCACCAAATAAGTCATGAACATCAAGTCTCTGCTTATGGTTTACAGTCCAAATTTCCTTCTGCCATTCTCCATATCTTTTTTTTTTTTAAGATTTTCTTTATTTATTTGACAGAGAGAGAGAGATTACAAGTAGGCAGAGAGGCAGGCAGAGAGAGAGGGAGAAGCAGGCTCCCTGATGAGCAGAGAGCACGACTCGGGGCTTGATTCCAGGACCCTGAGATCATGACCTGAGCCGAAGGCAGAGGCTTTAATCCACTGAGCCACCCAGGTGCCCCCATTCTCCATATCTTGTGCATTTTTGGAAATCCTTCTCATCCCTTACTTACCTTATTCACTCTCTCCTTTCTTGTAATAATTTCCTACTCCAGTTATCTGTCTTTTTATTTTACCCTGCATTATGAGTAGTTGTTTATGCATCTGTTCTTTCCATTAGGTTTTGAGATGTCCTTTGTGCTATGATTGTCTAGCTTAACATAAATCAAGTAGTAAAGAAATATTTTTTTTGTTTTGGCTTTAAATTTAAATGAAATGGAAGTTGATTGTACAAGCTCACATAGTGCCCTCTGCTTGCATGAACAGTATTTACTTGCAGTTACTAATACTTCATTTTACCTGTGTGCATGATTCAGGGCAAGGTCAGGTTTCCTCATGCGTAGATAGCATGTAACAAGCTTTGTCTCAATGAAACTTGCCACACTTGCTATATCTTCAGCAGATGCTTCAAATGGTTTTCCCAGAGCTGCCCCTTTGCTGCAAAGCTTAAAAAAAAAAAAAAAAAAAACTTTAAATTTCCTAATAATCTTGGCAAGTAGTTTATCTTTTATACTAGCAAAACATGTACATATATGCATACTTTTTCCAAACTACAAGTTAAATATTAATATTTTGATTGTAAATTAAATAAATTCTTCCTGTTCACTATTATGTGACTATCATATAAAATAAGTAACACGTTTTAAGTAAAATGCTTCCTGTAAAATATTTTAAAAGCATGATATATTTTAAGGGGGTGCCATTTGCTAAGAATGTCTGTTTTAAAAATAAAGCATACGATAAGCAAAGATATTAACAGAATACCAGGTATAAATCATATAAATACCAGTGCTTTTATGAAAACCCAGCTGAGCAATGATCTAGCACACTATCAAGTTTGATTTAATATAATAAGGGATATCGGAAGTAAACTCCTAGGAACCATTAACATGATCGGTGATTAATTTGAGTCTGAATCATATTCTCTAAGATGTTATTGAAAGAATAGAAGTGAAAATTTATTAGAATTTATTGGCAGAGGCCACAGTATCTGAAAAACATGGCAAGAATGTAGAATTCTTAATAAAAATTCCAGGAAGTCAATGGTTTCTGGGCACCATAGATAAACTGTAGATGAAGAAAATAATTAATTTTTTAGGAGAACCCCAAACATTAAGAAGTGTCAATAATATGACAAAGGTAGATCAGCACTTTTTTTTCCCTCAGAGTTTTCTACTGTTCCTTGGAATTAAGGCCGATGGGAAGATGAAACCCTGCTTTCTGTTAAGTGACCTTATTTAGAATATCTACTTTTTTGCTCTTTTCTATCTCCATCTGACCATATACTGGAGAAAATTTTCTCACTGGGGACAGTAATATTTGGAATTCATACCTATTTATATATACCTTAATATAAAATTTCTTGTACTCTAAACACTGTTTAAATGATATACTTTAAACTAATTTTTCTTTTATAGATTGAGATTGGCTTGCCATTTACATTAACATTATTGTCAATTATATTTTAAAATGAAATTCATTTGGAAATGGCTATATTCTGTTCTAAAAGGTATTTCTTTTCTTAATTTTATCCAAAAGCTGTAAGATAAAATAAAATCTAGAATCTAGATGTTCAATATCATAGTTTGAATTGGTAGTTACCTGATACTATTATCTTTTGGTTGGATATCCTGTCAATTGTGAGAATTCATATCATTTAAAAGTCTTTTCCAATTTCATAGGTGAAAAATGTTGCCTCATTTATTTGGTCAATAAATGTTTATTGAATCTAAAACTAATTGCCAGACAAAAATTATTGCCTTTACACTTTAATTTGCATTAGACAGATCTTTTAAAAATGAATTTTGGCTTGGTTTAGCTCTGTGTAAATTCCTGTTTTTTATTCCTTGTCTATTTCCATTGACATCCTAATCTGATTAAGAGCTCCTTAGACATATAAGCTATTATTCCCTTTTCCTGTAACAACTATATATACATAATCAAACATAAAGGTCTTTCCTCTCAAATTATCTTTTAGAAAATAGTCAAATTTTATTCATGTTCTTAAAAAGATCCTCGGAGTATATACTATAAAACTCTTTTCTCAATTATTTTGAGGAAAAAAAGGAAAGACTGTGGATGACCTTAGTCAAGGTTAAGTTTGGATGTTTTATAAAGATTACCTGATTAATTGATAATAAAAAAGACAAAACATTTAACACTGATTTAGTAACTATTCCTGAGTCTCTCCCTCACAAATGTCAAGGTGGTTGTAAAAAGATCTTGAAATATAATTTAAGAAAGCACTGTAGAGGGGCGCCTGGGTGACTCAGTCGGTTAAGCATCTACCTCAGCTGAGATCATGATCCCAGGGTCCTGGGATCAAGCCTGCATCTGGCTTCCTGCTTAGTGGGGATCCTGCTTCTCCCTCTTTCTCCCTCTGCTCCTCCCCTAAGCTCCTGCTCTCTTGCTTTCAAATAAATAAAATAAAATCTGTAAAAAAAAAAAAAAAAGCAGCACTGTAGTTTGAACATAGCAGCAGCTTGGGGCAGCATCAGCATCTCCCCTCTTCTATCAATCTGATCCTATAGGATTCAGAAATACCTAACAGACAATTATTTAGAAAAAAAATGATTCGTGAATGGCATAGCTCTTTATAAAGCTGAAATTAGTAGAAAATAAAGTGAGTAAAAGTTGTATAGTTTTACTTGTTGGTATATCAAGTCATTAAAATTCTAGACCTTCTTGATAAACTTGATCTTCAAAATGAAATCGACACTTTTTTCAAGTCTCAAATGCCCAAACCTCCTGAACCCACATAAATAATCTTACACAAATAAAGATGCAAACGAGACACACATTGTGTGCATATTTTGTTCTTTCCTGTCTTATCCCTCTCTGATGTGATGGAGCAGATAAGCCTCCTTTCTCAGGCAAACTTTTTGTGGGATGAATGGGTGGGCCATTCAGAAAGTAGAGAAAAACCTCCATGAGGACATTCAGATCTTACAGGGCAAGAAGAAGCAGACCTTTAGACTTAATATTGTTAAAAACTTTTTCCACAAACACTGAGAGAAAGTGAAGAATAAATGCCTGATCTTCTAACAACTGCAGTATTCTCTACTTTTATAAGATTGAAGGCCAGGAAAAGAATGAAAATGATCAATCTTTAGATGTCTTTGAAATAAGCTTTGCAATAAGGCAAATTGTTATCCAATATACTGAAATTAAAGATAGAATTATAGGTAAATGTAGATAAAACACTGGTATCAGTATTGTTTAAAAAATACAGATATTTTACTGAATTTTTAAATTTCCATGCAGACATTAGTACAGAAGTTAATTCTCTAGGAGATAAAGGACTTTAATGTGGTATGAGTTTGAATGTAGGAAGGGTGACTTTCTTCCACTTATTTTTGCCTAAAACTATACCTGTAAGCCTTTGGTGAAATAAGTCAAGAACATAATGGAATACAAACTTTTAAACTATATGATAATATATCAGTGAGGAGACTTTGAACTGGGAGAAATTAATATTAGATGTTAGTTTTTTATTTCCAAAGGAAGACTAAAATATTTTTGAACGAAGCATGGACAAATTAAAAGCATATTATTTAAGGGAAAATACAGTGAAGACTCTAATGGGTATAACAGTTGTTTTGAGGAGAAGCTAAATATTAAAATTTCAGTATAAAATTTTTCAATACAAAAAATTTCAGTATAAAATTTCAGTATAAAAAGTTCCAATATAAAAAATTTCAGGAGTAAATTAGAATCACAGGCTCTTATTTTAATTATATATTTGATAATTTTCTGAAAAGAAGATAATACTTTAGAGTTATAAAGATTTTTTCTAAAGTATTTCAAATGTCTTTTAAGAAATAAATATCAAAACTATTTTCAGGAATTGTGTCATAAAGGAATTAGAAGGTTTGTTTAAAAACACAGACAAAAATAACATAAAGCCCAATAATAGCAGAAATAACCAACATTAAACATTATTTTGGGCATCCTGTTCTTAAAAATGCAAGCAAGTATTCTTTTTTAAATTAAGATCATTCGTAAGACTAATAATGTTGATAGGATATTGTATGATGAATATTTGCCCACTATATTTCTGGAACATAATTTTGAGCGATTCTTGAATATCTAGGGAGGAATGATAAACTTGAAAAATGTAGCATTATTTTAGTTATTAAATATCTACAAATAAGAGTATATGTCACCCATGCAATAAGTAATTTTTAATATTTTTATATTGTTTTTGGAATTACAAAAAATCTAAAGATTGAGAATAACTTGCCCATAACCCTATCATAATGTATAATTGCCATTAATTTGTGATGTATTTCTAATATCCCTGTTAATTACAGGTGTAAATATCCTCAACAAAATATTAGCAAACCAAATTCAATAATATATTAAAAGGATCATACACTATGTATTTTTTTAATTAAGCGGGATTTATTCCAGTGATGCAAAGATGGTTCAACATATGCTATCATTGTGATACACCACATTAATAAAATGAAGGATTAAAAATCATATAATCATCTTAATAGATGCAGAAAAGGCATTTGACAAAATTCAACATCCATATGTGATAAAAACTCAACAAAATGAGTATGGAGAAAATGTATCTCAACATAATCAAGGTTATATATGACAAGCCTGCAGCTAACATCATAATCAATGATGAAAAGCTGAAAGCTTTAAAATGAAAGACATAAAAAAGAGTGAAATTTTGCCATTTGTGATAAGATAGATAAACCTCGAGGGCATTATGCTAAGTGAAATCAATCAGGCAGACAAAGACAAAAACTATGATCTCACTTACATGTGGAATCTCAAGATCACGATATCACAAAAAATAAACAGCAAAACAACCAAAACCAAGGATAGATGCTGAGAACAGGTTGGCGGTTGCTAGAGGCAGGAGGTAGGAGGTGGAGAATGGGTAAAGGGAATTAAAAGGTACAACCTTCCTGTTATAAAATAAATAAGTCATGGAGGTGTAATGGACACCATAGTGAAAATAGTTAGTAATACTATATTGCATATATGAAATTTGTGAAGAAATTAAATTTTAAAAGTTGTCACAAGAAAAAATTTTGTTACTATGTCTGGTGATGGATATTAACTAGACTTACTGTGGTGATCATTTTACGATATATAAAAATACCAGATCATTACATCACCTGTAATCATCACATCACCTAAACTAATATAATATTGTATGTCAATTGTATCTCAATTATAATAAAATACACAGTGAAAAAAAATTGTTTTTGCATATTTATTTCTATAATTTTCATGTATTTATATCATAATAAATTATATATTATATATAATTTTTGCATCTTTTTTTATGTGCTTTGCTTCTTTTTATATGTTATCAATTAAAAAACTAAAATGTATTAAAATATATTCATGTAATAATTACAGTTGGGTATTTCAATATCCTCCTCTAAGCAAATAATAAAACTACTAGGAAAAAATCACCAAAGACACAGAAGATCTGAACAACACAAACAACCAAAAGGATGTTAATTGACATATATATATAAAATATTCCACCTAACTACAACAAAATACATATTTGTCCCAAGCACCCATGTAAAAATCACCTATAAAGACTATATTGTGGAGCATAAAACAAATCTCAACAAATTGATAACACTGAAATCATTCAGAATATATATTTTCTGACCGTAATGGAATAGAAACTCATCAGTAAAAAGAAAAAAAATAAACAATCCAATTTGAAAGTGGGCAAAAGACAAGAATAGACATTTCACCACAAAGGACATACAGAAGCAAATAAACACATAAAAAACATCTTCAATAGCTTATTGCTTACCATCATTAGTCAGAGAAAGACAAATTAAAACTGTAAATTATGACTACAGAATGGCTAAAACAAAAATGATACCAAAAGCTGAGAAAGCTGAGAAATGAGATCACTCACACATTGATGACAGAAATGTAAAATGGTACAGCCACTGGAGAAAACAATATGGCAGTTTCTTAACAATTAAACTTGCAACTACAGTATAGCTCAACAATTATACTCCTGGCCACTTATCCTAGAAAAATGAATGTTCACACAGAAATTCATTCATGAGTGTTTATAGAACTTAATTCATAACAGCCCCAAACTGGAAGCAATCTAGATGTCCTTCAATGGGTGAATGATAAAAGCAAACTGGTACATCCATTCTATGAGATACTGCAATGATGGATGAATGGATACTACTTGGTAATTTGAAGGAAAAACAGAGTGATACATATAACTTAAATGAATCTCTAGAGAACTATGCTGAGTGAAAAAAGCCAACCCCAAAAGTTTACATACTGTATTATTATATGACAAAATTATAGGAAAAGAGAACAGATTTGTAATTGTGAGAGATTAGTGGTTAGTGATGGGATGGTGTTGTAGTTATAAAAGGTCAATAGGAAGGAATCCTTGTAATGATAGAACTGCTCTGTATCTTGGGTGACTACATTCATCTACAGATCTTAAAATTGCACAGAACTAAATACGCATACAACACACACATGAGTATAAGTAAAACTGGAGAAAGCTTAAGATTGGTAGATTATATCAATTCTAATATTCTGGTAATGATACTGTACTATATTTTGCAAGACCTCACTATTGGGAGAAACTGCATAAAGAATACATGGGATCAAAAAAAAAAAAGAATACATGGGATCTCTGCATTATTTCTTGCAACTTCATTTAAATCTATAATTATCTCAAAGTAAAGTTTAATTTAAAAATTACCATATTACTATGTAGACGTCTTTCATTTTTTCCTTCCCTGTCTTCTTTTTAGAACAATTGTAATCATGTTTAACTGGGGTTTTGGATGAGAAGATAAATCATATCCGAGGGACTTTTTCATAAGGTTTTTCTGTGTCAAATTATGGACTGATTCCTATAATGAGGAATAGTAACTCATACTGAGGCTTGCTCTGAAGTTTTATTCAGAAGCCATTGTGAATGGATGCATCCACCCCTCTACTTTCTCATCATCGTCTCTTGTTTGAGGACATTTGCCATGAAATAAGGGTTGTGTTTAGTGATACAGGGAATAACAGAGGGAAGTTGGCAAGTTCTTTTGTTTGATTTCATTATTTATTTTTTTTCTTAATCATCTTTCAGTTTGTTAGTGCCCACTTCCAAGTAATTCAAGAAGGGTCATGTGAATGGTAACTTTTCTGACCTAGTGCATAGCTGAGAATGTATTTTTGTTAACATTACACATGCCAGTTAACATGGCTGAATATACATTTCTTGACCATAACCATTTCTCTGCAAATATATAGTTCTCCATTTATATTCTTGTATTTAGCAGGTAGAGAAGAAAAAACATAGCACTTTTTTTTTTAAATGAAACCGAACATAATTTTTAAAAACTTGCTGTATTGAAATTTCTTTCTTTCCCTCAAGCCTATAGTTTTTTTCTATCTTCTTATAATTCAAAATTATTTTAAAAAATTATTGCTATCATGAATTCAGGTGTGTTCTATTCTCATCTGTTTTACCTGGAAAGAGGTACGTTCATTGTGTTTCCATACTCAGGTTTTTTTTTAACTTATAAAACTTTTTTCAGTTACATCTTTGATTATTGGTCTTATTCTAACTGCTGTTTTTTTTCTTAAGAAAGTAATTCTTAAGTTGCATCTTATATCTCTATTCTTTAGGTTTTCTGATTTTTTTCACCTCTACATTCTAGGAGAATCGCTAAATTGATTGCAATATCATTGGGTTTTTTTGCCCATTATTAAACTCTACTTTTTATAAAAGCAATACTAGTGATAACAAATGCAAGCATTTAAATAGTGCTTAAATAGTTACAAACAATGCTCTAAGTGTTCTCTATCTGTTACCCCATTTAATAATCACAATATGAAGCACTATTTTCATGCCCATTGTGTTAGTTCAGGATGCTATAACAAAATACCATAGACTGGATGGCTTAAAAATGAAACAGTTATCTCTCACAGTTCTTAAGACTGGGAAGTTCAAGGTCAGGGTGCCAGTATGGTCAAGTTCTGGTGAGGCCTTCTTTCAGATTGTAGACTGCTGACTTCTCATGGTCACCTCACATGACAGAAAGACAGCAAGAGAGCTCACTGGTGTTTCTTTTATAAGGACACTAATCCCATTCATGAAGGCTGTTCTTCATGACCTAATCGCCCTTCAAATGCTCACCTCCTAATACCATCACATTGAGGATTAGGCTTCAACATATGAATTTGCGGGAGAGGGGGGTGGACACATTCAGTCCATAGAACTCACTTCACAGATGAGGAAACTGCAGTTCAGAGAGTTTAAGTAATCTGCTCAGGCAGATTACTCTGTAGATTACAGATCACTCTGTAGAGTTAGCAACTGGGATTTTTACCTTGATGTCTGGTCATAAAGTCTGTGTCTTTAATCACTACACTAGTGCTACACAATGTCATTCATGAACTATTGATTTATGATGAAATAGGAAAGAAACAGAGTATTCAGAAACCTTTATAACATTTTAGCAGAGAAATATTATATCTGTTGAATCTCATAATAAAAAATTAGGTTTTATATTTTTGTCTTATTTTTACTTCATTTTTTCCTAGTAATTCATTTTTACTGTATTTAATAAAGTATCAATCCACAAGTGATTGGGAGAAAAACAAAATGAATCAGAACTGGTTGTTCACCACAGATAGGGAAAAGAACTCTATTAAACTGTTAGAAATTTAGATAATTAAGAAGTTATAAAGAGAAAAAATGGTTCTATTATTTAAAAAATGCTTACTTTTGGATATTGGTGTGGATATAACTTTTCATATATCTATTCATATATCTATCATCTATCATGTCTTTATCCTTCAATTTACAAAAATTATATTATTAATTATCCATACTACTATGTAACCTGCTTTTTTGATTGTTTCTTTAAATATATAATGGATATAACAAATATAGATGTATACCATTTTTTTTAGATGGTGGCATAATTTTACTAGATCCCCATTTAATGTTTTCTCCAGTAAGAAATTTCTCTAATGACATTGAGAAGTCTCAGTGTCATAAATAATGTACATTGAACAGCCTTGTATATACATCTTTGCCCACACATTTGATTATTTCCTAACTGTTATATTCTATATGTCATAAGGTTTTCTTACATACCGGAATTGCTAAATCAGGAGTATACATCACAATCCAAAAAACTCATTTTAGAACAGACATTATGAAAGTGCTCCTACAGAAAAGTTTTACACTTTAACTAACAAAATATTTAAATTCTTGTTTCTCTTTACCCTCACCCAAACTAGGTATTAGCAATGCTTTAATCTATTTATTCTTTGTGAATCAGATGGGCAAAAATGGCACCTTACCTTAATTTGATTATTAGCTCAACCTCTTAAGTTTATTGGCTGTGTGTCTATACTGTTTGTTCATAAATTTTATTCATTTTTAAATTGTGCTATTCTAATTCTTACTGACTTATTTTCATTTAGTAAATATATAATTTGACTTTTTCCCAAATATGTAATTTATTTTGAGTTACGTTTATCACATTTTGGTATTAGGCTTATGCCAGCTTTGTAAAACAAGCTTGAAAGATTCCGATTTTTCAATACTGTAGAACGTTTTGAAATAAATAGTTGAAAAAAAATTTGAACTGCTTCTTTTTTCTCATTTGACTATTGTTCTGTTCAGGTTTTCAATGTTTTTCACCAATCCTATTAATTTATATATTCTTAGAAAATTTTTGGCTTCGCTCAGATTTTAAAGTCTGTCATTACAGTGAAGAACATCATATTCTTAGAGCATTTTAAATGCCTGTGTTATTAGTTTTGTCATTCCCTTTCTCACTCTCAGTACTTTGTAGTTTGGTTTTATTTCTTAACTAGAATTGCCAGAGGTTTGACTCTTGTTTTTTCTGAAAACAACAAACTCTTAGAATAATTTGTTAGTTCTTCTATTCTGCTAATTCATCGATTTTGGTTTTTATCTTGGCTATTTTTTCTCTCTTCCTTTCCTTAGGGTTTTTTATTTTCCTCTGAAGTTCTGTCACTAACAAATTTAAATACGTAACTCATTTATTTTAGTTTTATCTATATGTAAGTTTGTTGTATGCTTCTGTGTTTCACTCAGGAAAAAAAATCATAGCTTTTACTTCCATCTCTTTGCCAAGAGCTACTTAAGATGGCTTATTAGTATTCTTTGAAAGTTAACCCCTTACTTTCCTTAGTTACTTGTAAGAATAAAACTTTTTTGCATATTTGTTGGTCATTTATTATTTCATTATTGATAGATTCTCTGCCTAGATCTTTTATCATTTGTCTTCTATGTTCTAACTATTTTTCTTGTTAATTTCTATGAGCTCTGTCATGGAAGCCTAGTGTTTTGGCATGGTCTGCATTTTTTCCCCCATTCTACACATTTTAGCTACTCCAGAGAACTGCATCTATCTATCCCATGTGGTAGTGCTTTTCAAGATACAGATGTTTTAATTGCATGAGCCTAGTGTTGAGGAATTCTTTTTTGCTACCTGGGACAAATGTCTGTCTGAGAATGAAGCATATCTAGAAAGAATAGAGCCAAAGATAGAAAAAGTGGAAAGCCCAACACTGAATCTTGATATTCTCTCTAACCAAAATATGAAAGATAATTTGAAGAGGTAGTATTCTTAGGTTATTTTGAAAAAGTGAGATTAGGGAATTAGAGGATATAAAATTATAAAGAACTAAAAATTAAATTGCAAAATGAATTTTAAATCAGAAGCAATAAGAATAATTTACAAAATCAAATCAGAAATATGGACAATCTTTAAAAAAATGAAAGATATTAAAGACTCAATTACTAATGAACTTTGATAATTTCTAAAACATTTTCAAGTATATAATTACATTTAACTTCTTAGTATCTCCATGAAGTAGATAAAATAATTTGCTCCACTTCGCAGGTATTAAAACCTATGCTAAAAGAGGTGTAATGATTTGCCCTAGTTAGTAGCAGAGGCTAGAACTGATTTTTTAATATAAAGTTCTCTTTCCTTTATGTCAGGCTCATGGTCCTAAATTATTCTATTCACTTTTTAAAACATATTTTATTTATTTATTTGAGACAGATAGAATGAGAGAGAATGAGCAGAGAGGGGCAGAGGGAGAGGGAGAAGCAGACTCCCCACTGAATGGGCCTTGATCCCAGGACCCTGAGATCATGACCTGAGCCCAAGGCAGACGCTTAACTGACCAAGCCACTCAGGTTCCCATCAATTCACTTAAAAAAAAAAAAAAATTTAGTACCTAATACCTCCGTTAGACATCGGGTAGACTGTCTCACTATAACTCCTAGTGATTTTCTTTTGGAAAATATCTTTTCTGGATTTCACCTGAGTTTAATATTTCCCTTTCTTTCTTACCATGTAGAATCTTTCCAAAAGCCTGTCTTTTTATAAGAGACTGGTCCAAGTCAAATGTCTGCTTGAGATTGGTTGGTGGTTTCTTCTTGGTTGTCCTTGTAGTTCACTTTGGTGCTGTTAGAACTTACACATAAAACTGTCTTTGCCAGGAGAATTGGAAGGGAAAACAAAACAAAACAAAATTTAACCTCCAGAATTTATTGTTCTTTCACCACTTTTTCTCATCAACTTATCTCAAGATGAAATAAATCACTGCTTGTCAATTTCCATTTCCCAAATGTTAAAGGGATGAACATTTATGCATATATAAAGAGAGGTACTAATAGAGAAATTAGGAGATGAAATAGCACCGAGAATTTCCCAAATAAGTCCTTGAACAAAGTTGGGGACTGCTAGCAGTCTAGTTACAAAAGGCTCTGTGTCTCTGAGTTGGGCATGCAATAGATATAGATAATAATCTAGTTTTTATGATCTGTTCTTCCTTTTGTTTTGTTTTTTTAAATTCCACCTGGTGTCTGGCACATCTTTGCAGTTATTTTGCTTTTTAGAAATCTCTTCGTCTGGGTTAATGCATCTAAAGGCTGAGAATTAGGCACAAGAGCTAACCACCAACTTAACTTGCAAATTTTTAAATGAGATCTTTAAAATTTCTTTTGAGATGCCGAACTAGATGTTCACGGCAAGGGTCTCATTACTAATAGTTTTAAATTTCAATAAATATCTTTTTATACTCCTTTAACAGAGTGGAAAGAAGCTCTACACTGTAGAATAACACCCATTGGTTTTAAATTTTCTATTATCTTGTTACATGAAAGAGGAATGAATCAGAGAGTTCATCACTTGTAACTTTCCACATGGTGCCACATAGATCTACTAAAGTGTCTCCCTGGGAGAGACAGAGTGTGTGGGGCTAAGAGATGCAGAGAATTATGTTCACACATCAGCAGACTTAAAAGTACCATCAGGGTTTCAGGACCAATGCTTTTCAGCCAAGTAGGCCACTATGTGACCTCTATTAAATTTATGGGAATTGGAGAAATGAGGTTACTCCCTGGGTGACAGGTTGCTGAATGACAGTAAAAAGTAATTAATCACTCCTACTCCTATTTGTTAAAATAGCTATGCTTCAGTAGCCCCCACCCCAGGTAGCCTTAAAATAGAGGTGTGGCCATCGTAGGTTTATTCCACTGTGTTTCACCTTGATATGACCAGCCAGCAATATGCTTATGCTCTGGAGCATGTAGATGATACATATTAACCTTCAGATTTTTTTTTCAGGAATACCCCTAAACTCCAGCTATCTGATGTTTAAGGCAGAGCAGAAACATGGTAGGAGTGAAATGTATTAATACAATAAAACTTGTTCCTTCTTGCCCCTACATTTCTGCTCATACAGGTATGATTTTAAAATGAAGGTTAATAACATGCTCGTTTTAAGGTAGTTATTTATACTGTGAAATTAATATATTATTACATATAAACTCAGCTCTTGTACAATAATTGTAATAGCTATCATTTATTGAGTGCTGGTTATGCATTCAGCATTGTCCTAAGCTATTTATACATAGTGTCCTATCAAATATTATCCTTTATAAATAGTATCTTATTAAATATTATCACTTCCAATTTTCAGATGAGAAAATTGGGTTTAAGGGAGGGTACTAACTTATCAGTCAGTAAGTTCTAGATTTATGATTCAAATCCAGATCTTCTGTCTCACCTAGGTCCTGTGTTCTTAGATAGTATACTCCTCAGCTAACCATTAATGTCAGTCACAATCAAATCTTAGAAGGATCACTGTGAATCCCAACAACTTAACTTAATTAACACTGCTGTTTTATTCATGACTACTTCATTTATATTCATATATTCAATAATATATATCTATATTTATGTCTGTATCTCACTGGACTACCATTAAGTCAACAGTAAGACAGGGAGGACAGGCAGGAAAAAAGAGGGACAGGTCAACATTTATTGAGCAATCAGGTAAGAGAGTTCCATATACATGAATCACTTCACTCCTACCATCACCCATATTATAGACAGAAGTCAACTAATTCAAGAAGCAGAGGAGGCTAGAACACATAGAAATGCAGACAAGAAGGACTAGATGGGGTGCATACAAACAAGAGAAAGAACAGATGGTGAAAGCGCTATGGGGAGAAAAGGAGCACAGTTCTTGTCAAGATCACCGGGGTCTTTGTCTGGGGCCCAGTGATGAAGGCCTAGGTAGGTAGCAGTGAGAATCTGGTGGGCCAGTGTCAAGCCAGAATTACCAGTTCTCTAGGCAGGGGAGTTTATGGTCTACTCTTTCATCTCCTTTGTTGAATAGCAGTAAAATTAAAATTAATATTGTGTAAACATTCGATAATAATTGGGATTTTGTAGGACCCTGGGTCTTAATATATAAAATGAAGATTTCTTTTCCAGTTTATATTCATGTTAATTAAATATTTTTCATAACCTCATTTGGTTTAAGTGGGGAAACCTGGGCAGTCTGAGAGGGTATGTTTTCCTCAGAAATGTTGGGATAACCATATAGAACAAGTGAGATACTAAAAAACTGTATGCTTTTGACAGGACATAGTTTTCAGGAACTTAAGAATTAAGGGAATTATCAGCCCCCCAAACCCACAAATTCAATGCCCTAAAATATATCACTTGATTTCACTCTCGTGTTCTCTTTCAGTTATCACTGACATAACAGTATTTTTTTGGAGCAAATTCTAATGGAGCAGTATATGAGTCAGCAATTGCCATGAAAACACTGCAAAACAAACCACCCCAAAATTCACTGGCATACAACAGTATATAATTATTTCTTGTCCACACATCTGCAGGTTGACTAAGGTTGGCCAAACCAGAGTGTATTCAGATAGACTTGGCTCTAGACCATAGTTAATTCCAGGTTAACTAGGATTTGTAACAGCAACTATTTGAGACAGGTTCTATCACAGAAAAAGCAGTAGTAGAATTGGGCAAGAGAACTAGGCAAACATATTGAAAGCCTTGCTCATTTTAGGTCCACTAACATTCTATTGGCCAAAGCGAGTCACACGGCCAAGCCCAACATCAAGGGGATCGGGGTGAGGATGGATAATGTTATGAAGCCGGTGGGTGTTGGGGGTGAAGAATTGGGACCAATAACTTGATTTACTACAAGTAGAGAAATAGATCTCTCTAAAAATTTCTTTTTCAAATTCCTCATCCATACACTGTCATGTGAAACTGTGCAATGTATGTTATGCCACATGATAAAAATCTAGGTCTCTGCTACTATTGTTCTTCCTTTCCTTGTAGTGCCACAGTTTCCTTCAGGATGGAAATTGACAGCTCTAAATTGTACGTTCTACAGAATGCCGAAGAGTTAATGTATTAAAAAATGTTCTCTGATCAAATAAGCTTGTGACATGCTTGGCTATTGGATTACTAAAACTGTTCAACATACTAATGCATGTTGCAAGTCTCTAAGAGGAAGATATGGTATACAATATTTTCAAAGTTATTTGACCACAGAATCCCCTTCCTGCAACAAAGCTTTTTTTAAAAAGAACATCATGAGAGGTGCTTGGGTGGCTCAGTCAGCTAAGCATCTGCCTTTGCTCAGGTCATGATCCTGGGGTCCTGGGATCAAGTCCCATGTCCAGCACCTTGCTCAGCAGGGAGTCTGCTTGTCTGTCCCTCCCTCCCTCTGCTCGCACACACATGAGCTCTCCCTCTCTCTCTCAAATAAATAAATAAAATCTTAAGAAAATAAAGAAAAAATAAAAAGAATATCTTGAGGGCCTACTTTTGTGGAATTCATTTTGGGAAATGATGTCCTAAGGCAACTTCCATCTTTCTTCTTATTTCAAATGGGGTTGACATCTGGTTAATACCCCAATTTTTTAAAAAAATATTTTATTTATTTATTTGACAGAGAGAGAGATCACAAGTAGCAGAGAAGCAGGCAGAGAGAGAGGGGGAAGCAGGCTCCCTGCTGAGCGGAGAGCCCGATGCGGGGCTTGATCCCAGGACCCTGAGATCATGACCTGAGCCAAAGGCAGAGGCTTAACCCACTGAGCCACCCAGGCGCCCCGCCCCCAAATTTTGAGATAAATTTTTCTAAAAAGAATTTGAGGAGTCTACTTATCATGATGAGCACCGAGTAATGTATAGAATTGTTGAATCATGACATTTTACACCTGAGACTAATTTAACACTGTATGTTAACTATACCAGAATTAAAATTTAAAAAATTAATAAAATTTAAAAAAAAGGAATTTAAGAAGCAGGTTTCACATATATGATCACAAGGCAATATAATTATATTATTGATATGAGCTAGTATATTCTATTTCAATTTACCCAAGTTACTTATGTTGCTTTTAAGTTAGTCAAATCCAGGTATGTCTCACTGGCAATACCAATGGATATTTTCCTCTTTAGAATGCAAGTTTAAATTAACACCCGGATGTTATGCTATGGAGAATAACGCTTAAAAAAAAAAACAAAAAACAAACAAACAAAAGAAACACCCAGTTTTAGCTCAGGAGAAAATAATTTTTACACCAAAAATTTTTATGGAATGTTATAAACCTGAAAAAAAATCATTTTAACAGCTGAGATTTTATAGCCACTCAAGGATAATAAAAAGTTTGAAGAATATATTATATATATTCTTATATATTATATATATTCTTATATATTCATAATATGTTATATTATGTAGATAAGGGGGAATATATTAGTCAATATTGTGACTTTTTAAGAGTTTTCTCTTAAAAACAGGATAAAGGAAAATTATTCATTAATCCTTTAGGTAAAATGTCAGTATGTTTTTGCATAATCCCTTTCTTATCAATATATCCTAATGTTCAAAGAAAAATTATGTGGTATAAGATGTTCTGACAGTAGTGAACCCCAAGCCCTCCAACATGGCAGGACAATGCACAATCCCCAATTTTAACAGACAGCAAAATCTTCACAACATTTAAAAAGAGTTTTTGAAGAGCAGCCGAACAGTTAATTCTGTACTATTAAAAATATTTGAATGGGGATTTGAATTTATACAATACTTTTATATGTTATCTTATTTTCTCTTCACTGAAGCTCTAAGAGGCAGAGCAGGCAGGTACTGATTCCCATTTTGTGGGCAATCAAACTGAGATTCAGAGGGACCTAGTGGCCTGTCCAAGGTCACACAGTTCATAAATAGTTGAAGAAGAAACTAAAAATAATTCTTCTGATTTCAAATTCAGTGCTTTCCCCATCTTTGTACATCTTTTTCTGAAATGTTTTGTTTACAAGGTTTGTTTTTCTGATTCCAAGTATATATAGTTCATGTTACAAATTAGACTTTTTCTCTCTCTCTTATGACTTTAGTCATGAGAAATGGTAGAAGGGGTGGGAGTTTAGAAAAAAAAGTATTGTTTTCAAATTTAAGTATTTTAGGAGAAAAGAGGCGTAAAAGCAATGATAAGAAAATCTGAATTCCTGAGAGGGACTTTAAAGCAATATTTATGGACCTTTGCAGAGAAAACTAAGTTTTTATAGTACATGCAAGTCATTCCTCCATACAAAGATAAAACTTTATTTAAAGCACAACTGCTGAAGTTTCAATGTAAAAGCAGGCATGCTGTTTCCCAGAGTTGGTGGTGAAACATAACAGAAAAGAGTACTTTTGCTAGAGAACTAATCAGGATTTCAAGGGATGTGAGAACAGGTGATAACTTACTTTGATGGCTCTCAGTCCAAGTGTACAAGAAGGGTAAGATTACACTCTCTCTCACAAACTAATACCCTCATATTGAGCCTCCTAGAGCCTCTGTGAAAATGTTTTCCACTTCTGAAAGGGAAAGATTCACCCAGACAAATAGGAAGTGAGTTTCTGTATTGATCTTACTTAGGAAATACAGGTTTTACATAAAGACATCACTTCCCATCTCTTATTTGCCTATATGCCTACGCTAACAGTGGCAGCCCTTAGGAGAACATGTATGAAGGAAAAAAAATTATTCCTGTCTCAATATTTTTGTTAGTCATATGTGAGGGGAAAAAACTAAGGAAGAAATATGATAATTATAACACTTCTATAGTGAGTTATATGATAACGTAACTTAAATTTGTTAATATTACTTACACAAAAATAGCAATTATTTATTGAATGTTTACATATGACACAAATTGTACTTTACTTATATTATCATATGAGATGGGTACTAATATTATTTTCACTTCATAGATACAGAACTTAGGCTTAGGCAGTTTAAATAACTTCCTCAATGTCACAAAGCTATGGTAAAAAACTTGGATTCAGACTCACATAGATCAGAGCCCAGAGGGTATTTTGCTTAAACGCTGCATTCTTAAATACTTTGGTATTAAGTACTGACTACCACAGTAGAGGTACTACAGTACTGGTTCCCAGACAGGAAATGTATACATCTTACTATAGGAATTTTCTCCTTATCAGTTATAGCTGTTGGTTCACAAATTGGCCCCCATACATGGAAGGCAAGGGAAGGCTAAAGAGAAAGGCAGACCACTCCAGATTGGTAGGGTAGGTTTAACAAGCAAGGGAAATTACATACAAAGCTTATCTCTGGCTGCCTCAGGATCTCTGCACCTGCCTTAAAAGTTTACATAGAGACCTTAATGGGGTTCAGTCACATATTCAGTCCAGATGGTTTCAACAACACATTACTCTCTCAAGGTTGCATCCTTGAAACAGCTCTGGATGAGAACAGTGGGTAGAATGTACATTCCAAGGATGGGGTGGGAGTGAGGAGCCTCTGATTGCCTGGGTCCAGCTTGTGGGTCAGCTGGAGGCCACATCTCTTGTTGATCTCCTTCAATATGACCAAGTTAAAAGGACAGATGTATTGATAAAAGAGAGTTAAAAACATTATATTTTTAGGGTGGAGAATTCCTTGAATAAAAACATGCCAGTTGGTTAACATAGTTAAAGACTCTACCAACTAGAAACATGCACTGATTCTGATTTTCATTGCTGCCACATCATATTAATTGTGGACCGTACCACCTGAGTGATTCTGATCATGTAAAGTCATTTCAACACTGAAAATAATATTCAAAATAGCACCAGTGCCCAATGACCAGAAAGGAGAGATGATATCAAGTATTCATTTTAACTCAGAGACTTCCCAGTTGTCAGATTTGCATATTATCTTAGTTGCTTTTTACTGCCAAGAAGTGATATCAGAACAAGCCAGATGAATGAGAATTGCTTTTCCCTTAATTAGTATTGCAGATCTTCCTTCAGGCTCCTTGTGAGCCCTGATGCCATGTCACTGTCCAAACATACCCAGTGAGAATTTGCATACTCTCTCCAATGCCCAACCTTTATGACTGTTGTCCACACTAGTCTCAGGTGATGATGAATAGATGGAAACAGGTCTGCAGGTAAGAAGGAAATCTTCATGGCATGATTTCCCATCTACTATAGTTATACTAATTATAAGAACTTGGAAAAGTTTGTGGTACAAACCCATTTTGCAATTCTTGCCGGCATGTGATACCTAAAAACATCTACAGTTAATGACACTTTGAAAATGTTTTAGTTTATTAAGGAATTTCTCTAGGTGCCCAAATTTATAAAGTTACTGTCTGAAATATGATACTGTCAGAGTGACAGTAAGTTGATTTAGATAGGGCAGAAGTTCAGGTGTGATTCTCTGTATTTCTTGTGAGCTTGACAAGTCACAAATATCTTATGTGCAGTCCTCATTATTACTTGAAATCATTTCTAGGTTCCAGGAGTGCATTACTGATGATATTATGGTGAACTTTAAGAAAAGCCATGTCCATGATGACCTCCTCATTTAAAATAAGTCAAGAAATTAAAATAAAATAAAATGACTTCCAATCCCTTCTCCAAAATAAAACCCCATGATCACTGATAAAATAACATTTTTTTTGCCTTGTCGGGGTTTACAGAAATTGCATTTCTCATTTTTTTTAAGCATTAGGGGAGAAAAAGTAATGATATTATTATATCTTTTCCACATGAATTTACTCTACCTCTCTTTTTTAAGATTTTAGTCTGGCAAGTTTATCTTTTATTTACTTTTAAACAAAAATTTTCTCTCATCACTTAGTGCTCAGAATCACCTGACATAATTGATATATACCAATCGACTAGTTAGTACATATTGAAACTGTAACTTTCAATCAGTAACATAAAAATGCAAACTAAAATCACTCTTGTTTTCTTCTTTAGCACACTACTAATCAATAAAGGAGATCATTTTTCCACCCACTGCATGCATAGCAAAATTTGGTCAGTTTCATAAACAAAATTATTACTGAAATGTTATTTTTCTGGTTCTTAATTTCTGAAAATGTGAGATTATTGAGGGTATATGTAATGGAAAACTAGCCTATTGGTATTAAAGCTATTACAGGGTTGCCAGAATTAGCAAATAAAAACACATGACACCTAGTTAAAACTTAATTTTATATAATGAATAATTGCTTAGTATAATTATGTCCCATGTATTACTTATACTCTACTATACTGTATCTTACTATATATACCATACCACACTACAACATACCAAGTCATGCCATACCCTAAAGTATCAACAATGTTTATCATTGTCGAGTCATGGGATTATTTGAAATTTTAATTTTCTTCCTTTTGATTACCCACTCAGTGTGTGGGGTTGTATTCAATATGATTTTCTAGAACAGAAGTTGGGAGAGGATAGAACACAAGCCTTGCCTTTTGGCACTACCCTAAGGTAAGAGGTTCCCTGGGCTCAGGCCAGGACTCCTTTTATCAGAACCTACTGAGTACACCATTCAGAAAAGAAAGGTCAAAAAAGAATGGAGAAATTCAATAGTCAAATAGAGATTGGGCAAAAAGTGGAGCGAGTCAGAAGGCAGGCAAGCAAATTGCAGAACTGAATGGAATGCTTTCCTTCAAGGAGGAGAAACCAAGGATGAGTTTTTCATGTTGAAACATCCAAGATGCTAGGTGATGCCATCTCAGTGCCCTTCACTCATTTGATTGTTCTTTCTGAAACCTACAGTTGTGGGTGTAATGGGGATGGAAAGAAAGGAAGATCAAGAGTAATGGGAAGTAAGGCCCAGTGGAGACACACAGGGAAGTCATTGTGGAGAATTTCGTTATTTTATGAAAATAGTATCTTAGAAATGGCTTCTGTTGTCAAAACTATACTTGATGAATAATGGAAGGATAAGTTTTAGGCAATTTCTGATCTTGCCAAGGCTTTGAATTTAAGTGGCTAGGGCCCCACTAGACAAATTCTGAATGGATTTCTTGATTTATGAACTTATAAAATGATACTGCAGGGAGGACCAAAAGCACATGTCTGAAAGCCCTCCTTCTAGTTAATGTAGGAGAATCCTGCAGAAATATGTCTGATGTCCAAAAAATTATCAGGGCTCTAAACTGTTGGGGAGAAATGAGTTATATCTCATACAAGGTTGAAATGAGATACTCTCTAAAAACCGGTACTGTGAGAACAGACAGCATCCAGATACTCAAGTGTTCTATTGTAAAACTTGAGAAGGCGCCAGAAAGGGACACCAAAACTGCTGTGATGTCATGTCTTTCCATTAGTCATTGTGTAATAATAATCCTCTATCAAGTAGCAAATATCAAAATATTAAAATCTGATCTGGCAATTTCTAGTTTAGAAATACGAGAGAGTTAAAACAGAAATAGGGAGCAAGAGAATGAATCCACAAACACAGTAGCTAACAGATGCCTGGCAGTGGCTAGGCAAACAACTTTAAAATAGACTTGTATTCTTACTCACATTAAAAATGCCATGTGACTTGTTTATATTTGATTAGCTCCCTGTTCCTCATAGCCAGCCAGGCCAGAACTTCTACCACCACTCTCTTCCTATGCCAAGTTCCTGATTATGTGTTAAGACTGGAGGGTGTAGGGAATGCTACTTGCCTCCAGCTGATGCAGATTAAAAACTGAGACACAGGAACCATTCGAGAATAATGAGTCACTTCCTGGTCTACACATCAGCTCCAGGCGATAGTTGACCAAACAAATACAAAATCATAGAGAGGAAAATGGAGGCTCCCACTCAATCTTGAAAGAGGAATATTTGACATAAATAAAAGTATATTTTAACAAGCAGGTGATAATTTTATAGAACTCATGCCTTCAAGACTGGGTATAGACCAGCAACAACGACAACAAACTAGAACAAAATAAAGGAATTTTAAAAAGTAGTGGAATAAATGGAAACAGTTCTTACTTAAAACTTCATTAAACCACCAGAAAAAGAAGAAATTAACAAATGCCAAAGTGAACTGGCTAGAAACTTAAGATCCACGTTAAATAATTAAGTGACGGCTGTATTCTTTTTTTTTAAGATCTTACTTATTTGAGGTAGAGTGAGAGAGACAGAGTGTGAGTACAAGTGGGGGCAGCCACGGGCAGAGGAAGAAGCAGACTCCCTGCTGAGCGAGGAGCCTGATGTGGGATTCGATTCCAGGACCCCAGGATCATGACCTGATCTAAAGGTAGATGCTTAACTGAGCCACCCAGGTGCCCTGTGATGGCTGTATTCTTGTCTTTGGTTAAATTTAAAGGGAATACTGCTAGTACTTATCATTTAAGTGTGATGTCAGCATTTAGTTCATATAGATATCACTTATTATGCTAGCTATGTTGTAATTATAGAATATTAAGTGTTGAACACAGCTGTTTCTTGAATTCTATCAAATGCATTTTTGGCATTTATTAAGATAAGCACATGACTTTCACCTTTAGCCTATAAATGTAGTAGATTGCATAAGTTGAATATTCTATGGCTGAGCCTACTCTGCTGAACTGTGATTTACTCTGACAAGCCTTCTACAACACCCTCGGATAAGTTTAGATCTCCCTGTTAGGTGTCCCCATTGCACCTTGTACCAGGCATGCTCCAACATCAGCAAGGCCTGAGGCAAGAATAGAATGAAGGCCCACACAACCCATCTGTCTAAATATTTTAAAGCTATAAATCAAGCTAAACAAACAAATCATTAAATAAAAAGCATTCCATTCTCCTACCTTGACACAAATATCATCAAAACCACCTGGAAAACTAGATTCAAATTAGAATTTTCAGAATTTCAGAGTTCTGTTCTAGAACATGCCCTTGGGAAAAAATTGCCCCAGCCCCTTGTCCTCAGTGGCTGTGGCTACCCTCCTTCCCTTTCCACTCCTGCCTCTATCCGGAACTTCTAGGGGCTTCTGCATGACTATGCGTTGAAACTGTTCACAACCTCCCCTAAGCATTGGTAGACACGTAAGCACAAACTCTTATCTTCAGCACGGTGGATCTAGAGAAGTCTTCTCTGGCCCTAGAAATGGTTTTGAACTGTTTGAGCAGAGAATTCTGGCATTCTTGCTATTCAGAGGTGGTTTAATGGGGGTTGTGGGCTCCAAATGGGCATGTTCAGGATGCCCCACAGATGCTTATGGTCTCTTTGCCTAGTAGGGTGGGGCACAGCTGGAGGAGTGCCAGAATGGGGTTCTCTGAAACCAGGGACCAAGGGCAATGGTCCTTTTTGCCTGGGTCTAAGGATAGTAGTGAGTTGGGCCATGTAATCATAACACTCATCACAGTTTATTTTCAGTTCTTTACTCTTTACTAGACTTTAAACCCCAAAAGGACAGGGATCTATCTGCCTTGTCCTTCTTGGATCACCATAGTGCCTGGCATCAATGAGGTATTTATAAATATTTTTGGAATAAAAAAAATGGTAGTCGTTTTTAAATGGGATGATATCTTTTAAAGTATACTTGTAACATTTATAAAAATTGTAATGTTTTAGGGCTTAATAAATAATTTTAATTAAAAGTCAAAATTTTATAGTCCTGAACCTTTTACTACATTGATATAAAACTGGAAATAAATAGCATACATATAAATAAAACTCATACATACATATATATACATATAGAAACTGAAAAACCATTTCAAGTGGTAATGAAGAGAAGGGAATATTTTTAAATATAGCAAGATATTTAGGATGAAAATCCTATGTATATAATATTCTTAACAGCATTTTCTAAAAGAAAGAAAACTGGAAACATTTTAAATCACTACTAATTGGAAAATGGTTATGGTATATCAAATTGATGGAGTACTATTAAGTAATTGAAATTATAATAATAAAGACTAATTATAATATGAAAAATAAGTACAATATAATTTAAGTGAAAAAAGTGGAATGCAAAATGTATATCACATACATACAATAACTTAAACAAGATGGGAAAAAACAGAAAAATGATAATAGTTGCAGCAGAGTGGTAGAATTGTGGTTTAAATTTTTCTTTTAAAAAATAGTTTAATAACATTATAACAAAGCCTCTGTCCAAAAATAAAAAATAATTTAATAACACTAAATGAAACCACTTAGCTGTGAGTAGATTTTGAGGGCAAAAGTATATTTTTTATAAGTTAATGAGACTGCTTTTAATTGGTTTGTGTTTACTCATGCTCTATGCTTTGATGTAGCTTTATTTAGAAGAGTAGATTAACTGAATTTTATACACACACGTGATTATATATAATTATATACATAAAATGAATATGTAATATATTTTTTGATGTTTACCTAGATGAATTTAGACACACTAGAGAAAGATCAGAGGAAGGGAAGTGTACTGAACTTGAAACTTTTCCTTATGAGAACTAAGGACTTCTAGCCTGGAGAAGACTCAGATTGTATTTCATAAATGTATTAGATAGGAAGTGCTGTCCTGTAGAAGACGCTACAAACATTCATTCATTTACTCATTCATTCAACAGATGTTTATTAGGAGCTACTTTTTTGTGTTTTAGGAGCCAGTGCTAGGTGCCGGGGAAGCAGTGAGTGACGAATGTACTAGACAGGGGATTGACCACAGAAGCTATTGTGATATACTCATAGGAGAGAATATCACCAGAGAATGGAGCATTCAGGAAGGCAGATCATAGTGAATTCAAGTTAAACATTTTTCCTAATCAGAGCTGATCACAAATGGACAGACCACCTATGATGAAGCAAATTCCTTTTCAGGTTGCAATAACCCACTGGCAGAGATGATATTTTTAAAAGCAGATGTGTAATTGGACTAGATGACTTTTCGATTTTGACATTCCCTCTATCTCACACCCAAATCACAGACAAGTTCTCCTGAGGAGATCAAAGAAAAAAAATAAGACTCAAACTACCTCAGCAGAGAATTGTTTTGGACATAGGGAAGAACTACTCTCAGAATAATAGTTCAGGTTGTGACTAGAAGTTAGCAGAAACCCTGAGAGGAAGTGAAAATAGACATCTGGTGTGGCACTTTCTCTCTTCCAGAGGCAGGAGGCCACGTCAGATGGTTCCTGTGTTTTTCTCAGCTTAGCTATTGAAATGTTCTTATCTATGGATGGCTGAGAAAACTGGTACCTAATAGGAAGCTTCAGGAAAGAAATGAGAGGCAAAAGAGGCCATGCAGTTGACAGCTGAGCTGGAGAGCATGATCGCCTGTATCAGTGACAGCTGTCGGTGAAGACAAGGGTAAGGGCCAAGTGTTTCTATAGGAAGTGAGCCAGCAGAGACTCTGAAGAGGGGAGTCTCTGTGATTTGAGGGGACTTGAAGAAATGATGGTGGCAGTTTGTGTCAGGATTCAAAAGGCAAGGGGGAGGATCTGTCACAGATAGGGGTGGATTACGGTGAGTGTTGTGGAAATGAGCAGTGAGAAGGGTACTAGTGGGAAAATGATGAGCAAGAGGGAAGGGATTGGGACACCAGGCAGGGGGAAATGCGAAGGTGCCAACAAAATACCAAAGTGTGACTCCTCCTGGATTCAGCAGTGTGGCTCTTCCTGCATAGCAGGGCCTAAGATGTGGCTGGCTTTGTGAGATCTGCTTGGAGATTTCTGACCTGAGCAGGTCACAAATTGTGGACTATAATCACAATCCTTTTTTTTTTTTCCCCAACTGTACTGTTTCCTAAAAAGCCTGCTGATAACAGGTGTTGAAGAACTCCCTCAAAGACATTCTAAAAACAAAGAGGATGAAATCCAGATTAAAAAAAAAAAAAAAGCTTACACTTATGAGTTAAGAGGCTTCCACAAACACTGTATCATATCACCTTGGGATCAGAGACAGGACAATACGTTTTCATCCTTTTTTTGCACATGAGGAAACTGAGGCCTAGAGCTCACAGAGATCAGATACAGAAAAGCCAGATTTAAAATGCAGGTTTTCATATTGCAATTTCTAAATGCCTTCCCCTGAATGGCTGCAGCATTTTACCTGTCAAGAAAAGCTGCTGTAGTTTGTCATGCTTCTTGGCCATTTGTAAGTGCTTCTTCTGTCAGGATATTCAAATTGATAAATTTAACATAGGAGCAATGATCTATTACAGCACAAGGATATGGTAAAAGTAAGGATGGCAATTTACCTCAGTTTTTCACAACAGTTAATGAGATAAAAAATTACAAGTGGCAAAATTATAATCACTACATATGTAGAGTACAAATACAAACTAGTTGGCTTCTGATCCACTAGATTCTTTTATGAATAAACATTGCCACCTTTCCCTTGGTCTGACATCATAATGCTGGTCTCAGGATTATTAGATGGGAGGACATTGACAGCTCACCTCATGTATTACCACTTCTGGGGAAAAAGTTGCTCAAAGAATATGTCTTATTGATATATATCTACTGCTATCACTTCTGCCCATAGAGGACAGAATATATATCTTTTTATTTCTTTTTTCTTTTGACCTACCTCATTTTTCACATTAGATAATTCGATATTTTCCTTGTAGCCTTCTTTGCCCTTAAAACTAGAAACATAGGTAATTAGTAGCTTTAATTTGAGAATGTCAGTAAAAGAAGAAATGGATCCATTAGCAATTTCATAAATGTTGATACTTCTAGTGTCAAATATAATCATTTGTTTGTTTAACTGGGTCTCTTTAACTTGTTGTAGCCATTTCTTGCTCTCAGAGTAGGTGTGGATTTAATATGTAGAAATGAATTTGTTCATCTTCTGCTTCTTAGTGAAGGCTCTCTCTCTGTCACTGTTTTCCTAGAATGACATTTCACATCATGGTCATATTGGCAACTGGTTTTCTTCATAATTACCTGTTTGTATCAGGGCCCTAATCAGTATATTTGCTAATTTTTGTTTCTTCATTATGAACTGAGGTCAAGCTGTGTTTTTTTTGTATTAGTCATTTGTTTATTAAATTAGCCAAAAAGTCAACATGTTTTCATATAGAATTATCTGATAATAAGTTAGAAGGAACAAAGAAGGTACTAGAAAGATGTTTAAGTACAATGTACAAATAAATAGAGGTTGAGTTGAACAAGTAAAGAAATTGAAAAAAATGGTATTTGAAAAGTGAACACCAAATCTTCTAATTTAAAAACGACTGATTTTAAGATGATTTTCAAAGAACCTAGTTCCTACATTCAAGAAGCTGTAGACCAGGTTATCAAATGTAGATGCATCATAAGGACACTGGGGAACAATTTTCCAATGGTCTCTAGTTTTTTGGTACATTTTACAAATGAGGTAGTAACCAGTCTTTGTTCTAGATTATCTTTTCAGGATATTGGCATATCAAACAGCTTTTGAAAAGAGAGTCATGTTTCCTTTGGGGAAAAAAAGGATAAGGCATGCTTATTGCTCATTATAAATTATTCAGATTCCCTAAGCTTGAAACTCCTCTATAGTGCCACAGTCCATGGTGTGTGTAGGCATTCATCAGGTTTCATTTGTATCACCCCCATGGGACTTGGAGATAAGGGGAACTGATGCAAATGTGATGATGCTCAGGGAGTTTGCTGTGCCATGGATTAAGAAAGTCCTTCGTCTGTGACCCAGGAGTCTCACATCTTCTCCTGCCATTCATGAACTCTGGTAGGTTATTCTGTTAGCTTGCAAGTTCAGTAATATCTCATACCCTTCACAGTTCTTGACAAGTCAATAGCTAGGAAGGAAGCAATTGAGCATGTACAAGTTCTCCATTACTCAGAGGGTATAGTAGGCAGAATAAAGGCCTCCCAAGGTATCTATATCTACACCCTGAAAACTTCGAGTATATTCTGCAACATGGCAAGGAGGAATTAAGGTTGTAGATGCAATTAAGGTTGTTAATAATTAAACTGCTTTTAAAATAAGGAGATCATCCTGGATTATTTGGGTGGACTCAATGTAATCACAAGAGTTCTTGGATTATAGAAGAGGGAGGCAGAGGAGTCAATGTCAGAGTTGGGAGAGATTTGAAGATGCTATGAGGTGGGTGTGAAGAGGGAGGAAGGGGCCATGAACTAAGGAATGCAGGCAACCTATAAAAGTTGGAAAAGACAAGGAAACAGATTCTCCCCTAAAGCTTCTGAAAAGAATGCAGGCCTGTGGATGATTTGATTTTAGTCCAATGAGGCTCATTCAGTCACTGAGACTAAGATAAAAAATTGTGTTAAGTCACTAAAGTTGTAGTAATTTTTTAGAGCAATCATAGAATGCTAATACAGAGGAGAAAGTGTTAAACATTTCTGACATGGAAAGTTTTAGTGTTTTTTCCCTCTTTGCCTGCCTAGCTTATGCTCATCCTATAAGTCTCAGTTTAAATGTTCTATTTTTTCTAAGAAGAGTTCCCTATTCTCTCTTTCTGAAGTAGCCCCTTCCTGTTATTTTCTATCCTGGCACTATGTTTTTGTAGCACTTTCTATAAACTGCAATTAAAATCAGGTTTTTTTTTTTTTAAAGATTTTTTTTTAAATTTATTTATTCGTCAGAGAGAGAGAGCACAAGCAGGCAGAGTGGCAGGCAGAGGCAGAGGGAGAAGCAGACTCCCTGCTGAGCAAGGAGCCCGATATGGGACTCGATCCCAGGACCCTGGGATCATGACCCGAGCCGAAGGCAGCCGCTCAACCAACTGAGCCACCCAGGCGTCCCAAAATCAGGTTTTACTATAATTTTTCTGCAGCTATAATTAAGATCTTCAATTAAGATTGACAATTGTCTTTGTCTATTGTCTTTTTTGGTGACAGTCTGTCGTTCATTCTGAGACTATATTCTCCATATATATTTTATATATACTTTAAGTAGGCTCCACAACCAGTATGGAGCCCAATGCAGGGCCTGAACTCATGACCCTGAAGTCAAGAACCCAGCTGAGATCAAGAATATGATGCTTAACCAACTGAGCCACCCAGGTGCCCCTATTCCTACATTTTTTAATTTAAAATGTACTTTAAATAAAATGCTGTTGTTAGGAAGCACTAGCTTTTTTCTTTTTTCTTTTCTTCTCAAAATGTCTTTTCTTGGCTGTACTGATACATGAAATAGATAATCTGGGCACTAAAACTCTCGATGTTGTCAGATGCCATGTATTGTCATAGCGTCTCATTCTTCCTTCACCAGAATGCATACTGTATTTTTTTTCCATTGCTTTTTCATTTATGAACTAGAATCCTTATGAAGGAAAACAACATGACTGCTTTGGGTTATATCTCCACAGCTTAACATAGTGCTTGGCATAGAACAGGCACACAATAAAAATTTGGCGAATGACACTGCATTATGAAATAAAAATTTCTTTTTTTTATGAAATAAAAATTTCTAAAAGATTAACATGTATTTGATGATATTATAAGTATTAAAACCATATTCCCCATGCAAACACCTCAAGATGAAAACATGCAAAATTTATACAATTGGGACAAAAACAGAGCCATTGCTTTTGCATACAGCATGCTCCTATAACTACAATTATATTCCCAAATCAATGACCTCAAAGACACGGATAGTCCTCATATAGATTCTTATATAACAACTTTCTTTTAAAGCTCAGTATTAATAAAAACACTCTCTTCTCATGATCAGTATTATTTGAAATTAGTAAATGTGAGCTAGCTAAATGAATTCCATTTCTCTTTTCATCTTGGCTCCTAGAAAGCACAGACTACCACTTTGTGTATTTGGAGGCCAGGGAGCACAGAATAGGCTTTCATGATTTACTCTATTTCTTCTTTCCTATCCTACTCCCTGGTCAGTTCCCTGTCTGATTCACTTTTTGACTTGTGTTCCTTTGTTCTTGTTTTAACTATGTTTCTTTGTATAGTAAACCCGCACAAGTACTTTTTGAAAAAAAAAAAAAGAAAAAGAAAATTAAAGTACTAACTAGCTCAATCACTGATGTATTTAGGCCCCAATGTAGGAGTTTTCACAATTGCTAGGCTTCTCTTATACTCTTTCCTTTAGGCTTTGCCTGATTTTCTCACAGCAAGAATAACAACCAAGGTCATCTTCCACTGTGTAGTTTACCTGGCAACTATTTAAATAAATGAATCATGAATGGTTAAAGCCAAATCCCCTCTTGGACATATACTCCCTATGTAATGTTTCAAAAAGGAAAGTAATTTTGAGCTAAAGGGGAATTTTAAGTATACAGTTGTGAACATTCAGTAAATGACCATAAAGGACAGACATATATTTCCCAGCAGGTGCATGCTAAAATGTCTAAGGATAGTTTCCCCTATGAAATGCTACTAGAAATATTAGAATTAAGTCTAGTCAAAAGATATTTTAAAGGAATTTGAATGAATCTATATCTTCATCTCCAGTTACTCACAAAGAGTACAAATAAGAGGAATGTGAGCTCTTCCATTAGATCATAGATTAATACAAACAGTATGAGGCTTAATGAGTTTTTTTTCTTTTAATATCAAACCCCAGTTTCTGTGAGGTGGGGGTTGGAAGGAGAAATAGGGAAGGGATGAGCTTCTTCCAAAAGTATGTGACGGACAGTCTACACGGATGAGTAATAAGCCCTCCATAGTAGCCTCAGAACAGCTCCGTTTTATCTTCCTAAATTAACTGACCTCCTGTTAAGACCCTGATTGTAGGTATCTGTTCAAATTAGTGTGTGGCTTTTTTATGATTGTTCAGTGATGTGGCTATGTTGATTATAAAATATTTTGAATATCATTCATGGTTCTATATAAGATTTTATTTGAAAAAGGACTCCATTGCTAAGCAGGCAGTATTGCGTAGTGGTTATAGTTACTATGTGTTTGGAATCACATAGAACTAAGTTCAAGCTACAGCTCTGCTGCTTACTGGATGGTTGATCTTAAGCAAGTTATTTGACTTTCCACAGTCCTGGTTTCCTTACTTGCCAAACGGGGCTAATGATTGTCCTACTTCTTTGGGTGGTTGTGAGAATTGAAGGTGGTGTAGTTAGTCAACTGCTGGCACACACTAACCACTTAATAAATGCTGACTTAAACACACAAACAATAAAGCAAGTCAGTTAAGACCATACCTCTAAGTATTTAAATGGAAGCAATTTCAGGACAATAAAGAAACTATTCTTTTTTTGTTTTTTTGCTGGGTATGAAAGTGAAGAAATATTTCATTTCTTTACATCTTAGAGATGAAGAATGAATAAAAGAATTTTAAAGCCTATTACATACCTATAATCCATAAATTTCAGATTTTTAAAAAACATTATACAGGAGGCAATTGGTACTCAAAGTTTGACATTGGTCTTCTTTTTTTTTAAATTAACATATTATGTATTATTTGTTTCAGGATATAGGTCTGTGATTCATCAGTCTTACACAATACACAGCGCTCACAACATTGGTCTTCTGATGTCATGGAAGAAAAATAGTCTTTCTATCAAATCACTGCCACCAGTCAGAGAGAATTCCAAGTTGGGTATCATGGTTGACTTAGCCATTATTGACAGTCTATGCCGTTTCCTGACGGCGCACGGGAGAAGAATGAGGCACAAACAAGTCAGCTGCAATAGAGATTGGGAGCAGGGGTCGGCAGTTGAGAAGACTGCCGCCTCCTGCTCCCAATCTCTATTGCAGCTGACTTGTTTGTGCCTCATTCTTCTCCCGTGCG
>CM052898.1:110262105-110288684 GCA_028534135.1 Potos flavus
ACGAATTCCATGCTGATTGACCAGGCACACCCTTCTCTTCTCCTTGTTTAATCTATAAGACTCGTGATCAACTATGACTCACATTCCTTCTTGTTTACCTACAAACAATGTATAATCTTCTTTATTGATTATCATCTCGTATCCAATAAATATGGGATTAAGGAGTTGTTCGGGGCGGCAGTCTTCTCAACTGCCGACCTCTGCTCCCAATCTCTATTGCAGCTGACTTGTTTGTGCCTCATTCTTCTCCCGTGCGCCGTCAGGAAGCGGCAAGTCTATATTCTTGTTCTAGAGTAAATATGTAGTAGGAGGAATCACATTATTTTCCTACTTGAAATCAATGATTTGTACCAGACACTAATTAAAATGTAACAGTTTCAACAAAATCTAACAAGAAAAAAGTCACCCAGAATTAATATAACTGTGCTACCATTTGTTACCTATAAAACACATTATTAGATAAATATTCCAGGTGAGTTCTACATTTAGCTAGCTATTAACCTCTTCCACATTTATTTTTCCTCTAAAGATTTTCTAGGAGCAGTGACAACATTAGACTTGGTTCATTAGAAATAACATCAAAATCTAAAATGTTACAATCTCAAATAATAAAAAATTCCTAAATTGCCAAAGATTTTACAGTCTCCAAATATAAGAAAAATAATGCTTTATACAAGAAACTTACTACTAATAAAGAGCTTTCTGATTTTCATAGACTAGGAATATTTTTTTTTCTAGATGTTATTGCTTAACTACTATCCCATTTCTTGAAAATATGAGCATGCACTTCGTTTTAGAAACATTTACCTCACACTGTAAGCAATGGCCACTCAGGTCAGCATTGGCACTACTGAAGGATGGTAATTGGGTCCTAATGTAAGTTTATAACCCAACACAAGTTAAAGGGAAATCATATTCTCCTACTCCGCAAAGAATTACCAGAATTATATAAGAGAAAACTTACTTGCCCAAAAGGAACTTTTCAAATTTGTTTGAGTTTAAAATACTGCACTCTTAAGACAAACACCAACAACCCGGGTATATAAACACAGAAGTGGAAATATACACAAAACCAAATGCAAATGATTCTTAAATGCAGGAAAAGATTCTCAACTCATACATCGTATGAGAAACGCAAATTCGTCTTACGCACTGATTTTTTTAATCTATTGTTTTGAGAAAGATAAAATTTGGTAACACACTAGTTTGGTTAGAATAAATGAAAAGAGGTCTCATACACAGCTGATAGATGTCTAATTTGGCAATATTAATTGAAATTTCAAATGTGCAAACTCTTGGATTCTAACTCAAGGAATATATCCTGCAGACATGCCTGCATTAATGTAAAATGACATGTGCATAAGGTTGTTAACTACAGCACTATTTCTAAGAGCAAAACACTCTGTTTAATTGTAGCACTATTTCGGGGCGCCTGGGTGGCTCAGTGGGTTAAAGCCTCTGCTTTCAGCTCAGGTCATGATCTCAAGGTCCTGGGATCGAGCCCCACATCGGGCTCTCTGCTCGGCAGGGAGCCTGCTTCCCCCCCCCTCTCTGCCTGCCTCTCTGCCTACTTGTGATCTCTCTCTCTGTCAAATAAATAAATAAAATCTTTAAAAAAAAAAAATTGTAGCACTATTTCTAAGAAGAAAACACTGGAAACAACCCATATGTTCAATGGGGAATATATGTCTTTAATATAATGGAATATTATGCTATGATAAAGAGGAGGAAATATGTATACATTGATTTGGACAAGGCTCTAAGAATTTAGTAAAAGTCAAGTTCAGAAAGAACACTATGTACTACCACATTTCTTATACTTTTTAACTTAAATGATAAATAATGGTTGCCCA
The DNA here is from genome assembly GCA_028534135.1 of Potos flavus. Taxonomy (NCBI): domain Eukaryota; kingdom Metazoa; phylum Chordata; class Mammalia; order Carnivora; family Procyonidae; genus Potos; species Potos flavus. Next base: position 110,263,959 of record CM052898.1, read on the forward strand.
TGTAGATGGAAATTGGGTGGCTGGAGGATAAGAGTGGAAAGGAGACTTTTCGCTGCATACTATTTTTCTACCTCTTTAATTTTGATCTGCACAAATATATTACCTACCCTGAAAAACAGTGAGAAAAGTTAAAATATATAAAACAAGTGCACTGAGTAGTCCAGCACACCTCCCACTTGTGATAGTCATATTGTGTGTGGGTGAGCAGCTGACTGGCCTGAGGATTCCACTGTGTGTGTTACTGTCATCAGCGTGTACTTAAGTGGAGGTCAAAAACCTGTCATAACCACATACACCTCTCTCTAGCATCAGCTAAGCTTCTGGCATTCATTTTCATTTTTTCATATTCTTCCTTTGACAGCCTAAATTAACAAGTGGCAGTGGCAGCAACTGTGGGATGCCTTAAACGGACATCCCACATGTAAGATCATGTTCTCTGGATGCCCCCTCTGAGAACTCTGCCTAAATTCATCACTTAGCAGTTGGGACCTGCTTTAGAATGCACCTTTAGTGTTCGTGCCACTACGGTGGAGAGAAGTATATAATAACTCAATTCTAAAGTATCTGTGAGGACAACTCTCTGTTGGAGCCAGAAATGCTGAGCAGGACCCTCGGTGCCAGTGATGGCTTCCTGTACTCGAAGATGACATACGTTCCTGGTGTTAGAGAGCATAATATTTTACTTCTTTTGCTTAAGTGGATACTTGATTGCTGCTCCCATAACCCATACAAATGATAGGACATTCTGTTCATTACTAATTTGAGATTAGTATTAGGACTGAGCTACTTTAAACTACCTTGGGTATCTTTTTCCAGTCCCTTGCTGAGTGAAGTTTTAAAGTTATAAAATGATTAAAATAAAAACAAAAGAACGAACTGGTGTGAAGTTACCAGCTTTCGACGTTCACACCTTATGATGGCAGTGGAAAGTGTGAATATTGATTGTTGCATTAATTTTTATTTTTCACAATTCTGCTTGGTATTTGTTGTGCTTAAAACTTTACATGCCAACACATAATGCTCACCCTATCTCAAAGCCAGTGCTCTAGGAAACATCCCAAATAGAGGACACTAAAAGCACAGAGCACACACACTCATGTACATAAACACACACGGTGTGTTAATAAAGTCACTGAGAATTCTTATTTATTAATATTTTAAATTATTTTTTTAAACACTCAAGGTAAATTAGCATGACCCTTTCATTAAAAAGATGTGCTTACCACTATATGTATTAATATGTTTCCTTCTAAGTAGTCATGAACAATTATTCAGCAATATTTCAAATATCAAAAACAAGAGAAAAATCCAATAAATATAAATGAGCATGCCAAAATATACAAATAACCCTACTGACTAACTTTAAAGGTATATTATAAAAGCAATTTATCATGGTAGCAGTTTACATAATTCTAATAACTCTTACTGTTTTTTGATTAGTGTTGTACATCCATAAGGAAAAAGGACACAGGAGAGGTACAAGTAACAAAAAGAAGAAAATTTTTCTTACACTTTTCTTCTCCTTCAGACTAAGGCTTGCTGAGCTTTCCAAGAAGACTGACCACAAATGGATTATGTACTGACCTTCACCTGGGTTAGATGACTGACCAGTAGAATGAAGGGAGGGATAATTAATACTTGCCGCCCTAAGCATGTTTCAACCGTTTTTGAATGAGACACTCCCCACATCTCATTCCAGTGGTGTTCTGTGGCTTCCCCTCTGAAATCTGTCCTCCTACTGCTGCCCACTCTCATTCATGTACACAGTTCCTCCCATTGTAAACAAATCACATCATACCCTTAATCAAGAGGTTGAATGTTCTTCCACATTCTTCAATTTAAGTCAAGCCCTCTAAGGAGCCCAACCTCGCCCCACCCTCCAGCCATTGTCACATAGAGGGTTTGTCCTTACTGTTCCCTTAGCTCAGCATTCCAGAATACTGTGTCATCTAGCTACTCTATCCTCTCCAATTCTGTCATTTACGAACTCCTGATTATTTTGCCACATTTACTAAGAGTTTATACCTGGATTATGGTTCCTCTTTGCTCTTTGTCACGATGTCACCCTAAGTGACATCCAGCTGTAGATGACATCTAATATGTTGGTCTTTCACTTATTTATTTTTTAACTCCCCAACTCCTCAATTATTTTAATTTAACAATACAATCCCATGGAACTTAGCTTCTTAAATCCCCAAGATCAAGAGTCACATGTTCAACATGTACTCCTCATCCTTCTTTCTTGTTGCACTTCAAGTAGTATCAGGTATGGATGATTCTTCAATATATCTGTCTTTGGTCATAAACTCTCCTCTGTGCTTCCTACATGCCTCTATCCAACAAATGTGCTGCTTTGCCACCTGCCTTCACACAAAATATGTCCCAGATTGCATTTATCCATTTACCTCTAAATGTGCTCATGTTTCTGAGCTGGTGGCACTTTGATCCTTAGAAAATGCTTCTTTATTTCTCACCTGCCACCAATGTGTAAAAATTTTCTTTCCTTCCTAGCTTCCTGGCTTCCTTCCTTCCTCCCTTTACTCTGGTTTCTCCTCTTTGTATTAACTATTGCTCATCCGGATCTGCCCTTTACTTTTCTCACCTAGATTATCACAGGTGTAACCTCCGAATGGCCTCTAGTCTTTTCTGTCTCAAATCTGCCTCTAAACCAGTGGCTTTCAATTATTTTTGACCAAATTCCATAGTAATAAGTGTATGTTACAGTACAACCAGGACACCTTCCCTGCCCCCAACACAGACAGCTAGAGAGTACACATTCTCTCTCTTCTTATCTATATTTTTATTTATAGGTACAGATATACCTAGATATGTAACAGAAACCAAAATTTCACAACATAGTACTTGACTTTCAATATTCTATGGACTCTAATATTTCCTACTGTATTGTATTCCTATTCTATTCTATTTTATTCTGTTTTTTATTTCTATTAAGCATAATGCTGATCACAACCCCTTAAATTGATTTCACAGCCCAGTAATAGATTATAACCCAGAGACTGAACACTATTTTTGCTCTCTATATACATTAGATTGATATAGCAAGAACAAAAATCTGACTCCATCATTCTCCATATTAATCCTTTTGGGAAGCCTCATGTCGCCTACTGGATAATGTCCAATATCTTGAAACGGCATGCATGGCCCCCTGGCAAGCTGTCAGCTCTTCCAGCTTCATTTCTCCCTATTCCACCTTGTACTTTCTACCCTGGCAGCACTCAAACTCCTTCCTATTTACCCTGGAGTTTTCTCTTTCTGGTTTTCTCATATCCTTATCCCCCTGGCTGCTTTCCTCTAAAAGTAATACTTGGGTCATGGTAAGTAAAATGTCTATTGTAAGAAGTAGTGAGAAAGTGATCATCTAATAATTTGTGGTTGATTTCTTTGCACAAATTACCCCACAAAATCAATAATTATTTATTCATAGATTGGTATCATCATCACCACCACCATCATCATCGACTAAAACAAGTACTCCAGAAATTGTTTATTTCTGTATATAACGTATACTTTGACAGTGGCACTCAAGTATGTTTGAATCCAATGTTCTAGGTACTCATAACAATTCATACAAAACAAGGAAACCACACTGAGACAGCACAGTGAAAATATTTTCCCTTTTTCATTACCCCCTACCTGACTATATTCTATTTCTGATAGGAACAGCATCATCTCCCAGGTGGAAACAAAGCCTTCTCTATTTTCTTGAATGTCAAATGAGGTAACAGAAGAGTTAAACAAATAACTAGATGTTGAAATAAAAAAATTTCCCCTGCTGTTCTTCTAGATAATCTGACTCAAAAGAGTAACCCACAAACTCACTCTGTGTTACATTTCTTTGAACAAATTCAAGTGGATCTCATCTACTCAGCACCTGCAGAATCTGTTTGAACACCACACTGTATTGTGTATGAAGGCTGGAAAGGCATGGAGAAAAAGACAGAGGATTGCTGTTTTTAACTTTATTTGGCTTTGGAAGCCTTGCAATAAACTTGGAAAGTTGGACAGTGGGAGAGATGTTGGGCAACGTTATCTAATATTTGGATAAGAATCATCTTCGTATGTGTGTGTAAAATTCAACATGGAATCCTCCAATCGAAATGCAATTTAGTGTTGTATAAAACTTCAATAATTGAGTTGGTCAGGTTTTGATTCAGAATAATGTAAACTGAGTTAACTATATTTAAAAACTACACTAACATTTACTGCCATTTGGGCCAAATTCATAACAAACACCTGTAAACTATGGAAACGATCTTGTTCATGGAAAGATCTCCCTCAGCTTCTCATGGATTAATAATCTGTTTTGTATGAAGTCATCACTAATGGGAAAAATTTAATTTTTCAGAGACACATACTAACTAACCACTGACTGGAGTTTAGTATCATGTATTTCTTGGTGTTAATAGAGAAGTATTCATTAAGTGAATTTGCTTTTTAAGTAAATATGAGATTATTTAAGTGTAAATTTCCAAGGAATACATTTTCATGACAATGATATTTAAATGTTTCTTGATGCTTTTTAATAGCTTTAGAATGTTTAGATATTCTCTTAATTCCCTTTAAAGAAACACAGATGGGTTAATACCTATTGTAGGTGATTTTAAAGGGAAAGGAAGTGATGAGCATTTTCTATGCCAGCAGTTCTCAGCTGTCACCTACTCAATAAAATGACCTGAGAACTTAAAAATACCAATGCCCCAGGCATGGTCATTGTCTGAGTTGTATCAGACTCTCTGAGGGTGGGTTTAGGTGTCTCTCTCCCTATGTATATCTATCTACATATGTAATATATATATTAATCTATGTAATATACATTAATATATAATATATATTTATAACATATATATTTAATTTATGTTATATATGCACACATATAATAATTTAATAGCTTCCCTAGTTAGTTGTAATTATGTCAAGATGGATGAAGCTCATACTATTTTTATATGAAATATAATTCTTTCATTTGTAAAATGATACAAATTATAGCATAGTCTTCTTTATTGAAAATGCTCCTATTCACCCCTCCCCCCATACTCCATCATTATGGGAAAACTCAGTTCTTCCTGAGATAGTAAATACCTGCCTGTAACCCTCACTTGCCCCCTTTCCCACTCTTCTTCTTTTTGATTCTCCCCACATGCCTCCTCACAAGCTCTCCATGTTACAGGTGCTGTGTGCAAATCAGAATTGCTGTTCCTTTCCTTACTGCATCAATGGCTGCTCTTATGAAGGAAAGGGAAGTGGGGCTTAGCAGGAGTCAGATGATTCAGCTGTGCCTGGGAGCCAGGGCCACCTGGATCAAAAGCCTCAATAATAACAGGAGCCCATCAAATAGAGGGATGGCCTTACACATTTTTCCCATTTCCCCTATCTTTTTCATAATACTCAGCCTGAAAAATATTGTGTTCCTTTAAACAATCATCAACTCTCCTTTGTGTAGCTTAAATCTTTTAATCTTTTTGATTCCTCTAGGATGGAACTGATGACCACTGAAGTTAATTAAATTACACCGAAATATATAGGAAGTCCTTCTAAATGTCCACTTGAAAGACACATTTCAGAAAAAAAAAAAAATTTAAGGATATAAACAATAACACATTAAATTAAAATTTAAAAATGCATAACCTGAAAATGCAAATGAAGTCTTAGAATGTAGGCAGCAGCAGGCCCTATTCTTTGTTTCTAATCTCTGGTTCCCTGAGGGCAGGAACTAACTTTTACTTGTATTTGTACCCCCTGCATTTAGGACTGTGACAGGCTGAAGCTAGTAAATGTTAGTGGTATTATTATACTTTTATTCTTATAATGACATATCCTGCTTTTCTAGAGATTCGTCTTATTTAACTAGTGTTTAATTATAGGGATGTATCTAATTTTATTATTTTATTTTTGAAGTTAAGAGAGGCATTTATTTTGTGTTTTCCTGCTATGTAAATTTGCTATTTTATCATTAAATACTTATCATTAAATACTTTTATCATTAATCATTTTTTCATTAAATACTTAGTAGTTATGGTCTCCCTGAATAGAACAAAGATGGCAACAATGAAGTTAAAAACTGAAATGTTTAATCCTGAACATGAAGTTCAACAGTGAGTTTATACCTGACAACTAAGAAAAAAATGAAGTATTTCTAGCATAACAATTTGTGCATTTAAGTGAAAGCTTGTATTTTTTGCAGGAAGCAGTTAATAGTTCAAAATAGTGCTTGATTTAGATCACTGGTTCTGAAAGAGGGAACAACAGAGTGGAAAACATGCATTAGTTTGGCCCCTTGCTTTGGCTGAATGAATTTCAAGTATTGTTAAAAGAAGACTATAAATTTTTAATGTTAAAGGGGAAAAAGGATACAGATTAAAACAATAATGGTAAACACTAAATTAGGCAAAATCTTTTGGGGTATTAAAGCTTTAGGTTACATACATACTGTTCAGGGAAATGAGGTACTTGAGAAGTGCAATGACAACTTGCACATGACTGTGGAGTTCATCACGTTTTCAACAAGCAGTTGTACGTGAATGTATGTTGTAGTTGGGCGTTAGTTATTATCATTCCTACTTAACAGTGTCCTAAGGAGTTAAAGGATGTTTGTTGCTCAAAGTCACACAGCAATTAGGAACCAAAACAGCATCAAACACAGATAATCCAGATTCAGTGTTCTATCACAGCTCTGGACCCACATGGCCACCTATGACCATGTGAACTACATATATGAAAGTGGGTACCGCTAATTTGCTAGAGGGACAGTGGCAGGCACTTGTGAACGTGGTGTAGGTATAAATCCTTGCTACTTAAAGGGGTCCCTGGACCAGCAGTTTGGGAACTTATTTGAAACAAGGCATCTGGTGCCCCACCAAAGATGTAACACATCAGAATCTGCTTTTTAGTAATATTCCTATACAGGGGCACCTGGGTGGCTCAGTGGGTTAAGCCTCTGCCATGATCTCAGGGTCCTGGGATCGAGCCCTGCATCAGACTCTCCGCTCAGCAGGGAGCCTGCTTCCCCCTCTCTCTCTGCCTGCCTACTTGTGATATATCTCTCTCTCTGTGAAATAAATAAAAAATCCTTAAAAAGTAATATTCCTATACAATTTTTATACACTTTAAGGTGAAAAGCAATAGCCTAAAGAATTCTAGATATGAAATCAGGGCACCTGAATTCAATCTCAGCCCTGCCACAAACTAGCTGTGGCACTGTAAATTGTTGTTTTTTTTTTAATGTTTTAGAATATCAGTTTCTTTACCTGTAAAATGGAGTTGATAATATCTTTGAGGCTTGTTGCAATGCTTATCTGAATAAGAGGGCCTGGATCCCAGCAGGAGTTTAAGAAATGCATACTGAATCCATATGCAAATCCACAGATGTTTAAAAAGACAGCACAGGCACTCAGAGAATTTGGTGAACTCTTGATTTCTTGATTATATTGCACTAAGAACTATCTTGTGTTAGAATTGATTTAAATTAAGCTTTCTGGGATGTCCACATTTTCATGCCCTAGAGATTTGCTACAGAATTATTCTCAGCAGAGCAATTATAGGTAAGGCTGCCCTATAATGAGATATCTTTGCTACTTCATTAAATAAATCCCCTTGGATGGGCTCCAAAATGGACCTGCCTCATACCAAATTCCATTACACTGAAAGTAATCACATGAGAAGGCCTTGGTGCAGGTTCAATCATCTGGATACCTACCATTTACCATAAAGGCAATGTGTTCTAGAACGGTGATTCCCAAAAGCGGGTTCTCAGACCAACGCTTTACTGATTCAAGGGGAAACAAAAAAATAAAGACGATTTAGTTAACTTTTCATAAAATTAATATATAACCTATTTTTAAAATATCCTTCATTCTGAGAGTGTATCCTTTCTTTTTTCTTTTTTTTGAAGAATTTGAGAGAACGAGTATGAGCCAGAAGCTGGGGTGGAGGGAGAAGGAGAGAGAGAGACAAGCAGACGTCCCACTGAGCATGGGGCTCCATGCGGGGCTCAATCCCAGAACCCTGAGATCATGACCTGAGCCAAAGTCAGATGCTTAACCAGGTGAACCACCCAGGTGCCCCCTGAGAGTGTGCCCTTTCTAATTTTCTATCCCTTTGGCATTAAACTGCTCCATATTTTTATAAAATAATGAAGAAAATTGATTGTAATTTTTGTAATGTTCTTATACAATACAAATACAGTGTAAATCCTCTCCTCCACTACTAACTTTTTTTTTTAATTTACAGGTCCTTGAAATTCTAAAATTCTAAACCATTCCATAGCTTCAGGGACAATGAGAAACACAGGCATGATAACCTGTGAACACTCTGAGTGTGTCTTTCTTGCCATTTCTGAGGGCTGTGGGTAAGTTCTTGGTTCTGAGCTCTGCTCACTTTGGTTGGAGCTCCAGATCTAGCTGGTTTTTCAGTCTGCAATTCCCAGGTCTTTGAGTAAAAAACCCTAGCCTTTGGTGCTATCTTCAGATTCCATGTTGGAAATTGCTGATGATTTAGTCTGTAGTTCCCCATTTGTTTGGAATCCTTCTCCAGATTCCATGCTTAGAGCTGCTGGAGGCAGATGCAATCCTCCATTTGTTTGGAATCAGTCTGCAGCCCCCATTCTTAAGGTTCTGTTGGCTCAATCCTTACCCTGGTCCTGGGTTCCACAGAGGGAATTGCTGGTGGCGCATGCACAGCCTTCTCTTGGTCAGTCTGCAGTAACATATAAACCCCAGCCCTTGATCCTATCTTGAGATCCGCACCCATAGTCCCCATTTGTTGGAGTTTGCCGGTTCAATTCTTTCCCCAGTTTGTTGGTTATTGCTGGTATGTAATGTACAAATGAGGTAAAGGCTAAATGCTAATGGGAATCTTAGAAACTAAAAAAGCCACAAAAATTGGTGGACAAGAGTCAAACACTCAAAGGCTGTTATATCACTCATTATGTAACTCAAAGACTCCCATGGAAGAATAAGTGGGTTATCCAGAATGGGTTAGATTGACACTAGGGTCATCTGCCAACTTTAAGAAAATTTCCATGCAATGAGGTGTACTGTAAAACATGACACAGCTCTTAGCCCAGCAGCACATCCTTTTCAGGTATTAATTTGGCTCTGAGAGACCCAAAGGCTAAGCTAAAATAAATGAATGAATGAATGAATGATAAAAATGGGATCCTTAAAATCCAGAGAGTTAAGCATGGCACCTTCTGCCATACAGTTAGTTTATTTTATGTCTAAGAACTTTGGACACAGAAGCTATAAATATCTACAAAAACGGCACAATCTTACTAAAAACAACCTAGAATTACAATGACCATTAAGGTCTTATTTAGATAAAATTGTTTATTTAAGAAGTACACTTAAAAGCTAGGCCTCCTAAATCAAACCAGCAGAATAGGATACCTATCTTATTTGGTATATAGAAGCTTCCAAAAGGCTTCAAGACTCTAAAATACTTTTTGAAAGTTTTGTTGCAAAAGGCTAATGAAAAATTAAAGACACAAAAGATATCTAAAATAACACCTAGGCCTCTCCCATTATATCCTCCCAAAAATCCATCATCAAAACACTGGTCCAGAAACTGATGTCTCAGTTGTAATCATCTGGGACACTGGAAAACAGATTGTCCTCAAAGGCCATATACAAATTCTTTAATACCAATTCAAATGCTCCCATATCTACCTTCAAAGGAAGGCCCCCATATGGGCCCCTCGCCAAACTGATGGGACTCACTCATTTCCTGGTAAACTGTTACATTATTCCCTTAAACAGCTAAAGGAAACTAAAATTAAATTTAATGAAAAACCTTGCCAAATTCTAGTAAATATCAGAGCTACACTCTCCATTTTAAACTCCAGTCAGAATCTGCAGATGGGATCCTGGAAAAACTGGCAGAAGCCAACTAAGGGTGAGAATTCTTACTAGATTCAGCTTTCCCAGCTTCTCTGTCTATAGTACTGGGTAGAGAGAGGAAATTAAAATATCTCCTGAAACCTCTTTGGGGACACCTCGTAAGTCGAAGGGGTTGTTCAGTACTGTCAGAAGTATTTACTGTTTGTCTTGGCTAACAGCTACAAAGTAGCTCTGTGGTCAAAAATTGGCCCAATTGCAGAGCCTGATAAGAATTTATTTTTAGGCTTCCTCCCCTAAGCCAAAATGAAACTCTATTTCCACAGAAAAAGAAAAAACCTTCTGAGGGCTTTGAAAAAGAATTTACTAAAAAAATAGTGTAGTTAAATTGGTGGATCAACCCTTGGTGTCGTTTAGGCTGTGAGCCAATTCTTTGAGGAATTGAGAACAACTGTCCTTATCTTACATATCTTTGCAGCACTAAAAATGCAGCTCCAGAGGCAGCTCAAGGTTCATCTATTCCTTTTTAACCAATCCTAAAATCTCCTCTCCATTTATCTCAAAAGACTTGTAAATACTGGCCTTAGGAAACCAAAGTCCTTCTTGGAGGAACTCACATTCTTCCCTGTCCCTTTGAGATGGAAACTCTTATCTAGGCCATCTCTTGAAAGTAAAAACTTTAGGGAAGTAAGTCTTACCGGAGGAAAAAAAATTGGAGGTGGGGAGGAGTTCCTCCCTTCCCCCTTCCCTTTCCTTCCTTTTTTTAATAAAAAATACTCCACAGCATTCATGAGTTTACTAGTCAAGGACAAATACAAATCTTACGTGTCTTCTCCACAATATTAGTAGAAAAAGCTTTAGCCATCTGAGCAGATAAACTTAATTTATTCCAACTGTTCTTTTATAATTAATGAATTTTACATTATTGTGCCTGTTTTATGGTTAAAATTTCTAAATGAAACTATAAGGTCTCTGTGTCTGTCTGTGTGTTTCTGTGTGACTATATATGTGTATCGTGGATATGTGATATTTTTCTACCGCTGGATGGATGTTGCCAAAATTAATTTGTAAAAAAGCTCTATTTAGTTGGTTTAAAGGCAAGTGCTTGAAAGGACTGGGTATTCTAAAGCTCAGAAATATAAAAAATTAACCCAAATGATTTTTAAGTTCACATAATCAAGGATTAATCTTTAGTAAATAAAAGTTAATTTAACGCAAATTAAAGTCATTAGAGTTATAATCTCTGGTATATAAAAGCTAGTTTAAGGCATGTCTTTAGTGTTATCAGCATTAAACAGAAAACTTTTATTCTACCTGGATTTACTAATCAAGTAAGTTCTTATATCTCTATTAAAATGTCCAAAAAAATTGCAAGATGACTGACTTTTTCTAATGTCTTATGAAGTTTTTGTGGGTAATCTAAACATAATTGTTAAGAACAAGTAAATTAAAACACATGTAGGCAGTAATGTGGGAAACAGTGGCAGAAGAAAAATTATTAAATTTCCTTACTACCTATAGCCCATTAACAAATCTTTGAAATAGGCAGAGTGACATTCCTCGAGGGACTCAACTGCCTGGATGCTGATATTTTGCTAAGGGCAAAAAAAAAGAAACCGTAGCCCAATCCCCAGGATCCTGTATGTCTACCTTCACATATAAAAATTGCTTTGGAAACTTCATTTATATCTACTCCCCCCAAGATATATCTTGGCAATCATCCCCCAGGTGTATGACCCACCCATATACATATGAAGGGTGTCATGACTGAGTTTTTACTAAACAGTAGTAAATGACCTTTCCTAACAATAGCTAGTCCCCTCAGGATCCTGGAAACCTCATTTCCAAAAATACCTGGGAGGCTTATACTACCCCTAACCCCCTCCCAACTTGAAAGTATGTAATGGGCCACTCCTCATGACCCCAGTGCAGCTCTTTCTGCCCACAGGTCCTGTCCCCATGCTTTAATGAAACCACTTTTGTGCACCAAAGACGGCTCAAGAATTCTTCTTTGGCCGTTAGTTTCCCCAAATCTTTATAGTAACTAAAATCTGAAAATTTGCTAAAAGTTCAATGATGAGTTACATTAAATTCATTAAATATCCAGATCATTTCCAAATAAGGTAAAACAGAAACATTAATTATTGAATATAGGTTTATCCTCTTTTGGTTTTCTTTTTACAAAGGACCTAAAGATATTTGGATCCATCGGTAAACATATTTTATGCCACATTGAAAAAATTGTACTCTAAGGAAGCATATTTCTCTAGAATACATAAAATGTAAATTTGCCAATCTAGAAATGCTATTGTAAGAGTTCACAATTGCTTAGTTTTTACTAAAATTAAGGGCTTAAAGGGTGAAAATTCTTATAATTAAAACTACTAGAAATAATAAGGGAAATATCTGTATATGCAGGGAAAGTAGGATGCTAGTTTTCAGTAAAAGAAGGTATGAGGAATGGAGATGCATTGTTTTTGAGGAAAAAGTAATTTTATCCTAAAGAGAAGTAGAAAAGAGGGGAAAAAAATAGAAAAAACTCTGAATCTAAAAAAGTTGTAGAAAGATTATGGAGAAGGAACCTTGAGAAAGTAATTTTATGTGTACTTGAGCTGGATAAAATTAAATAAATTTATTATAAGTTTTTTTAATAAGCTTTGATATGATTAATGTACGTATGCTCAAGAAAAACTAGAACTTAATATTTTTCATCTGCCAGAAGGACAAAAGTTTTCTTGGACTATTGGTCTGCCCCTGATAAGAGATTATGAAAGGTTTTCCTCCTTTACCTTTTAAGTAAACTGCCTAAAAAGTGAAGATTTATGTTTTATCAAAATGATTTCCTGTGCTCTTTATCATCAGGTCTTTGATCACTTCAGAAAAAAAAATAACTGTCCTTTAAAAATTAAGGGTCTAGGCATACAAATGTGATTTAATATGAATGTGTTTTTATCTTCAGCTTATAACTTCTGCCCTATTGGTATGTCTTCTGATGTGAATACAAACCCAAAGCAAAAAATGGCTGATTTTAATAAAACCTAACAAAGATGTATGAGTTGATCACAGAGCTAAGCATTAATCTCACCTACATAATTGGTTCAACTTTATATAGTAAAAGTAAAGCATAAAAAATAAATTATTTCATCAAATCCATTTAAATAAATGCTTCCTGTGTTCTGAAATCCTAAAAGATTGAAGTTGACTGCTTTTTGGAAGCTAAACTGTTGTCTTCTGAATCATTGCTTACCATCTTATCTTAATCATTCTGAAATAGTATCATAAATTTACCTATCTAGTTAGTGACCATGTTATGAAAACAAAAGGAGCTAATAATCTGTCAATAGTACAAGGAAACCAACATCTAAGTAGAATATTTCTAATGGAGTTATAAGAAACATTGAAAATTATCATATCAATTAATCTTCACAGCCTTTCTCCAGTTTTTATTTTTGTTTCTTTTCTGTGGTTCTATCTTTAACCATGACCAGTGTTCTGTGTACTCCTATTGCCAACTTTGTACCACCCATTTGGCAAGCATTCTGTATCCTCCCGATGCCTCTCAAGTAATAAGCATTCTATGGGAAAGTTGCTAGTTATCCTTCAATATCCATTCTCTTATTATTATTAATGCAACCCCTAAATGTTAGGGCCATCCAGAATAAAAATCACAGTTTTCAGGCTCCCTTATAGGTTTGTATGGCCACATGACTAAATTTGGGTCAACGGAAAAAAGAAAAATGGGAATGGTGTGTGCAACCTCTATGAATTGTGCTCATGGGGACACATCACGCCTCTCTCCTTCCTTTCTCGCCTTCTGGTTGGCTAGAATGTGGATATGATGACACCAATAGGAGCTGCCATTTTGGATCATGAGGTCAAAGCTACATCTTGAGGAACAAAGTACAATCTGGAGCTCTGATGATCATACCATACCAGCATTTGACTACCTACATTTATGTGGAAAAACAAAATAAAACAACAACAACCAAAAAAACTCTCTTGTTATTTTGGGTTTTCTATCACTTGCAGCCAAACCTAATCTTAGCTTACATATACTCAAATATTTATTGATGCATCTGTCTTTCAGGTGTGACCCTTATCATTATGCCTTGGTCTCTGTCATCCATTCTACCCTACTTGAAGTCATGTTAAGACCTAATGAAAAGTGAGAGATGCATTAAATAATACCTATGAACAGCCAGTATTGAGGAAGTTAAATTTAGGAGAAGAAAGGATTAAAGAGTTTAAAAATCTTTTCTATTCCCAGCAGCTCTGGTTTATTAAGAGACATTCTAGGTAAAATTTCAAAGTTAACTCCCAAGATAATTAGACAAAAGCTAGGCCAGATGTCTAAGCTAAGTTTTGGTCTCAAAATAATTATCTTTGTTAATTACCAGTAGTTAGTGTCAGCATCCAACACTTTCCTAAAAACCCTTCTTGGGCGGTGGGGGAGGAGTGGAGAGTGGTAGAGGGAAGAGGGAGAGAGAGCACGAGAGAGAGAAAGAGAGTGAGTCGGAACAATAGTATTTTCTAGTATAGTTATATCTTGGGGTCATTAAAACCTGATTCAAATTTTATAATTTTGAATATTGGGTTCTATGGAAAAACCAGACATTTTCTTCCTGTTAATACAGCCAGTTTTTGCTTGTACCTAGACTTAATTTGAAATTTATATTCTTTCTTATTTTATGCTTTTTTTCATTTCCAAAATGATTATTTTTCCTCATCTTTAAAATTATACCTTTAACCCTGCTCCCCCCACCCTAAAATAATTTAAGCAGAAAATGGCCTTAGTAGAAGATCTCAGGGTTCTTCTTGGAGCCGTTCTTTAGCATCCTTTCCCTAGTCAGAGGCTTCTGGTCTTTAGCTCAAAGGACAGCACAGGACTCTCAGTGGTTTGTGGATAACTTAATTTTTTAGCACTTTCTACATAGTTCGCAAGTTTACATAACGCATCACTCTTCCCCTCTTTGGGTAGACGACCCTTTGTGAGGACAGAAGTATTTATAGATGCATCCGTTTGTGCACTCCCTCATCACTTCATATCTCTTTGGGCCTCCTTTTCTGTGTTTAGAGTTTCTTTTTAAATATTTAGGGACACCACTGTCTGGCATTATTCATTAATAATTCATTGTGGATATAGTCATTTTAACCTGCAAGTAACAGTGGAAATAATACTTTACTCTTTACATCTCTACCACAAACATCTCACACTTAACTCCTGCTCATGCTTCTGTCTCATGGTGGATCCACTGCCCCTTTATACTATCTCTAACTGTTTACTGGTTTGCCTCCCTCACCAGATTGTTAGGGGAAAGGACCACATTCTAACTCATGTTTTTCTATCTCCAGGAGCCATCAAGCACATATAGAATGCATTGAAAAAAATTTTTTGTAATTAACGAAATATGCAGTCACCAATATTGTCAGGTCAGTATGACTTTTAGTGACCCACTTTGGTCCTTTTATAGATTTAGTGACTCATAAGATGGAACAATTTTTCCCACTACCTATTTTGTTTTAGTGGTGACTCCCAAGTTTATTTTAGTCCATAGGCTATTTCTTATGCTATAAACAATACTGACCAATTTACCTGCTTGCAGAGAGAAAAATAATTATTTATAAAGCTTACTAAATGGGAAGGAAAGTGAAGTTTGATGATAAAGTAAAATGGTGTTATTTTGTTTTTAATAAGTATCAGGCATAAATTATCAGCCCATGCTAAACAGCAAAGATGGTTGCATTTAATTATGAACACTACATATCAAAAGCGGAAAATTCATATACTCATTAACTGCCTATTTCTAGAGCGAGAATCTATATTCTACCCACCACTGTACTAAAACTTTATGGATTTTATAGGTATACACCTAAATTACAAAACCAACTGCATGTTTATGTTACCATTCATTGTGCGGTTTGTTAACGGAAAAAAAGCATGAGGTATGCTTTTGGGGTGATTTCTACATATCAAGTGCACACAGGCATATAATTTGCAGGCATATCTTATTTGCTTTATATAAACTGGCAATTGTGCAATCCTGATATCATTCAATATTTTCACTCTATGATCACTGTTTATTACAGTGTGATCAGAGCTGCTCAATGTAATCACACTTTCCACTTCAGTTTCCTGTCCCCAATCTATATATTCTTTAATCCCATACCTCCAATGCTGTTCTGAACTGTCCTGCTGCCACAGCGTATTTCTTTTGCCTGTAGCAAGAGCTGGCATCCTTTAAGGCTACCTGAAGCCATTTGTCAATCTGGGGCAGAAAGCTGAAATTAGGTACATGCAAAGGGTCTACTATTTCAGCAGCTCGGCACGTTGGTCGAATCCCAGTGGACATGAAGGACTCTACAAACTCATAGCTCACATCCTCTTCATCGATGTAGACCAACTTCACCTCCACATCCATGATGTTTTTTAAGGGGATGTGAGGCAGAGGCATGGTGATCAACGTGCTGTCAAGTTCTGTTATTTTTGCCTCTTTCTTTCCAGCTGGCTTTTCTTCATTTTCTGCCTTCCTTTTAAAGGCCACTTTCTCTAAATCATTACTTTGTTTTTCTTTGATGCTCTTTGCCATTTTTATTCTTTCAACTGTGATTTCTACCTGTTTTTCTCCGCAGCTTTTCTTAACCTCGTGTGACATTTCCAGGAGGCTTGGTTGGTTTGCTAAGGTAGACATTTTCTTGCTTGTGTTTATCTTTGGAACAAGCTGATCAGGATAGACCCTATTCACTGTATTCTCTAAATTCCTACTGCTTCCTGAATCCATTGATTTCCCCCCTGAAACTCCTGTAAGGGTGAGAAGAAGGAAAATAATTAAAACAATATTTTGAAGTTCTAATGGCTTAAAACTACAGTCAAATTCATTTGAAACACTGTTTTATTCATGATAGGCATTTGTAACCTTAAAGTAAAACTGTATGTACATTATCTGCTGACAGTTTTACTAGAGAAGTGTATGTTTCAATCTCAAAACTCACCAAGCATTTGTTGAAAACACATTTAGACAGTGTCCTTAAAAATAATAATCTATAGCTGAACAACACTGAATGAACATTTTTATGGGGTGCCCAAATTCACTGAATAGGAAAACCTTATACATAGGTACTGAGGACAAAAAAAGACAAAAAAAAATCCATCTCAATATTAATTTCCTTGGAAAGGCAGGTGGTCTAGAACTCATTATAAAATATACTGCTAACCTGCATAATAGACTTGGGAGTCTAAAGAAACCACAGCTGCTTCCTCTGAAAAGCTTCCAGAAATGTTGTAAGCACAATGTTTCCTTGATTTATTTCTTCTATTAGTAATGAAAATCTCAAGTTTAAACAGCTTTAAAGATAACTATTATTCAGAACTGATTTGATAGCAGAAGAACATGACCTTCAACCTCACATTAATGTGGAGTCACATATTCATCTTAAGTCTACTGTTTTAATATTTTTGTAGCAATGGTATCAAGCTGTACTTATATAAAGATGAGACATTTTCCTAAATCATTACTATTCAAAAAATGTAATAACTAATGGTCTTTTGATTCAAAGGCATGCTATATACTATCTCTGATGCTAGATTAATTTCAAAATATAAAATGTGCTAAGATTTAATAATTATGTAGTATGGTTGGTTCCTATTTTTTAAAGATTCTATGACCCATCAGCTTTAGTCCGGCAAACAACTCTGTAGGATATATAGGAATAAGAACCACATTTTCCAAAGAAACTAAGAGATAGAGAGGTTAAGTTACTTATCCATATCACGCTGTTGGTCATTAGTTTTTCTAATCTCTGTATAATACAGCCTGAATTGTTATCTCCTCTCTAAGACTTCCACTCACTACTCCTAGCCTTCTCCATTCTCTTTCTCTATTAGCATGTTGTTCTTTACAGCTAATGACAGACTTATATCAGAACACAGAGAGAAGAGAAAATGCAAAAAGGACTAAGGATGACAATAGGATAACAATGACATAAAAGCTAACTTTCTTGCTGCTTCTTATCTACCACAAGGACAGTACCTGACCGAAGATAAAGTCTTGAGTAGCTTCTCAAAACTTATGATTTTATTAAAGTTATTCATTTGTTTGTTTGAAAGATAGCAGTTTGCCTATAGAAAACCTCTAAAACACCCTGAAATTTAGCCTGGTAATTCTTTTTTTTTTTTTTTAAGATTTTATTTATTTATCTGAGAGAGTGAGAGCAAGAGCCAGGGAGCACTAGCGGGGTGAGAGAGCAGGAGCAAGGTGAAAGGCAGAGGGAGAAGCACACTCCCCACTGAGCAGGGAGCCAGATGCAGGGCTCCATCCTGGGAGTCCAGGATCATGAGCTGAGCCAAAGGCAGACATTTAGCCAACTGAGCCACCCAGGCACCCCATGACCTGGTAATTCTTAAGGAAAATGAAGGAAGAAGCAAAACTGTATATATGGCTGTAGACTTGAGGCACTTTTCTCCCTCTACCATTGTACATTTGTGTCATCAGAAAGGGCTTAGATCAAACATGGACATATCAAAAACCCTACTGTGATGGTCCAGATCTCATAGCAAAGATCAAGTTCTAATAATTTCAATAATAGTGGTCTTGGATGTTTATGTCAAAGTTTAATATTAGAATATTTCCCCAATGATTTATACTGACATATTAGAGTTCTATGTCTATGGGGGAATATACCTTAAAAAATTAAAATTTTTGCCACTCTGTATTATGCTCAATATTGAAAAAGATAACCATGACTGGGAATCACAGGCCCCATCAACACAGCATTACTTTTACAAGGCTCTGTTTTCTTTTCTTCTCTTAGAATTATGGCTGGCACCCAATACATTTCTTGGACCACTGATGTGGCCAGTCAGAGTGGTGAGGGGAAACTGTCTTGGCCATCACTCTATCTTATGTTTTCTCTTATTCCACATAGGATTTGGTCCTTGAATTAGGATCTCTCATGGATGAACACGAGGGATACACATCTATACCAGTATTTCTTTCAATAGTGGAGATGCAGAAATGGAAGTAGCACAACTCCAACACCCCACATATGCGTTACGTGGTTTTTTAAATGTTGTATGAAATTTTGAGTAAAATTTATAAACCACAATGTGGCTAAGTTCCAAATAAAGATGGATTCTTATGCTATAGAAATTATATTTATGTTCCTCTCTTGGTCTAATGCCATCTGTGAAGCAAAAGAATTGTGAGGCTGTTGAAACTCGTTTAAAGCTCAAAATATTTGATCTTAAGGATTCCTATTCATTCTTACAATAGACTGCAAAATATAAACAGGAATTGCAGGTGGGTGACCTACTCCAAAATTTTCATGGTATCTCTCAGGTATCTTTTCTAAACTCTCCACTTTCAATACCAATCATTAAAATGTATCAGAATATCTGTAGTTGGTTGTAGTTAGTAACATATTTGGCATCTACAGCAGCATTACCTATCTTTTCTGCATTTATTACACATTTCTTGAAACATATACATGTATAAATTTATCTTTATGACCATTTCTTCTAGAAGATAATTGCTCTCCCTCCCTTTCTCTCTCTCCCTGCCCCACCCCGCTCTCTCTTTCTTCCTCTGTCCATTTTTCCTTCAGATTCCCCACTCCAATCTTCCTGCTCAAGCCCTTTCTCATTTCAAGAAGGAAGGCTTTATTGTTTTTAAGAAACAGGCACCTGAGTATTTTCTGCATCAGTCCTTAAACCATTTATATAAATCATAATTTTGGTCTTCAGTTTTGTACAAGAAACAATTACAATAAAGGAGGAAAAAGTGTACATGGTACACAGAGCACTCAGAAGGAGTAAGTTTGAGGACAGATGTTTTGTTTTCAAACATCTGGAAGATAAATTATTCCAAATTTAGACAAGAAACAATAATTCAGGCCCCCTCAAAAACTCAGAATAATTATCTTAGTGTCTAAAAGTGGCCTAAATGTGCAGGCTGAAAAGTATGGCTGAACCTAATGAATATTTTTCAATGTTGGTTACAAATGAGGTGACTTCATCTTCAGATTTAGAGCTTGTTCTTTATAAAAATCGTTGCATATCTACAGTAGGGTCATGCAACTGCTCCCTTATAACTTTTTAAAAGAATTATAAAATTCCACTTAAATAATCTGGAATTCAAGGCCTTTCACCACCTAGCCCAGTGCATATTTCCAGACTTCCGGGACACTCCTTCTATAAACTGCTCTGAAGTCAAGTTGAACTTCTTGTTACTTCCAAAACATACTAGTTTCTAGTCTGTTTGCTAAGAATTCTCCATCTTACTGTTCCCACCTCATTCTACTTGTCCAAACCTAGCCAGATGTTATCCATCTCTCCCATCTCAGAATACCTATGGCATTTATACCACGTATTTTCTACATTGCAGTTATGCATGAATGACTTATTTCTTCCAATAAGCTCCCTAAAAGAAGAAATACGCTTTACTTATCTTGACATTAGTTCAGTGCTTTGCATAGAGGAGGCATTCAATAGATGTTGATCAATATGGATGCTGTGAGTCAAAGGCTAATTTACAAATTTTAAGAGAAACAAAATTGGATTTTTATAAAGATATGGCCTGTAACTGTGCAAAAGTCGTTTCTGAGGTGTTTTGCTAGTTTTTAAAAATTTTAGTTTAAATTTGGTCCTGGATAAAGTACATTTTCTTCTTTGATAGTTCAAGTGAATCATGGACCAACTAGATTTAAACTATCAACTTCTTCATTTTTTTTTAATAGTCAAGTTGATTAACATGACATTAGTCAGTGTTCCTGAGGCATTGAGTTATACTTTAATCATTACTTCAATAAAAATACTTTTAGAGAAAACTATTAGATAATCATTACGTATGTCAAAGAAGTATTCACTGATAACATTCTGTAAAAATGCCCATTCTTTAATTTAGAAGACAGCACTGTAAAATTGATTTCCTCATAGAGACATGCCTTAAAAAAAAGATCTCCAGCAAATATTTATATGAAACATTAGAAGAATCTCCAATGCTTTATAATAAATACAGATACAAGAAACAAAGAGAGGTTAATGTTCAACCATTTCCAGGGAGTAACCATTTAAATATATCCAGTGGATTTTCAACACATTTATTTTTTTCTTCAAGCATTTTATCAAGGATTCTGTTCTATATGGGAGTTTTCGTTGCTTCATCAATACAATCAGTGGTTTATACGGCTATTAGTACCACAAATTATTTATTAGAATTTCAATTGAAATAGTCACCTCAAACATAGGCAATTCAGAAAAAGAAAATCCTTAAAAATGTGCTTTCTGAAACATTCAACATCACAGTTGCTATGGTTTTCTTTCTTAAAAAAAAGAAAAGGATCTAATTTTAACTTGCTGTTAAATGTAACCAGAGAAACATTATGAGAAAAACCATCTTGCTTGTTAGTCCACTAGTACACCTTGGTATTTTTAAAAATACATTAAAAATATTTCTCCTATTCAATAATTATTTATTGAACACCTACTATGAGCAGGAAATTGTAATAAGTAATATAAAGGAAACTAAAGATGACCAAGACAGGGTCTTGGCATTCTAGAGCTCATAGCTGGAGGTAGAGGTGGAGCATGGGGAGGAGAGATGTATAGATAAACAAATTTATACAGAGGTGACATCCTCTTACTACACTGTGAACTATTGGAGAAATGGAAACCTGTCACAATCCTTTTACTATCCTGATGTCTAGTTCCTTCAGAGCCTGGAATATAACAGGCCCTCGATGCACATTTGTTATTCAAATGAGTGTGTGGCTCAAGTGAGTACTATGGTAGCAGTAATGGATGTGCTTCTGTGGGAAAATGTGACTGAGGCAGTTTCAAAAGATTTGCTTTTTAGAATAGATAGAATGAGAGGTGTCCCTCTGCAGGCAATTTTCTTCTCTTTTATCTAAGTGCCCCATAAGGAATAGTTCATCATTATCAGAAGGGAGAGTAAATTTGGCTCACAAAAGTTGTTAGGATACACAAAATAAAACACATTACGTAGTACTATATAAATAATAATAGCAACCAACAGGTACTCCAAGTTTACAAAGTTATTTCACTGGATTATCCTGTTTCTCACGACTTTTTTGCATATAGCATTACAACCCTCATTTTACTAATGAGGAAACCAAAAGATTAAGCAACTTGAAAGTGACTGCCGAGAGAGGTTACCATACCGAAGACTTGAACCCAGGACATCCAATGTCAAATTCCATACCTTTTGAATGACAGGATTATAAATTCCTCTGTACTGCACCATCATTCAATTGGATTTATATTTCCCCTACCTTTGTTTTTTAATAACCAGGTATTTAACTTTACTGACTTTTTATTGTATAGAACTCCACTTAAAATGGTAAAATGAACTTGCAATTTCTGGGTAGCAAGTATCTGAACCAAATTTGTTGAGAAAAGCATTAGATTTTAGATTTAGTTCATTAGCTAGTTAGTTGCAAGCATAAGTGTGACCTTGTTATATTCTAGCAGTCATTCGATTCAGAAAACAATGATGTGGACGTTGGACATTAAACTTCCACATAAGCAGATTCCAGGAATTTCAAACTTGAAATTACCAACCAATTTGCTGATCACTCACTAAGTCACCAAATAGGAATAATGGCATCAAAGCAATTGCACTTCTTTGTATGTGATACACTGTGAATACCTGCCATGGTGCACTTCAGAAAGCTTTAGAAAGGTGGCTTCATCGAGGTATTATGTAGTGGAAAGAGCATTCAGGTTTAAGTTGCAAGAAAAGTTTGAATTCTAGATTTATTGTCTATTAACTGAATGTTCTGGGAGAAATTATTCAATTTCTCTAAACTTTATTTTCCTCCTCTGGAAATGGGAATGATTGGATATGAGAGAATTATGTGAGAATCAAATGAGATAATTTATGTAATGGAACATAAATTAAGAGAAAAGGTGAGGTAATTATACAAGCAGCCTCCCTGGACATTCCTTTGCTTTTTCAAAGGCTAAAACCTTTTGTCTGGATTCCATGTTTCCATCCTCTCAATGACTGTGCTCTTGCAATTATCACCTTTCCATATCCCCTCTTCCTCTCTTGCTTAATCCTGTTGATGTGCACACTAACCTAGCAATACTTTTAAGAAAAATAAATAAGCAAACTTCCTTGCCTCCACATCTTCCTGCCACTATCCCCTGTTGCTTCTACCATTCACTGCAAAATGAGTGAAGATAATTTTTTATATTCTCTACATCTGCTTTTTCATCACATAGGCTCTCTACAAGTCACTCTCTTCAGGCTTCAGTCCCTACCATTCCATTAAGATTGCTCTTGTACAAAGAAACAATAGGGAATATGGTCAGTGATACTGTAATAGCCTTGTATGGTGACAGATGGTAGTTACAATGTGGTGAGCAGAGCATACCATATAGAAAAGTTGAATCGCTATGTTGTTTACCTAAAATTAATGTAGCATTGTGTGTCAACTATATTCAAATAAAAAAAAATTAAAAAAAAAAAGAAAAAAATTTTAAAAAGGCGGCTCTTGTACTGGTCTACCATGACTTTCCTGGTGCTGACTCTAGGCCCTCATCTGCCAGACCGTCCAGCGGCCTCTTCACAGGTGACACTCTATCAGCACACGTTTTTCTCATCTTCTATGATACCATGCTCTTCCTATTTTCTTATTATTTCACTGGCCATTTATTCTTAGTCTTCTGGGTTGGCTCTTCCTCTTATGTTCCACCTGAGAGCTGGAGCCACTTCTTTTCTCCAACTACATTCTCTCCTTAGGTGATTTGTCCAGTCCTATAGCTTCAAATTCCATCAAATGCTCTTAACACCTAGTGTTACAACTCTAGCCCTTATAGACTCCCAGAATTTTAAAATTGTACACTCAACTGTCTATGTGACATCTCTACTTGAATTGTCTAGTATGCATCTTAAAATTAAGCCCCAAACAAATCTCTTCATTTTCATTCCCTCAAATTGCCCCTTCTTCCAGTCTTCCCCATTCCAGTATATGCCCCCCACATCTATATGGTTGGACAGAACTTTACAAGTTGTCTTTGACTCCTTTCTTTCACTTACCCCCATCCTCTAATCCATCATCAGGTCCTGTGGACTCTTTCTTTCAATGTTCCTCCTCTTTGCATATCCATGACAAGACCTTCCTCCAGGCCCCAAGATCTCCTGTCTAGATTATTAGAATTCTTTCCTCATAACAGCAATCCAAATCATCCTTTTAAATGAAAATCAGATCCACTTTTCTGCCTAAAACCTTTCAAGGGCTACCCATAACATCTAGAATAGAATACACATCCCTTATGCCTCTGCTCCCTCTGAAAATTCATCACAATTTTCCTCCATTTTCTATTATGTTCCAGTCACCTCGCTTTCATTCTATTCTGTTAATCTAGGAAGTACATTCCCATCTAGGAGCCTTTGTACTAGTTGCACTGGAATATTTTCTTTACTGTGTTTCATGTTACTCAGACTGAAGCTTAAATGTCTGTTCCCAAAGAAACCTTCTCTGATGAATTAAAGTAACCACCGACCCCAGTCATATATCTATTTCTAATCTCTCCATATCACTTATCACAGTGATATTTATTTATGTATGTTTCATTAGTATCTATCTTCCTCCACCAGCATATAAGCTCTGTGAGAGAATGCATCTTGTATACTAGTTCACTGCTATATATTCAGAATGTGCTGACATACAGTATGTACACAATAAATATTTGTTGACTGGACAAATGGAAGATTGCATCTATTTGCACTTTTAGTGAAGAATTCAAAATTATTTTTTCCCACTTGCTGCACCACATTACAAAAGCTTAGACAGTTTAGCTGAAAGTCACCTAAATAGAAGGCAGCTTTTTACAAATGGATTTCACCACTGAAAG